>JARQOC010000003.1:362954419-362995864 GCA_033576535.1 Allobates femoralis
ATCGCGCTCTTATCGCTCTGTAGTTCTGCCATGCGTATTGCGCCTTACTGCGCTCTTAGAGCACTCTTTTTGCACTATATAGCTCCGCCATTGTTTATCGCGCTCTATAGCTCGCCATAGTTTATTGCACTGTAATTGCGCTGTAATTGAACTCTTATTATGCTCTATAGCTCGCCATTGTTTATTGTTCTCTTATCGCGCTCTTATCGCCCTCTGTAGTTTTCCATTGCGTATTGCGCCCTTACTGCGCTCTTATAGCACTCTTATTGCACTCTATAGCTCGCCATTGTTTATCGCTCTCTATATCTCGCCATTGTTTATCGTGCTCTATAGCTCACCATTGCTTATCGCGCTGTTATCGCACTCTTATGGAACTCTTTAATTCGCCATCACTCGCCATTGTATATCATGCTCTTGTCGCGCTCTATAGCTCAGCATTGTTTATTGCGCTCTTATTGCACTCTTATCAAGCTCTATAGCTCGCCATCACTCGCCATTGTTTATCGTGCTCTTACTGCACTCTTATTGCACTCTTATTGCGCTCTTATCGTGCTCTATAGCTCGCCATTGTTAATCGCGCTCTATAGCTCGCCATCACTCGCCATTGTTTATCGTGCTCTTACTGCACTCTTATTGCACTCTTTTTGCGCTCTGTAGCTCGCCATTGTTTATCATGTTCTTATCGCGCTCTATAGCTCTCCAATGTTTATTGTGCTGTAGTTGCACTCTTATTGTGCTCTACAGCTTGCCATTGTTTCATGCGCTCTATAGCTCGCCATTGTTTATTGCACTCTAATTGCACTCTTATCGTGCTCTACAGCTCGACATTGTTTATCGCGCTCTATATCTCGCCATTGTTTATCGTGCTCTATAGCTCGCCATCACTCAGTATTGTTTAATGCGCTCCTATCGTGCTCTTATCGCACTGTATAGCTCACCATTGTTTATCGTGCTCTTATGGCAGTCTATAGCTTGCCATTGTTTATCGTGCTCTTATGGCGCTCTATATCATTTGTCATTCTTTATCGCGCTCTATAGCTCTCCATTGTTTATCGGCCCTCTTAACTCACCATCACTCGCCATTGTTAACTGTGCTCTTATTGCGCTCTACAGCTGGCCATCACTCGCCATTTTTTTTTTTTGTGCTTTCATTGTGCTTTACAGCTTGCCATCACTCGTTATTGTTTATCTTAGTCTAATTGCACACTTATCGCACTCTTATTGCGCTCCATAGCTTGCCATCACTTGCCATTGTTTATCGTGCTCTTATCGTGCTCTTTTTGCATTCTCTAGCTTGCCATTGCTTATTGCACTCTTATTTCGCTGTTATTGTGCTCTTATTGCGCTCTTATTGCACTCTTATTGCACTCTTTTCGCGCTCAATAGCTCGCCATGGTTTAATGCGATGCTATCAAGTTCTTATCGCACTGTATAGTTCACCATTGTTTATCGCACTCTTATGGCGCTCTATATCACTCGCCATTGTTTATAGTGCTCTTATCTCGCTCTATAGCTTGTCATTGTTTATCGCGCTCTTATGGTGCTCTACATCACTCTCCATTGTTTATCTTTGCGCTGTAATTGTGCTCTTATTGCACTTTTATTGCACTCTTATCATGAGCAATAGCTTGCCATTGTTTATGGTGCTCTTAACGCATTCTTATCGCACTCTGTAGCTTTCCATTGCTTACTGCTCTCTTATTGCGCTCTTATGGCACTCTTATTGCACACTATAGCTCGCCATTGTTTATCGCGCTCAATAGCTCGCCATTGTTTATCGCGCTCTACATCTCGCCATTGTTAATCGCGCTCTTATGGAGCTCTATAATTTGACATCACTCGCCATTGTATATCATGCTTTTAACGCGCTCTATAGCTCGCCATTGTTTATTGCGCTCTATAGCTCGTCATTGTTTATTGCGCTCTAATTGTGCTCTAATTGCACTCTTATCGTGCTCTATAGCTCGCCATTGTTTAATGCGCTGTTATTGCGCACTTATGGAGCTTTATAATTCGCCATCACTCGCCATTGTATATCATGCTCTTACCGTGCTCTATAGCTCACCATTGTTTAACGCGCTCTATAGCTCGTCATTGTTTATTGCGCTCTAATTGTGCTCTAATTGCACTCTTATCGTGCTCTATAGCTCGCCATTGTTTAATGCGCTCTTACTGCACTCTTATTGCACTCTTATCGTGCTCTATAGCTCACCATTGTTTATCGTGCTCTATAGCTTACAATCACTTGCCATTGTTTATCGCGCTCTTTTCGTGTTTTTATCTCACTCTGTAGCTTTATATTGCTTATTGTGCTCTTATTGTGCTTTTATATCACTCTTATTGCACTATTATCGTGCTCTATAGCTTGCCATTGTTTAACGTGCTCTTATCGCGCTCTTATGACGGTCTACAGCTCACCATTGTTTAATGCGTTCTTATTGCACTCTTATTGCAATCTTATCGTGCTCTATAGCTCGCTATTGTTCATCACGCTGTATAGCTCGCCATCACTCGCCATTGTTTATAGTGCTCTTATTGCACTCTTATTGTGCTCTATTCCTCGCCACTGTTTATCATGCTCTTATCGCGCTCTATAGCTCACCATTGTTTATTGCGCTGTAATTGCTCTTTGCGCTCTTATTGCTCTCTTATCGCGCTCAATAGCTCGCCATTGTTTAAATGCGCTGTTATCGCCCTCTTATGACGGTCTACAGCTCACCATTGTTTAATGCGCACTTATTTCACTCTTATTGCAATCTTATCGTGCTCTATAGCTCGCCATTGTTTATCACGCTCTTATTGTGCTCTATTTGCACTCTTATCATGCTCTATAGCTCGCCATTGTTTATCGCGCTCTATAGCTCGCCATTGTTTAATGCGCACTTATTGCACTTTTATTGCACTTTTTTTGCACTCAATAGCTTGCGATTGTTTAATGTGCTCTTATGGCGCTCTAAAGCTTGCCATTGTTTATCGCGCTCTACATCACTCACCATTGTTTATTTCTCTCTATAGCTCGCCATTGTTTATCACACTTTTATTGTGCTCTATAGCTTGCCATCACTCGCCATTGTTTATTGTGCTCTTATCGCGTTCTTATCACACTGTATAGCTCACCATTGTTTATCGTGCTCTTATGGCCCTCTTATGGAGCTCTATAACTCTCCATCACTCGCCATTGTTAACCGTGCTCTTATTGCGCTCTACAGCTCCCCATCACTCGCCATTGTTTATCTCGCTCTTATCGTGCTCTTATCACACTCTGTAGCTCGCCGTTGCTTATTGCTCTCTTACTGCGCTCTTATTGCACTCGTATTGCACTCTTATCACGCTCAATAGCTCACCATTGTTTATTGCACTGTAATTGCACACTTATTGCACTCTTATTGAACTCTTATCATGCTCTATAGCTTGCCATTGTTTATTGTGCTCTTATCGCCCTCTGTAGCTTTACATTGCGTATTGCGCTCTTACTGCGCTCTTATAGCTCTCTTATTGCACTCTATAGCTCGCCATTGTTTATCGTGCTCTATAGCTCGCCATTGTTTATCGCGCTGTTATCGCACTCTTATTGCACTCTTATCAAGCTCTATAGCTCGCCATTGTTTATCGCGCTCTATAGCTCGCCATTGTTTATTGCGCTCTAATTGCACTCTTATCGTGCTCTACAGTTCGCCATTGTTTAATGCGCTCCTATCTTGCTCTTACCGCACTGTATAGCGTTTGTATGTGTATATCATGCTCTTATGGCCCTCTTATGGAGCTCTATAACTCTCCATCACTCGCCATTGTTAACCGTGCTCTTATTGCGCTCTACAGCTCCCCATCACTCGCCATTGTTTATCTCGCTCTTATCGTGCTTTTATCACACTCTGTAGCTTGCCATTGCTTATTGCTCTCTTATTGCGCTCTTATTGTACTCGTATTGCGATCTTATCGCGTTCATTAGATCACCATTGTTTAATGCGTTCCTATTGTGCTCTTATGGCGCTTTATATCACTCGCCATTGTTTATAGCGCTCTTATCGCGCACTATAGCTCGCCATTGTTTATCATGCTCTATAGCTCGCCATTGTTTATCGTGCTCTTATCGTGTTCTTATGGAGCTCTATAACTCACCATCACTCACCATTGTTTATTGTGCTCTTATCTCGCTCTATAGCTTGCCATTGTTTATCGCTCTTACTGCTTAATAGCTCGCCATTGTTTATTGTGCTCTTAACGCTCTCTTATCGCCCTCTGTAGCTTTCCATTGCGTATTGCTATCTTACTGCGCTCTTATAGCACTCTTATTGCACTCTTATTGCACTCTATAGCTCGCCATTGTTTATCGCGCTCTATATCTCGCCATTGTTTATCGTGCTTTATAGCTCGCCATTGTTTATCACACTGTTATCGCTTTCTTATGGAGCTCTATAATTCACCATCACTCGCCATTGTATATCATGCTCTTGTCGCGCTCTATAGCTCGGCATTGTTTATTGCGTTCTAATTGCGCTCTTACTGCACTCATATCAAGCTCTATAGCTCGCCATTGTTTATTGCGCTCTAATTGCACTCTTATCGTGCTCTTCAGCTCGCCATTGTTTAATACGCTCTTATTGCAGTCTTATTGCACTCTTATTACACTCTTATTGCACTCTTATCATGCTCTATAGCTCGCCATTGTTAATCGCGCTCTATAGCTCGCCATCACTCGCCATTGTTTATCATGCTCTTACTGCACTCTTATTGCACTCTGTAGCTCGCCATTGTGTTATCACGTTTTTATCGCGCTCTATAGCTCTCCAATGTTTATTGTGCTGTAATTGCGCTCTTATTGCACTCATATCAAGCTCTATAGCTCGCCATTGTTTATCGCACTCTATATCTCGCCATTGTTTATCGCGCTCTATAGCTCGCCATTGTTTATCCCACTCTTATTGTGCTCTATAGCTCGTCATTGTTCATCGCGCTCTATAGCTCGCCATCATTCGCTATTGCTTAATGCGCTCCTATCATGCTCTTATCGCAATGTATTGCTTACCATTGTTTATCGTGCTCTTATGGCGGTCTATAGCTTGCCATTGTTTATCGCGCTCTTATGGCGCTCTATATCATTTGCCGTTGTTTATCGCGTTCTATAGCTCGCCATTGTTTATCATGCTCTTATGGCCTTCTTATGGAGCTCTATAACTCACCATCACTTGCCATTGTTAACTGTAATCTTATTGTGCTCTACAGCTGGCCATCACTCGCCATTGTTTATCTCGCTCTTATCGTGCTGTTATCACACTCTGTAGCTCGCCATTGCTTATTGCTCACTTATTGAGTTCTTATTGCACTCGTATTGCACGCTTATTGCACTTTTACTGCGCTCTATAGCTCGCCATTGTTTATTGTGCTCTTTTTGCACTCTTATGGCGGTCTATAGCTCACCATCACTCGCCATTTTTTTTGTGCTTTTATTGCGCTTTACAGCTTGCCATCACTCGTTATTCTTTATCTTGGTCTAATCGCACTCTTATCGCGCTCTTATTGCGCTCCATAGCTTGCCATCACTTGCCATTGTTTATCGCACTCTTATCATGCTCTTATTGCATTCTCTAGCTTGACATTGCTTATTGCACTCTTATTGTGCTCTTATTGTGCTCTTATTGCACTCTTATCACGCTCAATAGCTTGCCAAGGTTTAATGCGATCCTATCAAGTTCTTTTCGCACTGTATAGTTCACCATTGTTTATCGCACTCTTATGGCGCTCTATATCACTCGCCATTGTTTATCTTTGCGCTGTAATTGTGCTCTTATTGCCTTTTATTGAACTCTTATCACGCTCTATAGCTCGCCATTGTTTATCGCACTCTTATGGCGCTCTACATCACTCTCCATTGTTTATCTTTGCGCTGTAATTGTGCTCTTATTGCCTTTTATTGAACTCTTATCATGCTCAATAGCTCGCAATTGTTTATGGTGCTCTTATCGCGTTCTTATCGCACTCTGAAGCTTTCCATTGCTTATTGCTCTCTTATTGCGCTCTTATGGCACTCTTATTGCACGCTATAGCTCGCTATTGTTTATCGCGCTCTGTAGCTCGCCATTGTTAATCGTGCTCTATAGCTCGCCTTTGTTTATCGCGCTGTTATCGCACTCTTATGGAGCTCTATAATTCGACATCACTCGCTATTGTATATCATGCTCTTATCGCGCTCTATAGCTCGCCATTGTTTATCACACTCTTATTGTGCTCTATAGCTCGCCATCACTCGCCATTGTTTATCGCTCTCTTATTGCACTCTTGTTGCACTATTATCATGCCCTATTGCTCGTCATTGTTTAACGTGCTCTCATCGCGCTCAACAGCTTGCCATCACTCGCCATTGCTTATTGCGATCTTACTGCTCTCTTTATGCTCTCTTACTGTGCTCTTACTGCACTCAATAGATCAACATTGTTTAATGCTCTCCTATTGTGCTCTTATCGCGCTGTATAGCTCACCATTGTTAACCGTGCTCTTATGGTGCTCTATAGCTCGCCATTGTTTATCGCGCTCTACATCACTCGCCATTGTTTATTGCTCTCTATAGCTCGCCATTGTTTATCACGCTCTTATTGTGCTCTATAGCTCGCTATCACTCGCCATTGTTTAATGCCTTCTTATTGCACTCTTATTGCACTCTTATTGCACTCTTATTGTGCTCTATAGCTCGCCATTGTTTAATCGCGCTCTATAGCTCGCCATCACTCGCCCTTATTTATCGTGCTCTTACTGCACTCTTATTGCACTCTTATTGCACTCTTATCGTGCTCTGTAGCTCGCCATTGTTTATCACGTTCTTATCGCGCTCTATAGCTCACCAATGTTTCTTGCGCTGTAATTGTGCTCTTATTGCACTCTTATCGCGCTCATAGCTCACCATTGTTTAATGCGCTCCTATCATGCTCTTATGGCGCTCTATATCACTCGCCATTGTTTATAGCGCTCTTATCGCGCTCTATAGCTCACCAATGTTTCTTGCACTGTAATTGTGCTTTTATTGCACTCTTATCGCGCTCAATAGCTCACCATTGTTTAATGCGCTCCTATCGTGCTCTTATGGGCTCCATAACTCACCATCACTCGCCATTGTTTATCGTGCTCTTATGGTGCTCTACATCACTTGCCATCACTCGCCATTGTTTATCCTGCTCTTATTGCGCTCTATAGCTCGTCAATGTTTATCACTCTCTTAGCTCGCCATTGTTTATTGCGCTGTAATTGCAATCTTATTGCACTCTTACTACACTCTTATTGCACTCTTATTGCGCTCTATAGCTCACCATTGTTTATCGCGCTTTATAACTCACCATCACTCGCCATTGCTTATCGTGCTCTAATCGTGCTTTATAGCTCACCATTGTTTATCACGCTTTTATTGTGCTCTATAGCTCGCCATTGTTTATCACGCTCTTATGGTGCTCTACATCACTCACCATCACTCGCCATTGTTTATCGTGCTCTTATTGCGCTCTGTAGGTTGCCAATGTTTATAACGCTATTATCGCGTTCTATTGCTCGCCATTGTTTATTGCGCTCTAATTGCAGTCTTATCGTGCTCAATAGCTCACCATTGTTTAATGCGCTCCTATCGTGCTCTTATCGCACTGTATAGCTCACAATTGTTTATCGTGCTCTTATGGCCCTCTTATGGAGCTCTATAACTCACCATCACTCGCCATTGTTAAACGTGCTCTTATTGAGCTCTACAGCTCCCCATCACTCGCCATTGTTTATCTTGCTCTTATCGTGCTCTTATCACACTCTGTAGCTCGCCATTGCTTATTGCTCTCTTATTGCACTCGTATTGCACTCTTTTCGCACTCAATAGCTTACCATTGTTTAATGCACTCCTATTGTGCTCTTAGGCTGGCTTCACACTGCAGTTTTTCACTGATCAGTGTCCATCAGTGTTTGGGTGCCAAAACCAGGAGAGGAACCAGGAAAGGAACTTGCAGAGAAAAACTATAATTGAAAGATTGACACCTGTTCTGAGTTTTGGAGACACTCCTGGTTTTGGCACCCAAACACTGATGGACACTGATCAGTGAAAAACTGCAGTGTGAAGCCAGCCTTATGGCGCTCTATATCACTCGCCATTGTTTTATACCGCTCTTACCGTGCACTATAGCTCGCCATTGTTTATCGTGCTGTAAAACTCGCCATTGTTTATCGTGCTCTTATCGTGCTCTTATTGAGCTCTATAACTCACCATCACTCACCATTGTTTATTGTGCTCCTATCGCACTCTATAGCTCGCCATCACTTGCCGTTGTTTATCGCGTTCTTATCGCACTCTGTAGCTCGCCATTGCTTATTGCACTCTTATTGCGCTCTATAGCTCGCCATTGTTGATTGTGCTGTAATTGCCCTCTTATTGCTCTCTATAGCTCGCCATTGTTTATACCGCTCTTACCATGCACTATAGCTCGCCATTGTTTATCGTGCTGTAAAACTCGCCATTGTTTATCGTGCTCTTATCATGCTCTTATTGAGCTCTATAACTCACCATCACTCACCATTGTTTATCGCGTTCTTATCGCACTCTGTAGTTCGCCATTGCTTATTGCACTCTTATTGCGCTCTATAGCTCGCCATTGTTTATCACGCTCTATATCTCGCCATTGTTTATCGTGCTCTATAGCTCGCCATTTTTTTTCGTGCTGTTATCGCACTCTTATGGAGCTCTATAATTCGCCATCATTCGACATTGTATATCATGCTTTATATCGCGCTCTATAGCTCGCCATTGTTTATCACACTCTTATTGTGCTCTATAGCTCGCCATTTTTCATCAAGCTCTATAGCTCGCCATCACTCGCTATTGTTTAATGCGCTCCTATCGTGCTCTTATCGCACTGTATAGCTCACCATTGCTTATCGTGCTCTTATGGCGGTTTATAGCTTGACATTGTTTATCGCGCTCTTGTGGCGCTCTATATCATTTGCCGTTGTTTATCGTGCTCTATTGCTCGCCATTGCTTATCATGCTCTTATGGCCCTCTTATGGAGCTCTATAACTCACCATCACTAGCCATTGTTAACTGTGCACTTATTGCTCTCTACAGTTCGCCATCACTCGCCATTGTTTATCTCGCTCTTATCACACTCTGTAGCTCGCAATTGGTTATTGCTCTCTTATTGAGCTCTTATTGAGCTCTTATTGAGCTCTTATTGCACTCGTATTGCACTCTTATTGCACACTTATTGCATTCTTATTGCGCTTTTATAGCACTCATATTGCACTCTATAGCTCAACATTGTTTATCGCGCTCTATAGCTCGCCATCATTCACCATTGTATATCATGCTCTTATCGCGCTCTATAGCTCGCTATTGTTTATCACACTCTTATTGTGCTCTATAGCTCGCAATTGTTCATCGCGCTCTAAAGCTCACCATCACTCGCCATTGTTTACCGCGCTCTTATTGCACTCTTATTGCACTCTATAGCTTGCCGTCACTTGCCATTGTTTATTGTGCTCTTATCGCGCTCTATAGCTTGCCATTGTTTATCGCGCTCTAATGGCGTTTTTATGGAGCTTTATAACTCACCATCACTCGCCTTTGTCTATTGTGCTCTTATCGCACTCTAGCTTGCCATTGTTTATCACTCTCTTATTGTGCTCTATAGCTCGCCATTGTTTATCATGCTGTTATGGCGCTCTACAACCCTTGCCATCACTCACCATTGTTTATCACGCTCTTATCGTGCTTTTATCGCACTCTGTAGCTTTCCATTGCTTATTGCGCTCTTGTTGTGCTCTTATAGCACTCTTATTGCACTCTATAGCTCGAAATTGTTTATAGCGCTCTATAGCTCGCCATTGTTTATCAAGCTGTTATCGCTCTCTTATGGAGCTCTATAATTCGCCATCACTCGCTATTGTATATCATGCTTTTATCGCGCTCTATAGCTCGCCATTGTTTATCCCGCTCTTAATGTGCTCTAATTGCACTCTTATCGTGCTCTTTAGCTCGCCATTGTTTATTGTGCTCTAAATGCGCTCTAATTGCACTTTTATCATGCTTTATAGCTCGCCATTGTTTATTGTGCTCTTATTGCACTCATATTGCACTCTTATTGCACTCCTATTGCACTCTTATCGTGCTCTATTGCTCGCCATTGTTCATTGCGTTCTATAACTCGCCATCACTCGCCATTGTTTAATGCGCTACTATCGTGCTCTTATCACACTCTGTAGCTCACCATTGCTTATTGCTCTCTTATTGAGCTCTTATTGCACTCGTATTGCACTCTTATTGCACTCTTATTGTGCTCTATAGCTGCCATTGTTGATCATGCTTTTATCGCACTCTTATGGCGGTCTAAAGCTCCCCATCACTCGCCATTGTTTATTGTGCTTTTATGGCGCTCTACAGCTTGCCATCACTCACCATTGCATATCGTGGTCTAATCGAACTCGTATCGCGCTCTTATTGCACTCTATAGCTTGCCATCACTTGCCATTGTTTATCGCGCTCTTATCGTGCTCTTATTTCATTCTGTAGCTTGCCATTGCTTATTGCGCTCTTATTGCGCTCTTATTTCACTCTTATTGCACTCTTATTGCAATCATCTCGCTCAATAGCTCGCCATTGTTTTAATGCGCGCCTATCATGTTCTTATTGCGCTGTATAGTTCATCATTGTTTATCACACTCTTATGGCGCTCTATATCACTCACCATTGTTTATAGTGCTCTTATCGCGCTCTATAGCTCGCCATTTATCGTGCTCTTAGCTCAACAATGTTTATCGTGCTCTATAGCTCGCCATTGTTTATTGTGCTCTAATGGATCTCTAAATCACTTCGCCATCACTCTCCATTGTTTATCATGCTGTTATCGAGCTCCATAGCTCGCCATTGTTTATTGCGCTGTTATTGCCGCGTAATTGCGCTCTTATTGCACTGAATAGCTCACCATTGTTTATGGTGCTCTTATCGCGCTTTTATCACACTCTAGTACTTTCCATTGCTTATTCCACTCTTATTGCGCTATTATAGCACTGTTATGTGCTCTATAGCTCGCCATTGTTTATCGCGCTCTATAGCTTGCCATTGTTTATCACATTTTTATCATGCTCTTAGGGAGCTCAATATTCGCCATCACTCGCATTGTATATCATGCTCTTATCGTGCTCTATAGCTCACCATTATTTATTTGCGTCTTATGCGCTCTTATGGCTCTTTATAGCGCACCATTATTATCACGCTCAACAGCTCGCCATCACTCGCCATTGTTTATCACGCTCTATAGCTCGACATTGTTTACTGCCTCTTATTGCATTCTTATTGCACTCTTATTGCACTCTTATTGCGCTCTTATCGTGCTCTTATGCGTCTATAGCTCACCATTATTTATTGCGCTCATATCGCGCTCGTATGGCTCTTTATAGCAATATTATTTTTCGCACTTTTATCGCGCTCAACAGCTTGCCATCACTTGCCATTGTTTATCGCGCTCTTATCGTGCTCTTTCTCACACTCTGTAGCTCGCCATTGCTTATTGACTCTTATTGCGCTCTTATTGCTCTCTTACTGCACTTTTACTGCACTCATAGCTCGCCATAGTTTAATTCGCTCCTATCGTGCTCTTTATCGCGCTCTATAGCTCACCGTTGTTTATCGTGCTCTTATGGGCTCCATAACTCACCATCACTCGCCATTGTTTATCAGTGCTCTTATGGTGCTCTACATCACTTGCCATCACTCGCCATTGTTTATCCTGCTCTTATTGCGCTCTATAGCTCGTCAATGTTTAATCACTCTTAGCTCGCCATTGTTTATTGCGCTGTAATTGCAATCTTATTGCACTCTTACTACACTCTTATTGCACTCTTATTGCGCTCTATAGCTCACCATTGTTTATCGCGTTTATAACCACATCACTCGCCATTGCTTATCGTGCTCTAATCGTGCTTTATAGCTCACCATTGTTTATCACGCTTTTATTGTGCTCTATAGCTCGCCATTGTTTATCACGCTCTTATGGTGCTCTACATCACTCACCATCACTCGCCATTGTTTATCGTGCTCTTATTGCGCTCTATAGTTGCCAATGTTTATACGCTATTATCGCGTTCTATTGCTCGCCATTGTTTATTGCACTCTAATTGCAGTCTTATCGTGCTCAATAGCTCACCATTGTTTAATGCGCTCCTATCGTGCTCTTATCGCACTGTATAGCTCACAATTGTTTATCGTGCTCTTATGGCCCTCTTATGGAGCTCTATAACTCACCATCACTCGCCATTGTTAAACGTGCTCTTATTGAGCTCTACAGCTCCCCATCACTCGCCATTGTTTATCTTGCTCTTATCGTGCTCTTATCACACTCTGTAGCTCGCCATTGCTTATTGCTCTCTTATTGCACTCGTATTGCACTCTTTTCGCACTCAATAGCTTACCATTGTTTAATGCACTCCTATTGTGCTCTTAGGCTGGCTTCACACTGCAGTTTTTCACTGATCAGTGTCCATCAGTGTTTGGGTGCCAAAACCAGGAGAGGAACCAGGAAAGGAACTTGCAGAGAAAAACTATAATTGAAAGATTGACACCTGTTCTGAGTTTTGGAGACACTCCTGGTTTTGGCACCCAAACACTGATGGACACTGATCAGTGAAAAACTGCAGTGTGAAGCCAGCCTTATGGCGCTCTATATCACTCGCCATTGTTTATACCGCTCTTACCGTGCACTATAGCTCGCCATTGTTTATCGTGCTGTAAAACTCGCCATTGTTTATCGTGCTCTTATCGTGCTCTTATTGAGCTCTATAACTCACCATCACTCACCATTGTTTATTGTGCTCCTATCGCACTCTATAGCTCGCCATCACTTGCCGTTGTTTATCGCGTTCTTATCGCACTCTGTAGCTCGCCATTGCTTATTGCACTCTTATTGCGCTCTATAGCTCGCCATTGTTGATTGTGCTGTAATTGCCCTCTTATTGCTCTCTATAGCTCGCCATTGTTTATACCGCTCTTACCATGCACTATAGCTCGCCATTGTTTATCGTGCTGTAAAACTCGCCATTGTTTATCGTGCTCTTATCATGCTCTTATTGAGCTCTATAACTCACCATCACTCACCATTGTTTATTGTGCTCCTATCGCACTCTATAGCTCGCCATCACTTGCCGTTGTTTATCGCGTTCTTATCGCACTCTGTAGCTCGCCATTGCTTATTGCACTCTTATTGCGCTCTATAGCTCGCCATTGTTTATCACGCTCTATATCTCGCCATTGTTTATCGTGCTCTATAGCTCGCCATTTTTTTTCGTGCTGTTATCGCACTCTTATGGAGCTCTATAATTCGCCATCATTCGACATTGTATATCATGCTTTTATCGCGCTCTATAGCTCGCCATTGTTTATCACACTCTTATTGTGCTCTATAGCTCGCCATTTTTCATCATGCTCTATAGCTCGCCATCACTCGCTATTGTTTAATGCGCTCCTATCGTGCTCTTATCGCACTGTATAGCTCACCATTGCTTATCGTGCTCTTATGGCGGTTTATAGCTTGACATTGTTTATCGCGCTCTTGTGGCGCTCTATATCATTTGCCGTTGTTTATCGTGCTCTATTGCTCGCCATTGCTTATCATGCTCTTATGGCCCTCTTATGGAGCTCTATAACTCACCATCACTAGCCATTGTTAACTGTGCACTTATTGCTCTCTACAGTTCGCCATCACTCGCCATTGTTCATCTCGCTCTTATCACACTCTGTAGCTCGCAATTGGTTATTGCTTCTTATTGACTCTTATTGAGCTCTTATTGAGCTCTTATTGAGCTCTTATTGCACTCGTATTGCACTCTTATTGCACACTTATTGCATTCTTATTGCGCTTTTATAGCACTCATATTGCACTCTATAGCTCAACATTGTTTATCGCGCTCTATAGCTCGCCATCATTCACCATTGTATATCATGCTCTTATCGCGCTCTATAGCTCGCTATTGTTTATCACACTCTTATTGTGCTCTATAGCTCGCAATTGTTCATCGCGCTCTAAAGCTCACCATCACTCGCCATTGTTTACCGCGCTCTTATTGCACTCTTATTGCACTCTATAGCTTGCCGTCACTTGCCATTGTTTATTGTGCTCTTATCGCGCTCTATAGCTTGCCATTGTTTATCGCGCTCTAATGGCGTTTTTATGGAGCTTTATAACTCACCATCACTCGCCTTTGTCTATTGTGCTCTTATCGCACTCTAGCTTGCCATTGTTTATCACTCTCTTATTGTGCTCTATAGCTCGCCATTGTTTATCATGCTGTTATGGCGCTCTACAACCCTTGCCATCACTCACCATTGTTTATCACGCTCTTATCGTGCTTTTATCGCACTCTGTAGCTTTCCATTGCTTATTGCGCTCTTGTTGTGCTCTTATAGCACTCTTATTGCACTCTATAGCTCGACATTGTTTATAGCGCTCTATAGCTCGCCATTGTTTATCAAGCTGTTATCGCTCTCTTATGGAGCTCTATAATTCGCCATCACTCGCTATTGTATATCATGCTTTTATCGCGCTCTATAGCTCGCCATTGTTTATCCCGCTCTTAATGTGCTCTAATTGCACTCTTATCGTGCTCTTTAGCTCGCCATTGTTTATTGTGCTCTAAATGCGCTCTAATTGCACTTTTATCGTGCTTTATAGCTCGCCATTGTTTATTGTGCTCTTATTGCACTCATATTGCATCTTATTGCACTCCTATTGCACTCTTATCGTGCTCTATTGCTCGCCATTGTTTATCGTGCTCCTATCACGCTCTATAGCTTGCTATTTTTTATCACGCTCTTATCGTGCTCTATAGCTCACCATTGTTTATTGCGCTGTAATTGCGCTCTTATTGCACTCTTATCGCACTCAATAGCTCGCCATTGTTTATCGTGCTCTATAGCTTCCCATTGTTTATTGCGCTCTAATTGTGCTCTAATTGCGCTCTAATTGCACCCTTATTGCACCCTTATTGCACTCTTATTGCACTCTTATTGCACTCTTATTGCACTCTTATCATACTCTATAGCTCACCATTGTTCATCGCGCTCTATAGCCCGCCATCACTCGCCATTGTTTATCATGCTCTTATTGCACTCTTATTGCACTCTTATCGTGCTCTATTGGTCGCCATTGTTTATCATGCTCTTATCGCGCTCTATAGCTCACCATTGTTTATTGCGCTGTAATTGCGTTGTAATTGCGCTGTAATTGCACTGTAATTGTGCTCTTATTGCACTCTTATCACGCTCAATAGCTCACCATTGTTTAATGCGCTCTTATGGCCCTCTTATGGAGCTCTATAACTCACCATCACTCGCCATTGTTAACCGTGCTCTTATTGTGCTCTACAGCTCCCCATCACTCGCCATTGTTTATCTCACTCTTATCATGCTCTTATCACACTCTGTAGCTCGCCATTGCTTATTGCTCTCTTATTGCACTCTTATCGCGCTCAATAGCTCACCATTGTTTAATGCGCTCCTATCATGCTCTTGTACTGCTCTATAGCTCGCCATTGTTTATTGTGTTCTTATTGCGCTCTATAGCTCTTCATCACTTGCCGTTGTTTATCGCGCTCTTATCACACTCTGCAGCTCGCCATTGCTTATTGCACTCTTATTGCAGCTCTCTTATTGCACTCTATAGCTCGCCATTGCTTATCACACTCTTATTGTGCTCTATAGCTCGCCATTGTTCATTGCGTTCTATAACTCGCCATCACTCGCCATTGTTTAATGCGCTACTATCGTGCTCTTATCACACTCTGTAGCTCACCATTGCTTATTGCTCTCTTATTGAGCTCTTATTGCACTCGTATTGCACTCTTATTGCACTCTTATTGTGCTCTATAGCTGCCATTGTTGATCATGCTTTTATCGCACTCTTATGGCGGTCTAAAGCTCCCCATCACTCGCCATTGTTTATTGTGCTTTTATGGCGCTCTACAGCTTGCCATCACTCACCATTGCATATCGTGGTCTAATCGAACTCGTATCGCGCTCTTATTGCACTCTATAGCTTGCCATCACTTGCCATTGTTTATCGCGCTCTTATCGTGCTCTTATTTCATTCTGTAGCTTGCCATTGCTTATTGCGCTCTTATTTCACTCTTATTGCACTCTTATTGCAATCATCTCGCTCAATAGCTCGCCATTGTTTAATGCGCGCCTATCATGTTCTTATTGCGCTGTATAGTTCATCATTGTTTATCACACTCTTATGGCGCTCTATATCACTCACCATTGTTTATAGTGCTCTTATCGCGCTCTATAGTCGCCATTTATCGTGCTCTATAGCTCAACAATGTTTATCGTGCTCTATAGCTCGCCATTGTTTATTGTGCTCTAATGGATCTCTAAATCACTCGCCATCACTCTCCATTGTTTATCATGCTGTTATCGAGCTCCATAGCTCGCCATTGTTTATTGCGCTGTTATTGCGCTGTAATTGCGCTCTTATTGCACTGAATAGCTCACCATTGTTTATGGTGCTCTTATCGCGCTTTTATCACACTCTGTAGCTTTCCATTGCTTATTCCACTCTTATTGCGCTATTATAGCACTCTTATTGTGCTCTATAGCTTCGCCATTGTTTATCGCGCTCTATAGCTTGCCATTGTTTATCACATTTTTATCATGCTCTTATGGAGCTCAATAATTCGCCATCACTCGCCATTGTATATCATGCTCTTATCGTGCTCTATAGCTCACCATTATTTATTGCGCTCTTATCGCGCTCTTATGGCTCTTTATAGCGCACCATTTTTTATCACGCTCAACAGCTCGCCATCACTCGCCATTGTTTATCACGCTCTATAGCTCGACATTGTTTACTGCGCTCTTATTGCATTCTTATTGCACTCTTATTGCACTCTTATTGCGCTCTTATCGTGCTCTTATGGCGGTCTATAGCTCACCATTATTTATTGCGCTCATATCGCGCTCGTATGGCTCTTTATAGCGCAATATTATTTTTCGCACTTTTATCGCGCTCAACAGCTTGCCATCACTTGCCATTGTTTATCGCGCTCTTATCGCGCTCTTCTCACACTCTGTAGCTCGCCATTGCTTATTGAGCTCTTATTGCGCTCTTATTGCTCTCTTACTGCACTTTTACTGCACTCAATAGCTCGCCATAGTTTAATTCGCTCCTATCGTGCTCTTATCGCGCTCTATAGCTCACCGTTGTTTATCGTGCTCTTATGGGGCTCCATAACTCACCATCACTCGCCATTGTTTATCGTGCTCTTATGGTGCTCTACATCACTTGCCATCACTCGCCATTGTTTATCCTGCTCTTATTGCGCTCTATAGCTCGTCAATGTTTATCACTCTCTTAGCTCGCCATTGTTTATTGCGCTGTAATTGCAATCTTATTGCACTCTTACTACACTCTTATTGCACTCTTATTGCGCTCTATAGCTCACCATTGTTTATCGCGCTTTATAACTCACCATCACTCGCCATTGCTTATTGTGCTCTAATCGTGCTTTATAGCTCACCATTGTTTATCACGCTTTTATTGTGCTCTATAGCTCGCCATTGTTTATCACGCTCTTATGGTGCTCTACATCACTCACCATCACTCGCCATTGTTTATCGTGCTCTTATTGGCGCTCTATAGGTTGCCAATGTTTATAACGCTATTATCGCGTTCTATTGCTCGCCATTGTTTATTGCGCTCTAATTGCAGTCTTATCGTGCTCTATAGCTCGCCATTGTTTAATGTGATTTTATTGCACTCTAAGGCCACGTGCACACGTTCAGTATTTGATGAGTTTTTACCTCAGGATTTGAAGACAAAACCAGGAGTGGAGCAATCTGAGGAAAAATCTAATAGAAACACCTGCACCACTTCTGTACTTCACTATCCACTCCTGGCTTTGGTTACAAATCCTGAGGTAAAAACTCAACAAATACTCAGCGTGTGCACGTGGCCTTATGGCTCTTTGTAGCGCACCATTATTTATCACGCTCTTATCGTGCTCAACAGCTCGCCATCACTCGCCATTGTTTATCGCGCTCTTATCGTGCTCTTTTCACACCCTGTAGCTCACCATTGCTTATTGCTCTCTTATTGCGCTCTTACTGCACTCTTATCACGCTCAATAGCTCACCATTGTTTAATGCGCTCCTATCGTGCTCTTATCGCACTGTATAGCTCACAATTGTTTATCGTGCTCTTATGGCCCTCTTATGGAGCTCTATAACTCACCATCACTCGCCATTGTTTAAACGTGCTCTTATTGAGCTCTACAGCTCCCCATCACTTGCCATTGTTTATCTTGCTCTTATCGTGCTCTTGTCACACCCTGTAGCTCGCCATTGCTTATTGCTCCTCTTTTTGCGCTCTTACTGCACTCTTATCGCGCTCAATATCTCACCATTGTTTAATGCGCTCCTATCGTGCTCTTATGGCGCTCTATATCACTCGCCATTGTTTTATAGCGCTCTTATCACGCTCTATAGCTCGCCATTGTTTATTGTGCTCTATAGCTCTCCATTGTTTATTGCGCTCTTATCGTGCTCTTATGGAGCTCTATAACTCCGCATCACTTGCCATTGTTTATTGTGCTGTTATGGTGCTCAATAGCTCGCCATTGTTTATCGCGCTCTTATGGTGCTCTACATCTCTCACCATCACTAGCCATATTTATAGCGCTCTTATCGCACTCTGTAGCTCGCCATTGCTTATTGCACTCTTATTGCGCTCTATAGCTCGCCATTGTTTATTGCGCTCTATAGCTCGCCATTGTTTACTGTGCTCTTATCACGTTCTTACCGTACTCTGTAGCTTTCCATTGCGTATTGCGCTTTTATTGCACTCTTATAGCACTCTTATTGCATTCTAGCTCGCCATTGTTTATCGAGCTCTTATCGTGCTCTTATCGCAATCTGTAGCTTTCCATTGCTTATTGCGCTCTTATAGCACTCTTATTGCACTCTATAGCTGGCCATTGTTTATCGCGCTTTATAGCTCACCATCACTCGTCATTGTATATCATGCTCTTATTGCACTCTTATTGTGCTCTATAGCTCGCCATTGTTCATCGCGCTCTATAGCTCGCCATCACTCGCCATTGTTTATCGCGCTCTTATTGCACTCTTATTGCACTATTATCGTGCTCTATAACTCGCCATTGTTTAACATACTCTTATCGCGCTCTTATGGCGGTCTATAGCTCACCATTATTTACTGCGCTCTTATGGCTCTTTATAGTGCAACATTATTTATCGCGCTCTTATCTCGCTCAACAGCTTGCCATCACTCGCCATTGTTTATCGCGCTCTTATCGTTCTCTTATCACACTCTGTTGCTCGCCATTGCTTATTGCGCTCTTTTGCTCTCTCATTGCGCTCTTATTGTGCCCTTATTGCACTCTTATTTTGCTCTTTTCATGCTCTATAGCTCGCCATGGTTTATTACGCTGTTATTGCGCACTAATTGCAATGAGAGTGCAATAAAATCGCAATTAGAGCGCACTCTATAGTTCGCCATTGTGTAATGTGCTCTTATCATGATCTTATCACCCTCTTATTATGCTCTATAGCCTGCCATTGTTTATTGTGCTCTTATCGTGCTCTACAGCTCGCCATCACTTGCCGTTGTTTATCGCGCTCTTATCGCACTCTGTAGCTCGCCATTGCTTATTGCGCTCTATAGCTTGCCATTGTTTATTGCGCTGTAATTGTGCTGTAATTGCGCTCTTATTGCACTCATCATGTTCTATAGCTCGCCATTGTGTAATGTGCTCTTATCATGATCTTATCACCCTCTTATTATGCTCTATAGCTTGCCATTGTTTATTGCGCTCTTATTGCACTCCTATTGCACACTTATCTCGCTCTATAGCTCCTTATTGTTTATCGCGCTGTTATCGCGCTCTGTAGCTCGCCATCACTCGCCATTGTTTATTGCACTTTTATGGTGCTCTATAGCTCATCATTGTTTATCGTGCTCTATAGCTCACCATTGTTTATCGCGCTCTATAGCTCACCATTGTTTATCGTGCTGTATAGCTCGACGTTGTTCATCGCGCTCTTATGGCAAGGCACAGCTCGCCATCACTCGCCATTGTTTATTGCACTCTTATCATGCTCTATAGCTTGCCATCACTCGCCTTTTTATATCACGCTCTTGTGGCGCTCAACAGCTCGCCATCAGTCGCCATTGTTTATCGCGCTCTTATCACAATTAACAATGGCGAGCTATAGAGCGTGATAAGAGCGAGATAAGAGTGCTCTAAACAATGGCGAGCTAGAGCTCGATAGATAAGGGCAAGCTATAAAGCCCGATGTTATTGCGCTGTAATTGCGCTCTTATTGCGCTCTTATTGCACTCTATAGCTCACCATTGTTTATTATGCTCTTATTGTGCTCTTATTGCACTCTTATCGCGTTCTATAGCTTGCCATCACTCACCATTGTTAATCACACTCTTATCACGCTTTATAGCTCATCATTGTTTATCGCACTGTTATTGCAATCTTATTGCACTCTAACCGTGCTCTATAGCTCAAATTTGTTTAATGCGCTCTTTTCATGCTTTTATCACGCTCTTATTATGCGCTATAGCTCGCCATTGTTCATTGAGCTTTTATTGCACTCTTAAAGCGCTCTTATTGCACTCTTATTGCACTCTTATTGCACTCTATTGCACTCTTATTGTGCTCAATAGCTTGCCATCACTCGCCATTGCTTATCGCGCTATTATGGCATTCTTATTGCACTCTTATTGCCCTCAATAGCTCGCCATTGTTTATCGTGCTCTTATGGCGTTCTACAGCTCACCATCACTCGCCATGTGTTTATCGTGCTCTTATGGTGCTCTACTGCTCGCCTTCACTAACCATTGTTTATCGTGCTCTTATACACTCTTTTTGCACTCTTATTGTGCTCAATAGCTCGCCATCACTCGCCATTGCTTATCGCGCTCTTATGGCATTCCTATTGCACTCTTATTGCCCTCAATAGCTCGCCATTGTTTATCGCACTCTTATCGCGCTCTATAGCTCACCATTATTTATCGTGCTCTTATCGCGCTCTTATGGTGGTCTATAGCTCACCATTATTTATCACGCTCTTATCGCACCCTTATGGTGGTCTATAGCTCACCATTATTTATCGCGCTCTTATCACGCTCTATAGCTCACCATCACTCGCCATTGTTTACCGTGCTCTTATGGCGTTCTACAGCTCACCATCACTCGCCATTGTTTATCGTGCTCTTATGGCGCTCTACTGCTCGCTATCACTAACCATTGTTTATCATGCTCTTATGCGCTCTTATTGCACTCTTATTGCACTCTTATTGCACTCTTATTGCGCTCAGTAGCTCGCCATTGTTATATTGCACTCTTATTGCCCTCAATAGCTTACCATTGCCTATCGCGCTCATATCGTGCTTGCCATAGTTTATTGTGCTCTTATTGCACTCTTACCACACTCTATAGCTCGCCATTACTCGCCATTGATTATCACGCTCTGACGACGCTCCACAGCTCATCATCACTCTGCATTGTTTATCATGCTCTTACTGCGCTCTTATTGTGCTCTTATTGCACTCTTATTTCAGTCTTATTGCGCTCTACAGCTTGCCATCACTCGCCATTGTTTATCGCACTCTTATCGCGCTCTAAATCTCACCATTGTTTATCACGCTCTATAGCTCGCCATTGTTTATTGCGCTGTTATTGCATTCTTATTGAACTCGTATTGATCTCCAATTGTGCTCTTATTGCACTCTTATTGCGCTCTTATTTCTCTCTTATTGCTCTCTTAGTGCGCTTTATAGCTCACCATTATTTATCGCGCTCTTTTTGCATTCTTATGGCTGTCTATAGATCACCATTGTTTATCATGCTCTTATCGCGCTCAATAGCTCGCCATTGTTTATAGCACTCTTATCTCACTCTACAGCTCGCCATTGTTTATTGCACTGTTATTGCGCTGTTATTGCATTCTTATTGCTCTCTAATAGTGCTCTTATTTCACTCTTATTGCGCTCCTATTGCTCTCTTATTGCACTCTTAGTGCGCTCTATAGCTCACCATTATTTATCGCGCTCTTATCACCCTCTATAGCTCGCCATCACTCACCATTGTTTATCGTGCTCTTATGGTGCTCTACTGCTCGCCGACACTCGCCATTGTTTATTGCGCTCTTATTGCACTCCCATTGCACTCTTATGCCGCTCAATAGCTCGCCATTGCTTATTGCGCTCTTATCGTGCTCTTATTGCACGCTTCTTGTGCTCTTATTGCACTCTTATTGCACTCTTAACACGCTTTACAGCTCGCCATCAATCACCATTGATTATCGTGCTCTTATCGCGCTCTACAGTTCACCAGCGCTTGCCATTGTTTATCGCGCTCTTATTGCGATCTTATGGCGCTCTACATCATTCACTATTGTTTATTGCGCTCTTATTGTGCTCTATAGCTCGCCATTTTATATCACCCTCTGTACCTTGCCATTGTTTATTGCTCTCTATAGCTCGCCATTGTTTATCGCGCTCTTATTGTGCTCTATAGCTCGCCGTTTATCGCGCTCTTATCGTGCTCTATAGCTTGTTGTTGTTCATTGCACTCTATAGCTCGCCATCACTTGCCAATGTTTATCGCACTCTTATTGCACTCCTTGTGCACTCTTATCGCGCTCAATAGCTTGCCATTGTTTAATTCGCTCCTATCATGCTCTTATTGCGCTCTATTGCTCACCATTGGTTATCACGCTCTTATTATGCTCTATAGCTCGCCATTGTTTATAGCGCTCTTATTGCACTCTTAATGCGCTCTTATTGTGATCTTATCACGCTCTTATGAAGCTCTATAACTCGCCATCACTCGCCATGGTTTATCATGCTCTATAGCTTGCCATTGTTTATCACGCTCTACAGCTCGCCATTGTGTATCGCGCTCTATAGCTCGCCATTGTGTATTGCGCTCTATAGCTCGCCATTGTTCATCGTTCTCTTATGGCGCTTTACATCACTCGTCATCACTCGCCATTATTTATCTCGCTCTTATCGCGCTCTATAGCTCGACATCACTCGCCATTTTGTATCACGCTCTTATGGCACTCTACAGCTCGCCATCACTCGCCATTGTTAATCTCGCTTTATAGCTTGCCATTGTTTATCGTACTCTATAGCTCGCCATTGTTTATAGCACTCTTATTGCGCTCTTATCGCGATCTGTAGCTCACCATTATTTATCCCATTCTGATCGTGCTCTATAGCTCCCCCTTGTTTATTGCGCTCTATAGCTCGCCATCAATCGTCATTGTTTATGACGCTCTTATTGCACTCTTATTACATTCTTATTGTACTATATAGCTCGCCATCACTCGACAATGATTATCGCGCTCTGATGGCACTCTACAGCTCACCATCACTCACCGTTGTTTATCGTGCTCTTATTGCGCTATTCTTGCACTCTTATTGCACTCTTATCACGCTCTATTGCTCGCCATTGTTTATCGCGCTTTTATCGTGCTCAATAGCTTGCCATTGTTTATTGCGCTGTTATTGCATTCTTATTGCACTCTTAACGTGCTCTATAGCTCGAAATTGTTTAATGCGCTCTTATCATGCCTTTATTGCACTCTTATGCTCTATAGCTCGCCATTGTTCATTGCGCTCTATAGCTCGCCATCATTCGCCAATGTTTATCGCACTCTTATTGCACTCTTATCGCGCTCAATAGCTCGCCATTGTTTAATTCGCTCCTATCATGCTCTTATTGCGCTCTATTGCTCACCATTGGTTATCACGCTCTTATTATGCTCTATAGCTCGCCATTGTTTATAGCGCTCTTATTGCACTCTTAATGCGCTCTTATTGTGATCTTATCACGCTCTTATGAAGCTCTATAACTCGCCATCACTCGCCATGGTTTATCATGCTCTATAGCTTGCCATTGTTTATCACGCTCTACAGCTCACCATTGTGTATCGCGCTCTATAGCTCGCCATTGTGTATTGCGCTCTATAGCTCGCCATTGTTCATCGTTCTTTTATGGCGCTTTACATCACTTGTCATCACTCGCCATTGTTTATCTCGCTCTTATCGCGCTCTTTAGCTTGCCATCACTCGCCATTTTGTATCACGCTCTTATGGCTCTCTACAGCTCGCCATCACTCGCCATTGTTTATCGCGCTTTATAGCTTGCCATTGTTTATCGTACTCTATAGCTCGCCATTGTTTATAGCGCTCTTATTGCACTCTTAATGCGCTCTTATTGTGATCTTATCACGCTCTTATGAAGCTCTATAACTCGCCATCACTCGCCATGGTTTATCGTGCTCTATAGCTTGCCATTGTTTATCACGCTCTACAGCTCGCCATCGTGTATCGCGCTCTATAGTTTGCCATTGTGTATTGCGCTCTATAGCTCGCCATTGTTCATCGTTCTCTTATGGCACTTTACATCACTCGTCATCACTCGCCATTGTTTATCTCGCTCTTATCACACTCTATAGCTCGCCATCACTCACCTTTTTTTATCACGCTCTTATGGCGCTCTACAGCTCGCCATCACTCGCCATTGTTTATCACGCTCTTATCGCGCTCTATAGCTTGCCATTGTTTATCGTATGCTATAGCTCGCCATTGTTTATAGCACTTCTATTGCGCTCTTATCACGCTCTATAGCTCGCCATTGTTTAAAGTGCTCTTATCATGCTCTTATTGCCCTCTTATTATGCTCTATAGCTCACCATTGTTTATTGCACTCTACCATTATTTATCGCGCTCTTATGGCAGTCTATAGCTCGCCATTATTTATAGCACTCTTATCACGCACTTATCGCGCTCTATTACTCTCCATTGATTATTGTGCTGTTATTGCGCTATATATCCGCTCTAATTGTGCTCTAATTGCCTTCTAATTGCACTCTGTAGCTCACTATTGTTTAATGCGCTCTTATCGTGCTCTTATCATGCTCTTATAGCCCTTTTATAATGCTGTATAGCTCACCAATGTTTATTGCGCTCTATAGCTCACCATTATTTATCTCACTCTTATCGCGCCCTTATGGCGGTCTATAGCTCACGATTATTTATTGCGCTCTTATCACGCTCTATAGCTCGCCAAAACTTATCGTGCTCTTATGGTGCCTTACAGCTCGCCTTCATTTGACATTGTTTATCGTGCTCTAATCGCGCTCTTATCGCGCTCTACAGCTCGCCATCACTTGTTATTGTTTATCACGCTCTTATCGTACTCTTATCGCACTCTGTAGCTTGCCATTGTTTATTGGGGTCTTTTTGTGGTCTTTTTGTGGGTTTTTTGTGGTCTTTTTGTGGTCTTTTTGAGGTCTTATTGTGGTCTTATGGCGCTCTTATTGCACTCTTTTTGCGCTCTATAGCTCGCCATTGTTTTATTGCGCTCTATAGCTCGCCATTGCGTTCTATAGCTCGCCATTGTTTATTGCACTCTATAGCTTGCTATTTTTTATCGCGCTCTATAGCTCGCCATTGTTTATCATGCTCTATAGCCTGCCATTGTTTATCGCGCTCTTATCGCGCTCTATAGCTCGCCATTGTTTATTGTGCTGTTATTGCATTCTTATTGAACTCGTATTGATCTCTAATTGTGCTCTTATTGCACTCTTATTGCGCTCTTATTTCTCTCTTATTGCTCTCTTAGTGCGCTTTATAGCTCACCATTATTTATCGCGCTCTTTTTGCATTCTTATGGCTGTCTATAGCTCACCATTATTTATCGCGCTCTTAACGCGCTCTATAGCTCGCCATCACTCGCCATTGTTTATCGCACTCTTATCGCGCTCTATAGTTTACCACTGTTTATCATGCTCTTATCGCGCTCAATAGCTCGCCATTGTTTATAGCACTCTTATCTCACTCTACAGCTCGCCATTGTTTATTGCACTGTTATTGCGCTGTTATTGCATTCTTATTGCTCTCTAATCGTGCTCTTATTTCACTCTTATTGCGCTCCTATTGCTCTCTTATTGCACTCTTAGTGCGCTCTATAGCTCACCATTATTTATCGCGCTCTTATCACCCTCTATAGCTCGCCATTACTCACCATTGTTTATCGTGCTCTTATGGTGCTCTACTGCTCGCCAACACTCGCCATTGTTTATTGCGCTCTTATTGCACTCCCATTGCACTCTTATGCCGCTCAATAGCTCGCCATTGCTTATCGCGCTCTTATCGTGCTCTTATTGCACGCTTCTTGTGCTCTTATTGCACTCTTATTGCACTCTTAACACGCTTAACAGCTCGCCATCAATCACCATTGATTATCGTGCTCTTATCGCGCTCTACAGTTCACCAGCACTTGCCATTGTTTATCGCGCTCCTATTGCGATCTTATGGCGCTCTACATCATTCGCCATTGTTTATTGCGCTCTTATTGTGCTCTATAGCTCGTCATTTTATATCACCCTCTGTACCTTGCCATTGTTTATTGCTCTCTATAGCTCGCCATTGTTTATCGCGCTCTTATTGTGCTCTATAGCTCGCCGTTTATCGCGCTCTTATCGTGCTGTATAGCTTGTTGTTGTTCATTGCGCTCTATAGCTCGCCATCACTTGCCAATGTTTATCGCACTCTTATTGCACTCCTTGTGCACTCTTATCGCGCTCAATAGCTTGCCATTGTTTAATTCGCTCCTATCATGCTCTTATTGCGCTCTATTGCTCACCATTGGTTATCACACTCTTATTATGCTCTATAGCTTGCCATTGTTTATAGCGCTCTTATTGCACTCTTAATGCGCTCTTATTGTGATCTTATCACGCTCTTATGAAGCTCTATAACTCGCCATCACTCGCCATGGTTTATCATGCTCTATAGCTTGCCATTGTTTATCACGCTCTACAGCTCGCCATTGTGTATCGCGCTCTATAGCTCGCCATTGTGTATTGCGCTCTATAGCTCGCCATTGTTCATCGTTCTCTTATGGCGCTTTACATCACTCGTCATCACTCGCCATTATTTATCTCGCTCTTATCGCGCTCTATAGCTCGACATCACTCGCCATTTTGTATCACGCTCTTATCGCGCTCTACAGCTCGCCATCACTCGCCATTGTTTATCACGCTCTTATCGTACTCTTATCGCACTCTGTAGCTTGCCATTGTTTATTGGGGTCTTTTTGTGGTCTTTTAGGGTTTTTGTGGTCTTTTTGTGGTCTTTTTGAAGTCTATTGGTCTTATGGCGCTCTTATTGCACTCTTTTTTGCGCTCTATAGCTCGCCATTTCGTTCTATAGCTCGCCTTTTGCGTTCTATAGCTCGCCATTGTTTATTGCACTCTATAGCTTGCTATTTTTTATCGCGCTCTATAGCTCGCCATTGTTTATCATGCTCTATAGCCTGCCATTGTTTATCGCGCTCTATAGCTCGCCATTGTTTATCGCGCTCTATAGCCCGCCATTGTTTATCACGCTCTATAGCTCGCCATTGTTCATCATGCTCTTATAGCGCTCTATAGCTCACCATTGTTTATTGCGCTCTTATTGTGCTGTAAAGCTCACCATTTTTTATCATGCTCTTATCGTGCTCTTATGGTGCTCTATAGCTTGCCATTGTTTCTCGCGCTCTTATGGAGCTCTACAGCTTGCCATTACTTGCCATTGTTTTTTCATGCTATTATCGTGCTCTTATTGTGCTCCTATTATGCTCTATAAGTCGCCATTGTCAATCGCGCTCTATAGCTCACCATCACTCTCTATTGTTTATCGTGCTCTATAGCTCGCCATTGTTTATTGCACTCTTATTGCGCTCTATAGCTCACCACTGTTTATCGCGCTCTTATCACGCTATTATCATGCTCT
Source organism: Allobates femoralis (assembly GCA_033576535.1). NCBI lineage: Eukaryota > Metazoa > Chordata > Amphibia > Anura > Aromobatidae > Allobates > Allobates femoralis. The sequence goes on from JARQOC010000003.1 coordinate 362,982,248, forward strand.
ATAATTCACCATTGTTTATCGTGCTCTTATCGCACTCTGTAGCTCGCCATTGTTTACCACGCTCTTACCGCACTTTTACCATGCTCTTATTGCGCTCTTATTGGCGAGTGATGTAGAGCGCCAAAAGTGCACAATAAACAATATCACGCTCTATAGCTTGCCAAACAATGGTGAGTGATGGCGAGCTATAGAGAGCGATAAACAATGGCTCTATAGCTTGCCATCATTCATCATTGTTTATCGTGCTCTATAGCTCGCCATTGTTTATTGCACTCTTATTTCACTCTTATTTCACTCTTATTGCACTCTTATTGCACTCTCATTGCACTCTCATTGCACTCTTATTGCACTCCTATTGCACTCTTATGGCGCTCTTTAGCTCACCATTGTTTATTGTGCTCTTATCGCGCTCTTATCGCGCACTTATGGAGCTCTATAACTCGCCATCACTCGCCATTGTTTAATATGCTCCTCTCGCGCTCTATATCTCGCCAATGTTTATCGCGCTCTAAAGCTCACCATTGTTTATCATGCTCTATAGGTTGCCATTGTTATTGGCTAGCTATAGAGCTCGATAAACAATGGCAACCATTGTGTATCATGCTTTATAGCTCACCATTGTTTATCCCGCTCTATAGCTTCCAATTGTTTATCGCGCCCTATAGCTCACACTTGTTTATCGAGCTCTATAGCTTGCCAATGTTTATTGCACTCTTATGGTGCTCTACATCACTTGACATTGTTTATCTTGCTCTTATCATGCTCTTATCGCGCTCTATAGCGTGCCATCACTCGCCATTTTTTATCACGCTCTTATGGCGCTCTACAGCTCGCCATCACTCGCCATTGTTTATCGTGCTCTTATTGCGCTCTATATCTCACCATTTTTTATCGCACTCTATAGCTTGCCATTGTTTATCGTACTCTATATGCTCGCCATTGCTTAACACGTTCTTATCTTTCTCTATAGCTTGCCATTGTTTTATCGCGCTCTTATGGCGCTCTACATCACTAGCCATTGTTTATCGCATTCTTATCGCGTTCAATAGCTCGCCATTGTTTAATTCGCTCCTATCATGCTCTTATTGCGCTCTATTGCTCACCATTGGTTATCACACTCTTATTATGCTCTATAGCTCGCCATTGTTTATAGCGCTCTTATGGTGCTCTACAGCTCGACTTCATTTGACATTGTTTATCGTGCTCTAATCGCGCTCTTATCGCGCTCTCCAGCTCACAATCACTTGTTATTGTTTATCACGCTCTTATCGTATTTTTATCGCACTCTGTAGCTTGCCATTGTTTATTGGGGTCTTTTTGTGGTTTTTTTGTGGTCTTTTTGTGGTCTTTTTGAGGTCCTATTATGGTCTTATGGCGCTCTTATTGCACTCTTTTTGCGCTCTATAGCTTGCTATTTTTTATTGCGCTCTATAGCTCGCCATTGTTTATCGTGCTCTATAGCCCGCCATTGTTTATCGCGCTCTATAGCCTGCCATTGTTTATCGTGCTCTATAGCTCGCCATTGTTTATCACGCTCTATAGCTCGCCATTGTTCATCATGCTCTTATAGCGCTCTATAGCACACCATTGTTTATTGCACTCTTATTGCGCTCTAAAGCTCACCATTTTTTATCGCGCTCTTATCGTGCTCTTATGGTGCTCTATAGCTCGCCACTGTTTATCGCGCTCTTATCGCACTCTGTAGCTCGCCATTGATTACCACGCTCTTACCACACTTTTACTATACTCTTATTGCGCTCTTATTGGCGAGTGATGTAGAGCACCAAAAGAGCGCGATAAACAATGGTGAGTGATGGCGAGCTATAGAGAGTGATAAACAATGGCTCTATAGCTTGCCATCACTCACCATTGTTTATCGTGCTCTATAGCTCGCCATTGTTTATTGCACTATCGCACTCTTATTGCACTCTCATTGCACTCTCATTGCACTCTCATTGCACTCTCATTGCACTCTCATTGCACTCTCATTGCACTCCTATTGCACTCTTATGGCACTCTTATGGCGCTCTTTAGCTCACCATTGTTTATTGCGCTCTTATCACGCACTTATGGAGCTCTATAACTCGCCATCACTCGCCATTGTTTACCGTGCTTCTCTCGCGCTCTATATCTCGCCAATGTTTATTGCGCTCTAAAGCTCACCATTGTTTATCATGCTCTATAGTTGCCATTGTTATTGCTAGCTATAGAGCTCGATAAACAATGGCAACCTATAGAGCGCGATAAACAATAGCAAGCTATAGAGCATGATAGTTATCGCGCTCTATAGCTCGCCATTGTATATCACTCTCTATAGCTCGCCATTGTGTATCATGCTTTATAGCTCACCATTGTTTATCCCGCTCTACTATGCTTCCAATTGTTTATCGCGCCTATAGCTCACCCTGTTTATCGAGCTCTATAGCTTGCCATTGTTTATCGTACTCTATCGGTGCTCTACATCACTTGCCATTGTTTATCTCGCTCTTATCGTGCTCTTATCGCGCTCTATAGCTCGCCATCACTCGCCATTTTTTATCACGCTCTTATTGGCCTCTACAGCTCGCTATAACTCGCCATTGTTTATCGTGCTCTTATTGCGCTCTATATCTCACCATTTTTTATCGCACTCTATAGCTTGCCATTGTTTATCGTACTCTATAGCTTGCCATTGCTACACTTCTATATTCTCTATAGCTTGCCATTGTTATATGCCTTATGGCGCTCTACATCACTTCCATTGTTATCGTGCCTATTGCACTCTACAGCTGCCATACTCGCCATGTTATCGCGCTCTTATGCGTCTATAGCTTGCCATTATTTATTGCGCTCTTATCGTGCTCTTAAGGAGCTCTATAACTCGCCATCACTTGCCATTGTTTATCAGCTCCTCTCGCGCTCTATATCTTGCGATTGTTTATGTGTCTTATTGCACTCTTTTTGCCCTCTCATTGCCTCTTATCACGCTCAATAGCTCGCCATTGTTTAATTCGCTCTATGTGCTCTTATCCTTAATTGCTTGCCATGTTATCACGCTCTTATATGCCTATAGCTCACCATTGTTTATAGCGCTCTTATCTGCGCTCTTATTGCGCTCTTTTTGCACTCTTATTGCTCATGCTCATTGTTTATCGCGCTCTATAGCTCACCATTATTTATCGCGCTCTTATTCTCAATCGCTTTATATTTCCGCCATCACTACGCCATGGTTTATCGTGCTCCTCTAGCGCTCTATATCTCGCCATTATTTATCGGGCTCTATATGCTCGCCATTTTTTATTGCACTCTTATGGTGCTCTTATGGCGCTCTATAGTTCGCCATTGTTTAATGCGCTCCTATTGTACACTTATTGCCTCTCTCTTAACTTGCCATTGTTGATCGCGTTCTATAGCTCTCCATATTTATCCCATTCTTATCGTGCCTATAGCTCCCCTTGTTTATTGTGCTCTATAGCTTGCCATCACTCGCCATTGTTCATCGTGTTCTTATTGCACTCTTATCGTGCACTATAGCTCACCATCACTCGCCAATGATTATCGCGCTCTGATGGCGCTCTGCAGCTCACATCACTCACCGTTGTTTATCGTGCTCTTATTGCACTCTTAATTCGCTCATAGCTCGCCATTGTTTATCGCGCTTTTATCGCGCTCAATAGCTTGCCATTGTTTATTGTGCTGTTATTGCGCTGTTATTGCATTCTTATTGCACTCTTAACGTGCTCTATAGCTCAAATTGTTTAATGCGCTTTTATCATGCCTTTATTGCCTCTTATGCTCTATAGCTCGCCATGTTCATTGCGCTCTATAGCTCGCCATCACTCGCCAATGTTTATCGCACTCTTATTGCACTCTTTTTGCACTCTTATCGCGCTCAATAGCCCGCTATTGTTTAATTCGCTCCTATCATGCTCTTATTGCGCTCTATTGCTCACCATCGGTTATCACGCTCTTATTATGCTCTATAGCTCGCCATTGTTTATAGCGCTCTTATTGCACTCTTAATGTGCTCTTATTGTGATCTTATCACGCTCTTATGAAGCTCTATAACTCCCATCACTCGCTGCTCTATGCTTGCATTTTTATCTGCTCTACAGCTCGCCATGGTGTATCGCGCTCTATAGCTCGCCATTGTGTATTGCCTCTATAGCTCGCCATTGTTCATCATTCTCTTATGGCGCTTTACATCACTCGTCATCACTCGCCATTGTTAACAGCGCGATAAAAGCAGGATAATCGCGCTCTATAGCTCGCCATCACTCACCATTTTTTTCACTGCTCTTTTATGGCGCTCTACAGCTCGCCATCACTCGCCATTGTTTATCACGTCTTATCGCGCTCATAGCTTGCCATTGTTTATCGTATGCTATAGTTCCCATTGTTTATAGCAACTTTATTGCGCTCTTATCACGCTCTATAGCTCGCCATTGTTTATCAGCGCTTAATAGTCACCATTATTTTTTGCGCTCTTATGGAGTCTATAGCTCCATTGTTTATTGCGCTCTTACTGCGCTCTTATTGCGTCTTATTGCACTCTTATTGTGCTCTATAGCTCACATTGTTATATCGCGCTCTATAGCTCACCATTATTTATCGCGCTCTATTGCGCTCTTATATCGCTTATATTTCGCCATCACTCGCCATGGTTTATCGTGCTCACTCTAGCGCTCTATATCTCGCATTATTTATCGCGCTCTATAGCTCGCCATTTTTTATTGCACTCTTATGGTGCTCTATTGGCGCTCTATAGTTATCGCCATTGTTTAATGCTGCTCCATTGTTATCCACTTATTGCTCTCTTTAACTGCTCATTGTTGATCCCGTTCTTATAGCTCTCCATTATTTATCGCTGGTTATGACGCTCTATAGCTCACCATTATTTATCCCAATCTTATCTGTGCTCTATAGCTCCCCTTGTTTATTGTGCTCTATAGCTTGCCATCACTCGCCATTGTTCATCGTGTTCTTATTGCACTCTTATCGTGCACTATAGCTCACCATCACTCGCCAATGATTATCGCGCTCTGATGGCGCTCTGCAGCTCACCATCACTCACCGTTGTTTATCGTGCTCTTATTGCACTCTTATTGCGCTCTATAGCTCGCCATTGTTTATCGCGCTTTTATCGCGCTCAATAGCTTGCCATTGTTTATTGTGCTGTTATTGCGCTGTTATTGCATTCTTATTGCACTCTTAACGTGCTCTATAGCTCAAAATTGTTTAATGCGCTTTTATCATGCCTTTATTGCGCTCTTATGCTCTATAGCTCGCCATTGTTCATTGCGCTCTATAGCTCGCCATCACTCGCCAATGTTTATCGCACTCTTATTGCACTCTTTTTGCACTCTTATCGCGCTCAATAGCCCGCTATTGTTTAATTCGCTCCTATCATGCTCTTATTGCGCTCTATTGCTCACCATCGGTTATCACGCTCTTATTATGCTCTATAGCTTGCCATTGTTTATAGCGCTCTTATTGCACTCTTAATGTGCTCTTATTGTGATCTTATCACGCTCTTATGAAGCTCTATAACTCGCCATCACTCGCCATGGTTTATCGTGCTCTATAGCTTGCCATTGTTTATCATGCTCTACAGCTCGCCATTGTGTATCGCGCTCTATAGCTCGCCATTGTGTATTGCACTCTATAGCTCGCCATTGTTCATCATTCTCTTATGGCGCTTTACATCACTTGTCATCACTCGCCATTGTTAAGAGCGCGATAAAAGCTAGATAATCGCGCTCTATAGCTCGCCATCACTCACCATTTTTTATCACGCTCTTATGGCGCTCTACAGCTCGCCATCACTCGCCATTGTTTATCACGTTCTTATCGCGCTCAATAGCTTGCCATTGTTTATCGTATGCTATAGTTCGCCATTGTTTATAGCACTTTTATTGCGCTCTTATCACGCTCTATAGCTCGCCATTGTTTATCGCGCTTAATAGGTCACCATTATTTTTTGCGCTCTTATGGAGGTCTATAGCTCACCATTATTTATAGCACTCTTATCACGCTCTATAACTCGCCATTGTTTACTGTACTGTTATTGTGCTAAATATGCGCTCTAATTGTACTCTAATTGCCTTCTAATTGCACTCTGTAGCTCGCTATTGTTTAATGCGCTCTTATCGTGCTCTTATCATGCTCTTAGCGCTCTCTTATTATGCTCTATAGCGCGCCATTGTTTATTGTGCTCTATAGCTCACCCTTATTTATCGCGCTATTATTGCGCTCTTATGGCGGTCTATATGTCACCATTATTTATCGTGCTCTTATCGCGCTCTACAGCTCGCCATCACTTGCCATTGTTTATCGTGCTCTTATCATACTCTTATCACACTCTGTAGCTTGCCATTGCTTATTGGGGCTTTTGTGGTCTTTTTGTGGTCTTTTTGTGGTCTTTTTGTGGTCTTATTGTGTCTTATTGTGCTCTATGCTGCTTATTGAGCTCTATAGCTGCATGTGCATTGAGCTCTATAGCTCGCCATTGTTTATTGCGCTCTACAGCCCACCATTGTTTATCGTGCTCTATAGCTCACCATTTTTTATCATGCTCTTTATCGCGCTCTATAGATCACCATCACTCGACATTGTTTATTGCGGTCTCATCGCTTTCTATAGCTCGTCATTGTTTATCGCGTTCTATAGCTCGCTATCACTCACCATTGTTTATTGCGCTCTATAGCTTGCCATCATTCACCATTATTTATCGTGCTCTATAGCTCACCATTGTTTATCGCTCTCTATAAGTCACCATCACTCGCCATTGTTTATTGTGCTCTTATGGCGCTCTTTAGTTCACCATTGTTTATCGCGCTCTTATTGCACACTTATTGCACTCTTATCGTGCTTTATAGCTTGCCATTGTTTGTTGTGCTCTTATCGTGCTTTTATGGTGCTCTACAGCTCGCCATCACTTGCCATTGTTTTTCATGCTCTTATTGTGCTCTTATCTGCTCCTATTATGCTCTATAGTTCACCATTGTTAATCGCGCTCTATAGCTCGCCATCACTCGCCATTGCTTATCGCACTCTTATCTCATTCTTTAGCTCACTATTGTTTATTGCACTCTTATTGCGCAACATTGGTCGCCACTGTTTATCTCGCTATTATCGCGCTATTATCATGCTCTATAGTTGGCCATTGTTTATCATGCTCTTATCACACTCTGTAGCTCGCCATTGTTTACCACGCTATTATTGCGCTCTTATCGGCGAGTGATGTAGTGCGCCATAAGAGCGCGATAAACAATAGCGAGCTTTAGAGCACAATGAACAATGGCGAGTGATGTATAACGCCATGTTTATTGCACTCTATAGCTCACCATTGTTTATTGTGCTCTTATCGCACTCTTATGGAGCTCTATAACTTGCCATCACTCGCCGTTGTTTATCATGCTCTTAATGGTGAGTGATTGCAAGCTGTAGAGTGCAATGTTTATCGTGCTCTTATTGTGCTCTAGAGCTCGTCATCACTCGCCATTGTTCATCGTGCTGTTATTGCGCACCATAGCTCGCCATCACTCGCCATTGTTTATCGCGCTCTTATCATGCTCTATAGCTTGCTATTGTGTATCGCGCTCAATAGCTCTCCATTGTTTAATGTGCTCTTATCGCGCTCTTATCATGCTCTTAGCGCCCTCTTATTATGCTCTATAGCTCGCCATTGTTTATTGTACTGTTATTGCGCTATATATGCGCTCTAATTGTACTCTAAATGCCTTCTAATTGCACTCTGTAGCTCGCCATTGTTTAATGCGCTCTTATCGTGCTCTTATCATGCTCTTAGCGCCCTCTTATTATGCTCTATAGCTCGCCATTGTTTATTGCGCTCTATAGCTCACCATTATTTATCGCGCTCTTATCACGCTCTTATGGCGGTCTATTGGTCACCATTATTTATCGTGCTCTTATTGCGCTCTATAGCTCACAATTTTTTATCGTGCTCTTATGGCGCTCTACAGCTCACCTTCATTTGCGATTGTTTATCATGCTCTAATCACGTTCTTATCGCGCTCTACAGCTCGCCATCACTTGATTTTGTTTGTCGTGCTCTTATCGTACTCTTATTGCACTCTGTAGCTTGCCATTGCTTATTGGGGTCTTTTTGTGGTCTTTTTGTGGTCTTTTTGTGGCCTTTTTGTGGTCTTATTGCACGCTTATTGTGTTTTTATTGCACTCTTATTGCGCTCTATAGATCGCCATTGTTTATTGCGCTCTATAGCTCGCATTGTGCTCTATAGCTCGCCATTGTTTATCGCGCTCTATAGCTCACCAATATTTATCGCGCCCTTCTCGCGCTCTATATTTCGCCATCACTCGACATTGTTTATTGCGCTCTATAGCTCCCCATCATTCACCATTATTTATCGTGCTCTATAGCTCACCATTGTTTATCTCGCTCTTATTGCACTCTTGTTGCACTCTTATCGTGCTCTATAACTTGCCATTGTTTATCGCGCTCTTATCGTGCTCTTATGGCGCTCTACATCTCGCCATCACTTGCCATTGTTTTTCATGCTCGTATCGTGCTCGTATCGTGCTCTTATCGTGCTCTTATTATGCTCTATAGTTCGCTTTTGTTAACCGCGCTCTATAGCTCTCCATCACTCGCCATTGTTTATCGCGCTCTTATCTCACTCTTTAGCTCACTATTGTTTATTGCACTCTTATTGCACTCTGTAGCTCGCCAGTGTTTACCGCACTCTTATCGCGCTCTTATCGGCAAGTGACGTAGTGCGCCATAAGTGCGCGATAAACAATGGCGAGCTATAGAGCGCGATAAACAATGGCGAGTAATGTAGAACGCCATGTTTATCGCACTCTATAGCTTGCCATTGTTTATTGCGCTCTTATCGCACACTTATGGAGCTCTATAACTTGCCATCACTCACCGTTGTTTATCGTGCTCTTAATGGTGAGTGATGGCGAGCTGTAGAGTTCCATGTTTATCGCGCTCTTATTGTGCTCTACAGCTCGGAATCACTCGCCATTGTTTATCGTGCTGTTATTGTGCTCTATAGCGCGCCATCACTCGCCATTGTTTATGGTGCTCTTATCATGCTCTATAGCTTGCTATTGTGTATCGCGCTCAATAGCTCTCCATTGTTTAATGTGCTCTTATCGCGCTTCTATCGTGCTGTATAGCTTGCCATTGTTTGTCACGCTCTAAAGCTCGCTATTGTGTATTGCGCTCTATTTGCACTCTTATTGGGCTCTTATTGCACTCTTATTGTGTTTAATATCTCACCATTGTTTAATGTGCTCCTATCGCGCTCCATAGCTCGCCATTGTTTATCGCACTCTTATCGCACTCTATAGCTCGCCATTGTTTATCGCACTCTATAGCTCAGCATTGTTTATCACGCTGTTATCTGTTCTTACGGCGCTCTTCATCACTCGCCATTGTTTATCATTCTCTTATTGCGTTCTGTAGCTCGCCATTGTTTATCGCGTTCTTATCGTGCTCTATAGCGCGCCATTGTTTAACGCGCTCTTATGGCGCTCTACATCACTCGCCATTGTTTATCGTGCTTTTATGGAGCTCTATAACTCGCCATCACTCGCCATTGTTTACCGTGCTCCTCTCGCGCTCTATATCTCGCCATTAATTATTGCGCTCTATAGCTCGCCATTGTTAATGGCAACCTATAGAGCGTGATAAACAATGGCGAGCTATAGAGCGCAATAATTAATAGCGAGATATAGAGCGCGAGAGGAGCACGGTAAACAATGGCGAGTGATGGCGAGTTATAGAGCTCCATAAAAGCACGATAAACAATGGCGAGTGATGTAGAGCGCCATAAGAGCGCGTTAAACAATGGCGCGCTATAGAGCACGATAAGAACGCGATAAACAATGGCGAGCTACAGAACGCAATGAGAATGATAAACAATGGCGAGTGATGAAGAGCGCCGTAAGAACATGATAACAGCGTGATAAACAATGCTGAGCTATAGAGCGCGATAAACAATGGCAACCTATAGAGCGTGATAGTTATTGGCAAGCTATAGAGCTCGATAAACAATGGCAACCTATAGAGCACGATAAACAATAGCAAGCTATAAAGCGCGATAGTTTATCACGCTCTATAGCTCGCCATTGTGTATCTCTCCCTATAGCTCGCCATTGTTTATCCCGCTCTATAGCTTCCAATTGTTTATCACGCCCTATAGCTCGCCCTTGTTTATCGCACTCTATAGCTCGCCATTGTTTATAGCACTCTTATTGCGCTCTTTTCGCGCTCTATAGCTCGCCGTTTTTATTGCGTTTTTATTACACTGTATATGTGCTTTAATTCGCTCTAATTGGGCTCTTATTGCACTCTGTAGCTCGCCATTGTTTAATGCGCTCTTATCGTGCTCTTATCGTGCTCTTACTGCCCTCTTATTATGCTCCATAGCTCACCATTGTTTATCGCTCTCTATAGCTCAAAATTATTTATCGCGTTCTTAAGGCGGTCTATAGCTCATCATTATTTATCGCGCTCTTATGGCGCTCTATAGCTCGCCATCACTCGCCATTGTTTATCGTGCTCTTATGGCGTTCTACAGCTCGCCATCACTCGCCATTGTTTATCATGCTTTTATCGCGCTCTATAGCTCGCCATCACTCGCCATTGTTTATCTCGCTCTTATCACATTCTGTAGTTCGCCATTGCTTATTGCACTCTTATTGAGCCCTTATTGCGCTCCTATTGAGCTCTTATTAAACCCTTATTGCACTCTTATTGCACTCTATAGCTCACCATTATTTATTGCACTCTTATCGCGCTATTATGGAGCTCTATAACTCGCCATCACTCGCCATTGTTTATCGTGCTCTTATCGCACTTTATAGCTCACCATTGTTTATCGCGCTCTATAGCTCGCCATTGTTTATCGCGCTCTTATCGTCTTCTATAGCTCGCTATTGTTTATCACGCTCTTATGGCGCTCTATAGCTTGCCACTGTTTATCATGCTCTTATGGCCCTCTTATGGCCCTCTTAAGGAGCTTTATAACTCACCATCACTAGCCATTGTTTATCTTGCTCTTATCGCGCTCTATAGCTTGCCATTGTTTATCATACTCTATAGCTTGCCATTGTTTATAACACTCTTATTGCCCTCTTATCGCGCTCTATAGCTTGCCATTGTTTATCATACTCTATAGCTCGCCATTGTTTATAACACTCTTATTGCCCTCTTATCGCGCTCTATAGCTTGCCATTGTTTATTTCGCTTTTATTGCACTGTATATGCACTCTAATTCGCTCTAATTGCACTCTTATTGCACTCTGTAGCTCGCCATTGTTTAATGCGCTCTTATTGCCCTCTTATCATGCTCTATAGATCACCATTGTTTATTGCGCTCCTATTGCACTCTTATCGGGCTCTCTAGCTCACCATCACTCACCATTGTTTATCATGTTTTAATCACGCTCTTATCGCACTCTGTAGCTCGCCATTGCTTATTGCACTCTAATGGCGCTCCTATTGCGCTCTTATTAAGCCCTTATTGCTCTCTTATTGCACTCTTATTGCACTCTATAACTCGCCATTGTTTATCGTGCTCTTATTGCGCTTTATAGCTTGCCATTGTTTATCGCGCTCTATATGTCGCCATTGTTTATCGCGCTTTATAGCTTGCCATTGTGTATCGTGCTCTATAGCTCGCCATTGTTAATCGCTCTCCTATGGTGCTCTACAGCTCGACATCACTCGCCATTTTTTATCACGCTCTTATGGTGCTCTACAGCTTGCCATCACTCGCCATTGTTTATCTCGCTCTTATCTCGCTCTTATCGCGCTCTATAACTCGCCATTTATTATCACGCTCTTATGGCGCTCTACAGCTCACCTTCACTCGCCATTGTTTATCACGCCCTTATGGAGCTCTATAGCTTGCCATTGTTTATTGAGCTCTATAGCTCACCATTGCTCATAGCACTGTTATTGCGCTCTATAGCTTGCCATTGTTTAATGCACTCTTATCGTGCTCTTATGCTCTTATCGCCCTCTTAATATGCACTATAGCTCGCCATTGTTTATTGCGCTCTATAGCTCACTATTATTTATCGTCCTCTCTAGCTCACCATTATTTATCATGCTCTATAGCTCATCATTATTTATCATGCTCTATAGCTCACAATCACTTGCCATTGTTTATCGTGCTCTTATGGCGCTCTACAGCTCGCCATCACTCACCATTGTTTATCGTGCTCTAATCGCACTCTATAGCTTGCCATCACTCGCCATTGTTTATCATGCTCTTATGGTGCTCTACAGCTCATCATCACTCGCCATTATTTATCGTGCTCCTATCGCACTCTGTAGCTTGCCATTGCTTACTGTGCTCTTATTGTGCTCTTATTGCGCTCTTATTGGATGCATACTGCGCTTTAATTGCACTCTTATTGTGCTCTAGAGCTAGCTATTGTTTATCGCGCTCTTTAGCTCGCCATTGTTTATCGTGCTGTTATCGCGCTCTATATCTCACCATTGGTTATCACGCTCTACAGCTCATTATTATTTATCGCGCTCTATAGTTCACCATTATTTATTGCACTCCTATGGCGCTCTATAGCTCACCATTGTTTATCGTGCTGTTATCACGCTCTATGGCTCATCATTATTTATCATGCTCTTTTGGCGCTCTATAGCTCGCCATCACTCATCATTGTTTATCGAGCTCTATAGCTTGCCATTGTTTATCGCGCTCTATAGCTCACCATCACTCGCCATTGTTTATCGCGCACTTATGGTGCTCTATAGCTCACCATTATTTATTGCGCTCTAAAGCTTGCCTCTCTTTATCATGCTCTATAGCTTGCCATTGTTTATCGTGCTCTTATTGCACTCTTATCGTGCTCTATAGCTCACGATCAATCGCCATTTATTATCGCGCTCTGATGGCGCTCTGCAGCTCACCATCACTCACCATTGTTTACTGTGCTCCTATGGCACTCTATAGCTCGCCATTGTTTATCGCGCACTTATCGCACTCTTATGGTGCTCTAGAGCTCGCCATCACTTGCCGTTGTTTTTCATGCTCTTATCGTGCTCCTATTATGTTCTATAGTTTGCCATTGTTAATCGTGCTCTATAGCTCGCCATCACTTGCCATTGTTTATCGTGCTCTTATGCGCTCTTATTGTGCTGTATAGCTCGCCATCACTCGCCATTGTTTATCGCACTCTTAATGCGCTCAATAGCTCACCATTGCTTATCGCGCTTTTATCGCGCTCTTACCGCATTCTTATCGTGCTCTTATCTTGCTCTATAGCTCGCCATGTTTATCGTGCTCTTATTGCACTTTTATTGCGCTCTATAGCTCGCCATCACTCGCCACTGATTATTGAGCTCTGATTGCGCTCTACAGCTCACCATCACTCGCCGTTGTTTATCGTGCTCCTATTGCGCTGTATTGCTCACCATTGTTTATTGAGCTCTTATCGCACTCTTATGGCGGTTTATAGCTCACCATTATTTATCGTGCTCTATAGCTCGCCATGTTTATCGTGCTCTTATTGCACTTTTATTGCGCTCTATAGCTTGCCATCACTCGCCATGATTATTGAGCTCTGATTGCGCTCTACAGCTCACCATCACTCGCCGTTGTTTATCGTGCTCCTATT
>JARQOC010000003.1:362995964-363339557 GCA_033576535.1 Allobates femoralis
TTAATATCACTGTTTGACACAGTCTGTGGTTGTGACTCACTGAGAACCAGTAGTATTTTCTAATTGTGGGTGTCACATCGCCATTGGACTCGGTGGCTGGTGTTCCTGCCTCGGCCGCTGGGAGGAGCCGGATTCCTTCGGCTGGTGGCGCCGGTGATAGGAGGGCCTTGTCCTCATATGGAACCGCTCCCGCGACGTCTGCCTCTGTCGCTGAGCGCCGCTGTGTTTCCCCTCTGGGTGGTGTTGGTCGCAGAGGAAAGGGCCCTGCAGAGGTGTCCGTTAGGCGCAGCCTGCGTTCTTCTGTCAGAGGAGGCGTGGGTGGAGCCAGTCATGCATCTCCATCTGGCCTGGATCTAGGGGCGGTCCGGATGAGGTCATCAGGTTGTGAGCTCCAGCCTATGGGAGGTAGCCGTGCCCTTCAAGTACATTGGAGCCTGGCTTGCAGGCCGCCAGATATAGTTTTGGTTCCCCAGTGATAGTGTGTGTTTAGTTTCGTGTCTGACCTTGCCTGGATTTCTGACTCTGCCTCTGCCTATTGATTTTGTACCTCAGCTGCCCTCTTGGTTTTGCCCTTGACCTTTGCCTGGATTACTGACTCTGCCTCTGCCTATTGATTTTGTACCTCAGCTGCCCTCTTGGTTTTGCCCTTGACCTTTGCCTGGATTTTTGACTCTGCTACTGCCTGACGATTTTGTACCTTCGCTCCCTCTCGGTTTTGACTCGGACATCTGACTTCGTTTTTCGGGTCTTGATTTTCCCTGGCGACCTCCCCGGCTCTGTTGCTCATATAGGCAGCTACCCCCTGGGCTCCGCTATAATTCCAGATCCCTGTATAGGGGTTAAGGGTCTCGGGGTTTCTCGGGGTGCTGCATACCAGCAGCTCGGCCTCACAGCGGATGGTCGTCACAGTGGGCATGAACTTAAACTAGCTCAGCTCAGAGCCAATTATATAAATCTTCCATTGGTAACTGCTGAAATTGTGATTAATCCTTTTGTTGTGCCACTATCTGACAATTATTTTATGCTTGCAATTGTTATGTTTTTTGATGATATTGCCATAACGGTGATACTTGGTTACTCATTATCCATATATATGTATTTGGTGGTATTGGTGTATTACCCCTTTTTTTCACACCAAGAATTAATGCAGGGTGACAGCCTTAGTTTGTTGGTGTTGTCACCTTTTAAATGTTTTTAAATGTTTTGTCTGTTCCTGTATATACCGTCTTTCCCCGAAAATAGGGCACCCCCCGAAAGTAATGCATGCTTGGGAGGGCGCCCTACTTCCTAATATAAGGCACCACCCCCTGATTATAAAGCGTATCTCCTCAGCATGCCACTGATCACAAGACCGGGCATGCATCTGTCTCTCGCTCCCCACTGCCCCCGCTGTCTGAGCCCACCACTCTATACTGCTGTTCTGCCGCGCTCACAGCCCTGGATTGCAGCCGTGATTCACAGCTCTGGAGCTCTGTGCTGGTCTCTGCCCATGAGCCCTGAGCCAATTACAGCGCAGGAATCATGGGCCAGCTGACGTCAGTAGCCTCTGATTGTTCCTGGGCTGTGATTGGCCCAGGGCTCCTGCACTGTGATTGGCCCAGGGCTCCTGTGCTGTGATTGGCCCAGGGCTCCTGCACTATGCAATTTCTTTCCTCTGCGGTGCTGCTGTGGTGGTGCAAAGAAAGAAGTACGGTAAGAAAGTGATAGTGTGTGGAGTGTGTGTGTGTATACACACATGGGAGGCTGCAGTAGGATACGGTACTGGGATGGGAAGCTGCTGCAGTAGGATACGGTACTGGGATAATGGGAGGCTGCTGCAGTGGGATAATTTTTTTTTTTTGTTAATATGACATCCCCCGAAAATAAGACTTGGTGCACCTTTTGGAGCAAAAATTAATAAAGACGTACGTGTTTCCCCAAAAATAAGACACTTTTTTTATAGTAAAATTTTAGTTACTCCTATTAAGTGTCCAAAGATGGAGACAACCTGAGTAAGTGGGCATGCACATATCTGTCGCATGCATGCGCAAATACTCAGGCCACCGCCATCTTTGGACACCCAGGTATTAAATTCAAGTGTACAGGTTAATTGTTTTCCTGGGATATATTTCCGCTAATGGATATACTTTACTTATTCAAATTTTGAGTTAGACATCAAAAATTTCAGGTATAGTATTGTTTGTATGACTACTTAGCATCTGGCTTGACTTGACTTCCTTCAATTTCTTTTCAAAATTCTTTTCGTGAAAGAGAAAACAAACATTACAAGGTATACTGTCACATATAGAATACAAGCCTTACTTTCATTACAAAATAAGATGTGTTTAAATAGGCGGTTTTGAACAGTAGAATCATAACAAGCGATATAAAGAATGGGGACCACACCGTGATAATATATCAATTTCCATCAATCAGAACAGACCGCTTTTGGTACTAAATATAAGTATTATCGCTAGAGCAAAGTTAAGGATGAGCGAGTACTAAAATATTCGGACTCTCTAGACTCGTAACGAGTATGTCGCGATATTCGATACTCGTTAGGAGTATAGCGAGTCCCATTGAATTCAATGCTAAAGCGAGTATTGCAATTAATTTCCCTGTTGCTGGACCCTATAAAGAGGTCTGGTAGCAGAGGAAAAACATGCAATACCCAAATGTATTGTTTATAAGCCTGCGGTAAAAAGACATAACTGTAAATTAAAACTGGATTCTCCCAGATTGTCCCGGTCCGATGCAATCTGGTCCCATAAGTCCCATGTTAGGTGTCGCCGGATTTTCCCAGACTGGGGCAATCCGGGACCATCCGGTTTAATGACCAATTCTAAAAATAGGTCAAAACCGGATTCACCCATTCCGGTGCAATCCTGCTAACATTAACATGAGGGTGTATGGCGCCAGATTGCACTGGCTTTAATGTAAAAATCGTACTGGTTCCCGGAATGCAATTCCAGGCTGCGGCTATGCTACAGAACAATCTGAGCACTTCGCACCCTCCCTCCCGAAGCCACTTTGGGAAAACTCGGAGAGTCACATCAGGACTGGAGCCATTTTACTGGATGTAGCTCATCTTTAGTGCATCAGCTAATTAAGGTGAGTGCAAATTCATAACTGTCCTGTCATACTCATATTGCATCATCTGTCCATTGTAAACATAAAGTCTGCATGACTATGTGCATGACGTGCTTGCAGAATGCACATGCGTGTACGTTACCATGCATGGACATGTGCCTGATGTGCTTACAGCATGCACATACGTCGTGCACGTGACCATGCATGCCCAATTGGCCATGGGCATGCTGTGCTTGCAGCAGGCTCAGGCATCGAAGTATGCATCCATGCTCCTGTACATCATTCAATAGTTGCATGTGTTATGGCAATAAATAGTCAATCCAGAAAACAGTAATAAAGAGCTGGAATCAAATGCCGCGCTGACCACAAGGAAAAAAACAGAGTATATCATCCACTCCGTTTATTCTGCCTACACGTGTTTCGTGGCACAAAGCCACTTCCTCAGGGCATCAAGATCTTAAAACAATGAAGGATATATATACACACACAAGATAGTGTCATACTGTTTGTATCCCGCCTCCTACTTCCTGTGAAAACACCCACTTTTACTAAGCAAAAACATATACATCTAAAACACAGATTAAATCAATTAAAATACATTCAAAACATTCCAGAAGTTTATAAAACATCAAATCACACATATATAATACATTAAATTGATAATTATAAAGAATAAAACATTTATGATATATAAGGTTCATCCAGGATTAGAACCTATTATGTCATCAATCTAAAATAACCCATTAAAACTAAAACACATGCACTAACCCACCAAGCCATCTAATATTTAGGAGAAAAGGAGCTCTTTTTAGCCGAGATCTCACTACTCTAGTTCACTACAATCAAACATCTTCTATTTCATTAGTCATCTAGGTATATACCAAATAGGAGAGGGAAAAAACACATAAGAAAGGGAACACCGTATCCTAATTATTAAAAAAACGTCTATATCCTCTTCATAATAATAAAAAAATCAATAAAATTTAATTTATAAAATCACAGCTGATATTATTCCGGATTTGAACCTGCTCTGTTCCAAAATCTAAATCTTCTATTTCATGTGAAATAACACACCAGACCACTAGGCCACTAAGACATTCGAGAAAGGTTGCCTCACTGTTAATGATGTTAAAAGGTAAGCATATTGTAAGCGCACTATTATGTTTATATATTAAAATACCCACTTAAAAAAGATCACTCACCTCATTGAGCCCTCCCGGCCGCAGTGTACCAAGTTTAAAAATCCAGTATGTCTCTCTCTTACTTAACGCCTCCAATCTCCTAGGTATATTATCCGGTACATGGTCAATAGGGGTAATGGACAATTTGACATCTCCATGATGAACCTCGGTGCAATGCCTAGACAAACCGTGCTTTAAATAGCCTCTTAGGATGTTATATCTGTGGGAATTTACCCGTTTGTGTAAAGGTTGAGAAGTCCTTCCCACATATTGCTTACCGCAAACACATTGGATTAAATAAATTACATAATCTGTCTGACAAGTCATTCTAAACTTAATATCAAACACTTTACTTTCATTTTTAAAAGACACAAAACTGTCTATATTGTTACTTATAGAACGACAACACTTGCACCCTCGTTTGTTACATCGAAAAGAACCCCTACTACCTGTTTTCCCATAGGACGAAATTGGCTGTTTGAAATCGCGGCTTTTCAGCACACTTGGTGCCAGAACGTTTTTTATAGTCGGAGCCCTCCTAAAAGTCACACATGGTTTTTTAGGGACCACTCTATTAAGGATGGGGTCATTAAGAATCACCCCCCAGTGTTTCTCCAAAATATTACGTACCTGCTGGTGTTGTAACGAAAAAGTAGTCACAAAATTAATATTAAAATTATTGTTGCTACCACTATTTTTTATTTTTTAGGGAGGGTTTTATGAGGTCACTTTGAGAACAACTTTTCACAGAATTGTAAGCTTCCTTAATTAACCTAGAGGGATAATCCCTTTCACGGAATCTCTCTCGTAATATTTTACTTTGTTCTTTGAATACAGCATCAGAGGTACAATTCTTTCTGATTCTGTAATACTGGTTTTTGGGAATGTTTCTCAACCAGGGTCTATAGTGACTACTTTCATAATGAACATATCCATTGGCGTCAACTTTTTAAAAAAAATTTTTTGTCATTATTTTTCCAAGTTCATCCACATAGATATTTAGGTCCAAAAAAGAGACAGTTTCTCTATCAAAAAAGGAGGTCAGTTCTATCCCCCAGTGATTAGTCTTGATCGAATCCAAGAATTCCAAAATCGTATTACCTGCATTATCATATATAATAAAAATATCGTCAATAAAACGTTTGTATACAATTAAATTGCTCCGATGTTTAGAATGGAGGATATGCCAGGACTCGAAGGCAGCCATAAATAGATTTGCATACGTAGGTGCTGCCCTCGAGCCCAGCTCTTTATTACTGTTTTCTGGATTCTTCAATTCTCAGCTGGGAGCCTGCAGCGACCTCCTGTGTGCTTTTATTGTAGTTGTGACACTCACAACTACATCAGGTGAGTTTAACCAATTGGGGTCTGAGGGACCTGTATAATAGCGGTATTACTCTATGTGCGCTTCCTTTCTCTTTTAATTTAAATAAATAGTCAATAACTTATATAACTCTTATAGAAGTCATTCAGAAATTTTCCAGTGTGCAGACTGCAGCATCCCTCATTCTCCCCCTCCCTCCTTCAGAATTCCTCTGTCTCAGATTTTATATATTGTTTTGAGATAGATGTAGCAAAAATGAAGATGCACAATCTTGTGAGACAGTACTACCATGCACCTGGCTTTTCAACAATGGCAGCAAATTACACCAGAGGATGCCTAGTCTGTGCCTGGTGTAACCCAGCAAAAAACAGAGAAAACTCCACAGAAGTGTACACCTAGACTCTTGCTTCCAACGTATACAGATTGACCACATTCAGATGCCATCCTCAGGAGGATTTGAATATGCACTGGTAGTCGTGGACATACTCTCTAGATGGCCAGAAGCTTTCCCTGTGAATAACCAATCTGCTAAAACCACTGCAAAGAAACTCCTCTCAGAGATGGTGTGCAGATATGGGCTCCCAGAAACCATAGAGACTGACCATGGGCGAGCATTCACAGCCAATCTGACAGAGAGATATGGCAGGCCCTGGGGACAGAGTTAGCTCTTCATACTCCGTATCATCCCAAAAATTCAGGAAGGGTCAAGAGAGGAAACAGGGTATTAAAGGCAAAAATGCTGAAAGCAGCGCAGGAAGCGGGGAAGCCGTGGCATGAAAGTCTTCCCCTCGCATTGTTCAGTGTCAGACACACCCCAGCTAGTGCAACTAAGCTATGTCCCTATGAAATTCTGTTTGGAAGTGCCCCCAGACTAGGGTTGTATTTCCCCCAACAGTTGACCCTACAGTATGACAGCTTGACTAAGTTTATTACCGAATTAACAAAGCATTTGACTAACATGCATTCTCGAGTTTTTTCCTCTCTCCCAGATCCTCAAAACCTGGAAGGAACCCATCAGATCCAGCCAGGAGATTAGGTTCTCTTCAAAAGGTTCAGCAGACGTTCCCTCAAGCCCAGATACGATGGCTCCTTCCAAGTCCTGCTGGTCACCTCCACGGCTGTGAAGGTTGAAGGAAGGCCTACATGGATCCACGCATCCCACTGCAAGAAGGCACCAGATCCAGAAGCCAAAAATCGTTGTTTTGCTCCTTAATCCTGATATACACACTCAGTATAAAGTAGAAGGGAGCAGGTCAAAAGATGGTGGAAGGTCATGAAGGAGAGAATATGGGAGATCATACGGGAGGTCATGTTAGTACCACAGCTACAAGGGTCACATATCAGTTTTACTTCTACACCATAGTAAACAGATGCACACGACACGAGATCTACAACAGCTCTAGGTAAAAAGGGGGGTATAGACCAGTCCAGGCAAAAGAACGCAAAGATAAATGGGGTAGAAGCCTGCCAGACCATATGATCCTGACCAAGGGTAGATGGGAGCATAGCCAAAGCCCTAAAAAAGGACTCACAGACCAGTCAGAAGAATTAGCTCATAATTCTGGTGTTAAGAATCCATGGGACACTTTGTTTGGGTGGTGGGATGGATGGCAGAGAGCACTTCTCAAACTAGGTATAATAATCCTGTGTGTTCTATTCGTAGTGGCTCTAATTTCATGCTGTGTAATACCTTGCATCAAGAAGATGAAGTCTCGCATCATGAAGGAGACAGTGACCACAATGTATACAGATCTCAGAGGCCCTGATGATGAAGGAGAAATATATGCCAGAGAATGATGCCATTGCCATTGCCGCAAGATCCGTTGGAGAAATACGAGAACTTGAGACCCATCTTAGAAGATAGAGTAGGGACAGTTTAGGGTGTGGCTAAGGCCAACTGCAAAGGGATTCCGACATTACGGTTTGTCTCAATGTTGGTGAAGTGTCCTCCCCTTTCCTCTACCTTTTTCCCCTCCGCCACCTAGGGTAAAGATTTAGGGTAAGATTTTGAATGTTTCCAAAGGGGGGAATGTTATGGCAATAAATAGTTAATAACTTATATAACTCTTATAGAAGTCATTCAGAAATCTTCAAGTGTGCAGACTGCAGCATCCCAATTACTCCCCCTCCCTCCTTCGGGATTCCTCTGTCTCGAATTTTATATAATGTTTTGAGATAGATGCAGCAGCGTAGAAACTCCTTGTCACAATGTCTCCGGACTGAATGTACTGACCAAGGCTAAACTAACTAACATACACTAAATGAATGTTTTTCAGAATAAAATGTAGATTCAGCATAATATGATGCAATCACCCCTAATAACACCCCTTTTAATAACCCTTTAAGGAGCCGTATATAACTGTTAACTCCTCCCTTAAAAAGGTTCTTTGTCATTAAGTTCTACTTTGTCTAATTGTGTGCACGCCACTGTAAGAACCACGCTGACAAACAAGTCAAAGCATCAATTTGGCGGCAGACAATCAAAATGACAGCCCACCCAGAATGTGTGGAGGGCATCCATTACATATGCACTGGAAGGCCAGGCTACCCTCATGGGCATGTGCTGGGTTTGTAGTCATGTGTTGGCGAGCCAGGATATACTGTTGTTTGGGCGTTTAAACAACACATCTGCACACACAAGGTTTGTTCCACAGCATGTGTGTTCATGTGTGTTTAGTTTAGCTACAGGGATTGTTCACCAGTGCCGAGCCCTAGGCTCTGTGGTACTCGGGTATCAGGCTACAAGGGGTTAACGCTCCTGTGTCACGGGGAGTGGTGTCCGCCCCTGATCCCGTGTCTTGGGTGACTTCAGTGGAAAAGGGTATATTTACATGGGATTATATTTACAAGTTGTCGTGACGCCACCTGTAGTTTCTGTTGAGGTGTCACCAGCGCCGCCACAGTTCACCGCAGGTAGGTGTTATCGTTGCTAGTCCTCTACAGGTAGGGCTGGAACTCTGGGGCAGCGTTCCTGTATGGGAATCAAGTTCATGAAAGGAAATACAGGCAGAGGCAAAGTCACTTTTCCTCCGGGAACTTTACTGTTAACTTGCATTGGCATCATACAAAGTTCCAAGTTCAGCACTTTAGATTTTACAAGAACAGGTAGCTTAACGGGAGTCAACAAGTACAAGCCAGGTGGTATGGTGGAAGTCTTTGTGTACCTTCTTTAGCTAACCCGTGTGTGTTCTTCCCTGCTTTACAGTTTGGTGTGAAGCCTGGTGACTTTGAATCCAGCCTGGCATACTGTCCTCTCTCACCTTTGCTGTGGTTGTGTAACCCTCTACTGGCTAGCAGCTCGTTCCGTTGGTCGTGCCTGTTAACCTTCTTGTGGACTGCTGTGGTGCCCAGGAGACTATTAGACTCCACAAGAAACTGGATTCTCTGGCATGCTTGTAGCTCCAGCAGTCTGCTGTCTCCGTTGCCCGGTAAGCTGTCTGGGAGAACCTATCAATGGCCCCTCTTTCCCAGACCATCTGCTCTCCTGAAAAGCTCCTTTCTCCTTAAACACTGTATTCTTCTGTCATCTCTCCTCATGGTCCCTCAGCCGAGAGAACTAGTAGCAAATAACAAAAAGGCCCAAGACCTAGAGGCAAAAACCTAACACCTAAGACTTAGAGGCAAATAACTTTTTCACCCTAGAAGTGAATTTATTCCCCCCTGGCTAACCTCCCACCCTATATGGTAATGTTGGATTGCTTGAGATGGGTACCACCCACCATCCTAGGGTCTACCTGCAGCTGTAGCATCTGCACCTCTTTTACAGGTGCAGTACCTCTCTGTAAGGCCTGCTTCACGTGTCGCCACACCAGCACCTGTAATGTGTTTGGGTGTTTGCCTTTCAATAGATGTTGGAAAATTTAGTGTAGGGCTGATATGTTTGTCATCTTTTTTTTTGTTTCTCAAACTTGATTTTCATTTCCACAGACTGTTTTTCGTATTTCCATGTGCTGCATGTCTCCTCGGCTTTTAGGGCACGTGGAGGTGGGTGGTTATGATTTTTTTCTGGTTTGTGCGAATGTTCAGTTGTTTATTTACAGTATTTAATTTGTGATTTTTTTTTTTATCATTTAAAGGATGACTCAGGATCGGAATGGGAGCCGGAGGGTGGGGATGCACTGGTTGCTGGAGAGGATCATGTGAGTATACGTCCAGCCTTCAAACATTTTTGCCTTAAGGCATCATCTGTATGTTCTTCGGTTATGACACTTCTCCTTTTTTTCTGCAGGGGTCAGAGTCATCTGGAGAAGAAGCTGAGGGTCCATCCCATAGTTGTCGCACCAAAGCCAGAGGTGCTGGGACCCGTCTAAGTAATGTTAACATAATGTGTTCTTCCCACAGCCAGGGTACTGCCCATGTTCAGTTTAAGAAGGAAATGTGTGGCCCATCATCAGGGCAATTGTCAATAGACATTTCCATAGCAACAGGTAATTGTAGACTATGTATGTAGTTTATGTTAGTTTATTTTTTGTGAAAGCATAGCGATGCAGGGTTTACTACCAGGCCCAATATGGCAGATTTTTTACGACCGGCCGTTTGCCAGCAACCATCGAAGTGTGGTTGAAAACTGGTGCCATTTTGCCAGTGGACTGTCCCTGTTTTTGAATGTTCGCGTTAGGCTGGCCAGAACATTCAGCGATGTGTGTTTTGTGTAACAGAAAATTACACATTGGTAAACAATTATATAGTACCTAACCACACCTGTACCCGTGTAAAGCAGTGATGGAGTCAAAGAGGAAAAGAGGAGACAGCGGTCGTGTTCTGTCAGGAGGAGCCCGGGGGACAGCGGCTGGCTGCGTCCAGGATGGGGCATGGGAAGCCCTTCTGGCCACACCCGGCCGCTGTTCCACAGCTACCTCCTTCCCGTACAAAAGTCCTTTACACAGTAGACAGTGGCTAAGGGCCCCTTTACACACACCAACTTCTGTGACCAACTTCTGAACAGAACAGATCTCTGGTTGCAGTGAAATCATGGACATATTGTTCCATTTGTACACAGCCACAAAATGGAACAATGTGTCCATGATTTCACTGCAACCAGAGATCTGTTCAGAAGTGGGACACAGAAGTTGGTGTGTGTAAAGCCACCCTCAGTGGTTAGCATAGCTTCTGGTGACTTAGTGGTCAACACAGTATATGACGGTTGAGTGGACAGCACAGTCTATGCTTGTTATCGTTATTCAACACATTGATGTAGTGTTTTGAAGATGGCTGGGTATTGCCCCTTTGTCATTGTGTGGTTAACAAGTTACACACGGAGGGCAAAAAGCAGACACAGGATAACGTTGTGTCCTCAACGTATTGTTTTGTTGTTTTTCTCTAATACTAATTGTCCCCTTATATAAATATATTTGGCAGTAAATATGCATTAATACGGGACTATTTTACGTACTATACGATTACTCTATTTGTGGTATGTCCCTGGGCATATTCTCTGGGTTTCCTCATTATTTTTGTCCAAAGCCTGGGCATTCCCTGTATGAATCCATTCCTGAGCTTAATAGACGCTGTATAATGAGTGTTACCATGGGGACGTGTCCTTATGGCCGCGCGCTCGGGACGCATGCGCTGTGGGACGCATGCGCTGTGCGCCGCCCGTCATGCCTCGCTCTGGAGCGTTGCCGGGGTGACGCGTCGGATGACTGTGTTCCTCCGCCACGTCACTTCCGGTGCGCCCGGGGCGTGATGTGATGATGCGGCGCTCATCATGCACGCGGAGCGCCGAGTATTTGGCCATATGTAAACACCAGGTGGTCTTGTCCTCATTTATTTCCTAATGCTGCCCAGTGATTGGCTATTTTAGCCGGGTGATACCTAGACACGTGTGTCCTGTTTATCCATTTGGTGTGGAACTTAGCATCATATTCGATATGTCATCATTATGATTGTGTACACATGATGGGAGGGCTATAAGCGGGAGCACAATACTAGTCTTAGTTAGCCTCCTGACGAAGCCTGACGGAGAAACACGTGTCGAGGCTGGGGTGTGCTGTACTCTTGGATTCAACATGTCACAAGGTATGAATTGTAGTAACATCAGTGTATGCTGTTATGGTGTTTGATATATCGGGTTGATGTATCAGTTTGGGCTTTTTGGCTAATTACCAGTGTAGCTCAGGCCTGCTATGTAGTAGACCTGGTGGGGCTGACATCTTTACTCTTCATGTCATCACCCCAATAGTTGGGTTGATGGATACAATTGATGTCTAGTTAATTCATAGCGCCCTGGTATTATGTTATTGTACTTATTGAATGATACCAGTTGACACTAGCTGCACTTTAGTCCAAAATGTATTAGTTCCTTGTATGCAATTAAACTGTGAATCCTGGTCCAGTGTACCCCTTTGTCCCCTACATGATGCTTTGTTTTTAGTTTCCTTATTCCTGTTTTTTTCCCCTCTATCACCGGGTGTAATTTGTGTAGTACTGTTATGTAATTGAATTTGATATAATAAATTATTTGCATCTGGATTGGTTTGTGGCACTTTTTTCTCCTAGACTATTGAGGAGGGGTGCCCCTTTATAGGTTATTTTGTTCGGTCCCAGTCCAAGTGGATCCATGAGACCCATGTTTTAGGTTATTTTATTTTAATGTGTCTATGATTTCACTGCAACCAGAGATCTGTTCAGAAGTTGGACACAGAAGTTGAGGTGTGTAAAGCCACCCTCAGTGGTTAGCATAGTTTCTGGTGACTTAGTGGTCAACACAGGATATGACGGTTGAGTGGACAGCACAGTCTATGCTTGTTATCGTTATTCAACACATTGATGTAGTGTTTTGAAGATGGCTGGGTATTGCCCCTTTGTCATTGTGTGGTTAACAAGTTACACATGGAGGGCAAAAAGAAGACATAGGATAACGTTGTGTCCTCAACTGCTGGCCCATCCTAACTCATCGTGATATGATGTTCAATCACAATGTACAAGCAACACTAAGTTGCCAAATGTGTCAGCCTTCAAAATCATTGCACAATCGTCCTATTGGAGTGGGACCTGACCCACATCTGTAAACTTTCTGTAATGCAGTCCTGGTCTCATCATTGAAAGTTACATCTATACTAACTGGTTGTCCAATACACACATTAGGTAAATGTATGATGCGCTGTTGTTTTAACATTGTAATTTAGTTCTTTTTTTTGGGTTTCTCCACCAGGCTTCCAAAAGGTCTCGCAAGGCCGTTACAGAAGATGTGCTGGATAAGCAACTCCTTATCCAGCTAGTTGAAGCACGGGCTCTTTTGTGGGATCCTCTCACCCACCAGCATAGCAACATGGCACAGAGCATTCAACTGTGGGATGAAGTGTGTGCTGGGTTGGTCCGAGGAAGGAGAAGTCTTAATCGGTCAGGCCAAGCTCGTCACCGTAAGTAATTTGATCTTCTTTGTATGCATTTATTGTTACTTGTGTTCACAGGTATTTCCCTCCTAATTGTGTGACTGATGGCTCATAATATCACATGGCATGGGAGTCAAGACAGGAAACGGGGTACTCTGCACCGGGCCGTGGGGTCGCTTGCTTCATTAGGGATGTCACGTCAGTCGCAAACCGGGCCCTGGTCACTGGCTGACTCACTGAAAAGGGGGTTAGTAATAGAGGATATGGTTAAAGTTTGTGACGCCACCCGGACTTATGTGGCCATTAAGGGACACTGCTGCCTGTATGGCAGATGGGGATGATGACTTGGGGGCAGCGGAGGTGGTAAGCCCTCTCCGGGTAGGGCTGTTGTTTCCTAGGCATTAGTGGTAGATGTTGCTATTTGTGATGTGATTTTCATGTGCACAGTCAGTTAATTGGCAGGCAAAAGTTTACCACAGCTTTAAACAGTCATGGTGCTGGATAACATGTTGCTGTCAAAGAGAGAGACTGAGGCACAGGCAGGATTCGACGCGTTGTACTGTTCAAAGTTAACAGAGTACTGTCCATGGAGTCTGCATTGGGGTACGGGGCTCTCCTACCCTGCCGGGTCATTCGCCCTCCTTTTCTGCACCTTGTGTATTAATGCAGCTCTGCAAACTATTTTCCAGATAAATGTTTCCTCCCGGGTACTGTTCGGACAGGCTACTCGAGTCCCTTCTGTATAACCTCTACGGGTGTGTTTCTGAACTCTCCTGTGTTGCTGTGTCTTGGGCCAGATAAAAATCATTCAGTCCTCACTCCTCAGGTTTGCTTTCCAGTATTAAACTTGCGCAGCCACGGATCCGGCGTCCGTACTTGTGCTACTCTGGGGTGAGTGGGTCACTTCTCTGTTTCCCCAAAAATGTTCTTCCTCTATGTCTCCTTCCTCAGACCTCTGGCTTTTTGGGCCTGGAAGTGTTCATTGAACCCGACAGGAACTCTGGTCTGCTCCTCTCAAATATGCAAACGGACTAACTGTTACTGGCTGTTTATTGTCCACTCAGACCACATTATATAAAGGGAAGCAGCTTTGTGTACCCCTTATGCCCTGGAGGTGCTACTGCAGTGTTGTGTCCTGAGTGTGAGGGTAGTTAATCCTTTAGTGATCTTATTGTGGCACTTCACTCTGGGTGTGACACACATGTTTTGCCTTTCATTTTGAGATCCTCCTTTATACATGCATTTGTCAAAATTATACTAACTTGTGTATTCCTCTATTGTTGTGCTTCTGTAATCGCACATTTCTTCAACAAACCAAGCAAACCTTGAGTAATGTTGTTCACAAACATAATATGTGTTTGCCACAATAGTTTAGGGTATGTTACAGAAAATTTTCTTTTACACATGCAGGTGACATTGTGATGTGTAAATGGCGCAACATCCGCGACTGCTTCAGGAAGCATCTAAGAGCAGAGGAGGATTTTTGCAGCGGTCTAAGGACCAAAAAAAACACCTTACAAATATTCGGAGATGCTTGAGTTCCTGCGACCATGCATGTATGCAAGAGGGTAAGGAGGATTAATGTATGTTAATATTGAATGCAATTTGTCTAATTCAGGCTAGCAAGTACACTTTTGTACGGCTGGATTAACACTGCAGTTTACTACCTTCTGTGATTACATCCCTTTGTTGTGCAAAAACGTGGACAGGAACTTTCCAAGAGAAACTTTATTTAAATGTTTTCCACCTGCTGTGGATTCTATTGAAAGTCCAGGTTTGGGCTCACAAAGCAAATGGAAGATGGTCAGGGGAAAAACTTCTGTGTGAAACCAGCCATACTGCATATGTGGCCTACGCTTTTCATGAAAAACAAAATGGAAGACTTCGCAAAATGCATACATTGAAATTTAAATCTGTGAAAATAATTACAGTAATAAGAAAAAAAAAACAAACTCATCCAAACGTCTTAACTCTCTGCATTAAATGAACAAAGTTAAGTGCAAGTGCAGTTAAAATACATAATAAAGCAGTGCATTTAGTTGATAGTTTTTTTGCAAAAAAATAATTACAAAAACACGATTCACGTGTTCACGGTAAACCTTATCAAAACTGTCCTATCTGTTGTAATAAAAACATGACCATGTGAAATTATACATAATGAGCAGGGTCAAAACAGGTGCAGTGTCCGAAAAGGACTGAAGGCAAAGACACCTTATTGTGTGCAGGGCTCAAAGGGAGGGGCGGGAGGTTGTCATCTCTTAAAGGCAAGAGACATACTTAGATAAAAAGTAATAAACAATTACAAGTAATTTAACCTGGTAACGTGATTTTTACTCCTCTCACCCACAGCACCCAACGTAGACCCCTGCAGCCACCAATTGCAAGAGACCCCCAGCCACCTGAAGCAGTCCCAGAACATGTCAGCGGTGATGACTTGGCCACGTCTGCAGGCCTATCAGAGGATGACCGTTCTGGCACAGGCACAGACTCCAAGCAAGACAGAAGCCATGCAGAAGCCGCTCCAACATCTCTTCCCCTATCGGAGCCACCTGACTCTGGTGCACCTTCTCAACCTGCTGTTTGGGTTGGCCACCAGCGCCAGAGGGGTTCCAATAGGAGTCTTGACCCTGAGGTTGCACATAGGTCTCAGACCCATCAGAACATGTATAACGAGCTGACCCTAAAGATGACAGATGAGTTGCAGCGTGTCCAAAATGAGCTGATGGATCTGAGATCAAATGTGGAATGTAATTCGAATTTGTATTTCAAAATAATAAGCAGGGAGATGGAAAAGATGTTGAGTGAGCTGCGGGCTTACATAATACAGTGTTGTCAGGAGGCTGTCCGGAAAGCCAAACTGATGGGTCCCAACATGCAGCTACAGCAACAGACTCGGGCCACCCAACACCCCTCCCACAGTCCTCCTTCAGTTGGCAGCACTGATACATCGTTACGTGATCACACTGAAAGCCGGGTACATGTTTCACTTGTACCAACTGTGGAGTCACGTAGCCTGCTTGAGTCTTTGAGGGAGCCAAATCTGCCAGATTATACATTGCAACATCACATGGCAGCGGGGAGCATTGTTGACATTCAAACAGCTTCCTTTGGAAGAAGACACACCCTTCTAACAGGCTCAAGCATCCAAGGAGACAGCGTTAAACACACCTGGCCAACCCATGGTACTCCAGCAACCC
Source organism: Allobates femoralis (assembly GCA_033576535.1). NCBI lineage: Eukaryota > Metazoa > Chordata > Amphibia > Anura > Aromobatidae > Allobates > Allobates femoralis. The sequence goes on from JARQOC010000003.1 coordinate 363,012,070, forward strand.
AAGGGTATGTGTATCCATACTCCCACCAAGTGAGGCAAGGTTCCGGATCACAGTGGCCCTACCAGCCAACACATTCTCACCAACATGGGCGATTGCGACGGAGTGAATCCAGCCCACTTGACCTGCTTGTGCGAAGTCACATGTTGGCTGTCCAACAGTTTGCTTCTTCGGATCAAATTATGCCTTCCTATTGACTAATTCATCAAGAAAAATATTAACCTAGTGTTAGGTGCTCAAGTAGGGTTTCCAACCCGTTTAAGAATAATCAAATTAACTTGCCTCAAAAATATTGAAAATAGAAGATTTTTATTAAGTAGCTTGTGTGGACAGAATTATAAAGAAAAACGTTTCGGCCTACTGGCCTTCCTCAGTCGCTAAATAAAAGAACACAGAAAATACATTTTACATGATCAATATTCATGCTCCATAAAGTAACACTGAATAAAACAAAATATAGATATTAATGTATACCATTAATTCTTGTCAACATGCTATTTCATTACTGACGATGTTGTCATTCACATAGGGCTGTATGGAAGATAAAATAGTCTTGTTCAGACAAGGGGATTTCAATAAACAAGTAATAGACATATTGTATAAGATTCAATATAAGAAAAGAGATTTGGCTCAAAGGATCCAATGGTAACACCACCTAAATGATCTAATTCATATGTATCATGCATTATTATATAACACTCACCAAGATTATGACGCTTATAGAACCGAACCGCAATGCCAGAGATAACAGCGTACTGAACGCTGAATTTTACATGTATTTATCCTCCTAATCCGGAACTAGGAAGCAGCACATGATCCAGCATCATAGAGACGCGCGCCATGCACATGAGTTGTTATCGGTAACCAGCGTTACCGAGCCATGTGCTCCCGCGTCACAAGCTTGCGGTCATGTGACATCGCGTCATAGAGATGCGTGCGCATGCGGAAAAATAGTATTGCTGGTCATAGTAGTACTGGTCTCAAATTGCAAGACACAGTAACGTAATATAGCATTGATCACTATATCTAACAGGACTCTATACGGAGAAGGCTAAAGGGAAAGGTAGAGAGACAAGAAAAAGAAAGAAAAGGAAAAAGTTATAGATAAAGAAAGGGCAGCCAGTGACAAAAGGAGAGATGGAAGAAAAAAGGGAGAAAAAATGAATTATGGAATATAAATGAGTAAAAAGAATTACCTTCACCAAAGGAAAGGCGTCAACGATTCTAAGGAAAAAATGAGTCAAAAATAATTAATTATAGAAAACTCACAGTGTCATAGTCATGATTAAGACCTCTAGGAGATAAAGTTTGCAATCTATGTATCCAATACGCTTCGCGTATACGCATTTGTTTCTGGAGATTAACCCCCTGCGTGGTAGGGATATCCCTTCTAACACTTGGTATTTGAGTTGAGAAACTCTATGGCCCATTGTGTTAAAATGATAAGGTAGTGGTAAACTCTTTTTCTCACATCGTATGTTCGATTTATGTTGGGATATTCTGTCCCTGATATGTTGAGTCATTTCACCAACATAAATGAGTCCACACGGATATTTTATGGCATATATGACATTGGTCGAATTGCACGTAAAAAAATCCTTTGATGGGGATTCCCTCACCCGTATGTGGGTGGTAGATCTTATCTCCTTTCGTAATATTATTACATTGAAGACCGTTCAAGCATGGAAAGGTTCCATGTCTTCTAGTCGACAAGGAGGATTGCCGAGTTACTTTAAGGGCTGAACCGACATCAGCTCTAATTAAACAGTCTTTAAGATTTTTGGCTCTCCTGAAGCAGGGTAAAAAGTTATCCTGAAATTCCAGAATCGTAGGGTAACCTGATCGCAAAATACCCCAAAATTTCCGTATTGAAGCATGAAGTGTGCACCAATGGAATCCGATTGCCCACTTTTCTCTGAGTCAAAAGATGACTGGAATTCTTTAATATTTTAAAGGATAACCTCTATCCGAAAATCTCTGACACATTTCTGATTGTCTCTGATCCAGTTCTGTGAAACAGAGAGAATTTTGGGTACCTAATTTATTGTTGCACAGGGCATCGATTTTGACAATCTCTGGATGACAACTGGAAAAATATAGAAGGCTATTACGGTCTGTTGTTTTCCTAAAGATATCGAACATTAGAACATCACCCATCGTATATACCAGTGTATCCAGATAACTGACAGTCTTATCATAGCTTCAATTTTCTATAAGCTATAGACTTGTATGAAATTCCAAGAGATCTTGGACAGAGCCCCCCCCATATGCAAAAAATGTCGTCAATGTAACGTCCCCAAAATTTCACATACTCTTTATAGTATGCATAAGTATAGACAAATTTATTCTCAAATGACGACATATAACAATTTACATATGGGGGGCTACATGAGACCCCATCGCGGTCCCTTGTCATTGTAAATAGTAGGTATCTTGAAAAAGAAAAAAAATCTCGTGTAACACCAGTGAGAGACATTGTAACAGGAATTCTTTCACATCCATATCAAAAAAATGTAACATCAGTAGTTCCTCAACTGCATCTAGACCTTTTTGATGAGTAATCGAAGTGTAAAGGCTAGTAACATCCCAAGAGACCAACAAATAGTCTAATGGTAGGTTATCTAGGGATTTTATCTGTTGAATAAAATCACCGGTGTCCAAAATGAAAGAGGGTGTAGTTTTAATCAATGGAGTTAACATTTTATCTAATTGAAATCGGTGAAAGAATGGACTCTGTAGAGGCCACTATAGGACGTCCAGGCGGGTTATCAAGACGCTTATGTACTTTAGGTAAAATATAAAATACCGGAATAATCGGATGGGACTTGGTCAAAAACTTTTGCATCAATGATGCCCCGCCTAAGACCTAACTGTAATAGTTGAGTAATCTTAGATCTAATTGCAGGAGTGGGGTTAGAAGACAAAGAGGTATATACAGTCATATCAGATAGTTGTCTAAGACATTCTTGAATATAAAAATGTCGATCCATGATAAGCCACTGCACTGCCTTTATCTGCAGGTTTTAATATAATTTCTGAATGTTCAAAAAGTGTAGTAAGAGCTACTGTTAGATAGATTAGAGGTCCAACGTAATTTTTTGGACTCTACCAATCGTCTAAATTTGATGAACTCTCGTAAGCAAGAGCAAAAAATTATCCACCAGTAGATGTCAATGACATCTCCTGACAATGTAATGCGGGCCGTCACCTAAAGTCTCCTGAACTGTTTCCATTACAGATGGGTAACATGCATTTGTGGTGGAAATGTGAACATGATTACTATGGGCACGCAGCTCGTTGGTTTGCTGACAGAGGTCAACTAAAGACCGACTCGGCTTCACGTCCAGACGTTGTTCACCAAACATGACAATCCGGCTACAATCAGTCCTGGTCACTTCCCTTGTGTCATCGCCCCCACTTAAAGATGGGTATCCCTCCTGTTAGCGCTACTGTCAGGCGCCTCCTTCATGACTGCTTTCATAGCACTGTGTGTGGTTTAAGTGTCAATTGTTTATTGTTTTCACACTGTTTTGTAGGCTACACCCCATTTTGGGACATCATAAAAAAACAGTTTCCCCCCATACTAAGGTGGCCAACTATTGTGTGTATGTGTACATTAAGTCTCAATATGTTAAAGCCATCTCTGACTACTTGTACAGATAAAACTTTTTATGTCAGTTGTAATACCTCTATGTGTCGCCGTGTAAATATGCAATATTTTTTTTGATGAAAAAATGCATCATTATTAAAAGTGTACTTCTTGTTACTCAAAAGGTCTTTCTTTATTGATTTATTTAACTGTCATACTACAGTGTAGCATAAAATACTGTTTAATGTCTGCTCAATCCCTTACATAAGGTTCTCTCATTAAATATTACAATATTACTTTTATTCCAGAGTAGCTTGCAAGAATGATTCCACAGTGTCATACAGTTGACCCAAATCATTAACTGTCAATCATGAACACACTTGACATGTAAAAATGCGTGTTTGTGAACAATATTTATATGCCTTTCAACCAAAACAGTAAAAAAAAAAATACGAGCTTACATGAGCACATACAAAATATTCAAATGGCAATCTTTTAAAACATGTCATCCATCCAGGACACGCTACCAGCATTTGTTAATAAATAAGTGGCTTAATGCAAAGAATAAATGTTCACTACATTGCCCACCTGCAATAGTTTGTATACATGAATCATGCAGAGCTACATGGCCCTAATCCAGCCTTGCTTGTACTTGAAGCAGAGTACAGGCAATGCCCATGGTTCAGGCATTGGCATGTGGTTTCCAAAAATTAGCCCAAGGGGCTGTGGTGTTGTTGCTGTTGAATTTTTTTTTTAAAGGGATTAATGTTAACCCCCTGAATCAGGCTAGAAATTTTTTTTTTCTTGCGTGACTTTAGCTTTGTAGCATGTCGTCTGGAGGGCTTGCAAACTGTGGTGAAATCCAGTCCTTATTGAACTTTATCAGAGTCAGCCTGTCTGCATTGTCTGGGGTCAGCCGTGTCTGTGTATCAGTGATGATAGCCCCAGCGGCACTGAAAACCCGCTCAGAAGGCACATTAGCAGCTGGGCAGGCCAGCACCTCCAAGGCATATAACGAGAGCTCTGTCCAAGTGTGAAGTCTGGATACCCAGTAATTGAACGGAACAGAAGGGTCAGTAAGGAAGAGGTACTGTCACTTAGAAATTGAACAACATGGTAAGCAAGTATGTGTCTCCTAGATATGGAAACCGGAGCAACAAAACGTTGCTGATTCGATGGTTTATTGAACATGGCCCAGTTAGTGGACATCTTCCCACCACCTCTTTTGGAGATGCAGGCCGTGTGTATTCCGATCAATGGCTGCTGTGCAAAGAGCTGCTACCTCTGGGGAGAGAGGTATCTGAGGGTGATCTTGTCAGCAAATTATCAACAAGAGCAGTCTTGAAATAATCAGTTGTTAAGCCCCTTGGTGACTGCAACAGCAGCCAATTAAATTTGTCCTTATAACGTGGGTCCAGAAATGTGGCCAACCAATATAGGTTGCTGTTAAATATGTGAATCACGCGTGGATCTTGTGACAGACAATTACACATGAAGTCAGCCATGTGTGCCAAGCTGCAAAGACTCAAAATGTTCGGTGTCACTATAAGGCTGACCAATACCCATTGTGGCCTCCAAGTCTGTGTCTGCCTCCTCCTCTCCTGCCCACCCATGGTGTACCGACATAAAACTTGTGTTGTGAGTACCATCGGTAGCATCAGGGTTCCCGTATGTACCACCGAAAAATAACTCCTCGTCTTCATCATCATGTTCTTCTTGACTGAATGTTGCCTGATGAGATTGGCTGCGCTGGGTAGGATCAGGTATGTTTAAATCTGGCTTCATTTTTAAGATTCATGAGCGATTAATTCAGCAGACATAGCATCAGTATAGTAACGCTGATAATTGACTGATCACCGCTCACAAGCTTTTTTCAGTAATCAAAATTATCTAGCACCTCGCAAATGTCAGCGATCCACACCCATTCGAGAGTTGTAATGTGTCTTGGCTGAGTGTTTGTGTGATGGGCATTTTGGAGCTGATATTCTGCAATTGCCCTGTGCTGCTCACTAATCCTAGATAGCATATGAAATGTTGAGTTCCAGCGTGTGGGCATATCACAAATTAGCCTGTGGTTGGGCAAATTAAAGTGCTTTTGAAGCGCTAAAAGACTTCCAACAGCAGTTGACAAATGTCTGAAATGAGCACAAATTCGGCGCACCTTCTCAAGTAGGTCTGGTAACTCCGGGTATGTTTTAATAAATTTCTGAACCACTAGGTTCAGCACGTGAGCCATACAAGGCACATGTACCAGGTTACCGAGCTTTAGAGCCGCCACGAGGTTACGGCCATTATCGCTGATGACCAGACCTGTTTGATGAGTGGCTCTCCCCACTGCAACTGCAGTCTGTTGCTTTAGACCTTTCAAGAGCTCTGCTGCTGTGTGCGGTGTTTGACCTAAACACATGAGCTTCAGCAGAGCTTGTTGTCACCCTGCTGAAGCGCTGCTGCAAACCTCCCAACTAGGCCGTGATGTTGAGGGCAAGTCAGCATTGGCAGAGGAAGCGGAAGAGTGTTGATTGGAGGTATATGAGGAGGCGGACACCCTGAATGATTTTGAGCGCCGCTATTCGTGGTGTGGGTAGTATCTCACACGGTCCACGTTGAGAATTTTTCACACTCTCCACCAGGTTGATCTAGTGTGCCATGATAGAGATGTATCGTCCCTGTCCACAACTACTTGTCCATGTGTCCGTTGTTAGGTGGACTTTCCCGGTTACTGCATTGGTCAGTGCAAGCTTTATGTTGTTTAACACGTGCAGGTGTAACACGGGGACGGCAGTAGGTGAAAAGTAGTGGCGACTGGGAACAGAGTATCGTGGTGCAGCCACAGCCAACAGCTCCCGAAAAGACTCAGTACCCACAAGCCTAAACAGCAACATCTCCACAGCTAGCAACTTAGCAATGTGGCCGTTTATTTTTTGGGCAAGTGGGTGAGAAGATTGGTATTTCCGGTGCCTTTCATACAGCTTTGGCACGAACAACTGGACGCTTGGCGATTAGTGATGAGCGAGTACTAAAATGCTCGGGTGCTCGAAGCTCGGGCCGAGCATCCCGAGATACTCGTGTACTCGGCCCGAGTAACGAGCCCAATGTTATCCTATGGCAGACACGAGTATTTTTATGAAATGACTGCCGGCTGCCTGGAAAAACCCTAAAAATGTCACAAAAGTCTCAGAAGAGTGCTGAAATGACATGGCAACACCATGGGGAAGACCCCTGAAGTATTTCTCACTCAAAAGTCACAGATGTGAACAATGTTGTCCGAGTTTCACGCCAATTTTACGGAGTGTCCAGAAAACCTTCCAAAATGACACCAAAATGAATATTTAGGGTGGAAATGTTAAGGGCACATACCCAATAGTGAGATACAGCTGGTGTATGTCACTTTTTGTGATTACATAAAAGATTTTACGTGAAAACATTGTGCGACACTCCGATGACCCTGACAAGAGACGTACATGAAGCCCTGTCTACAAATAAAGTGCCCATTTTGAGGAACTGGGTCTATTGTAGTATCTTCCTTTGCAAGGGCAGTCAAAAATTGGGAGGTTCACCAATGCCCCTGGATACAGAGATGCAGGATGGCCTGTAAACAAGAACTGGGTGTATTGTAGTATAGCCCTTTTGTCAGGCCAGCCAAAAATTGGGAGGTTCAACAATCACCCATGCATACAGACATGTAGTAGGGCCTGTAACCCTCAAGTGGGTGTATTGTAGTAGAGCCCTTTGGTCAGGGCAGCCAAAAATTGTGAGGCTCCTATTTGTCCCTGGATGGAGACGTGCAGGAGGGCCTGTTAAGAAGAACTGGGTGTATTGTAGTAGAGCCCTTTGGTCAGGGCAGCCAAAAATTGGGAGGCTCCTATTTGTCCCTGGATGGAGACGTGCAGGAGGCCTGTTAAGAAGAACTGGGTGTATTGTAGTAGAGCCCTTTGGTCAGGCAGCCAAAAATTGGGAGGTTCAACAATCACCCATGCATACAGACATGTAGTAGGGCCTGTAACCCTCAAGTGGGTGTATTGTAGTAGAGCCCTTTGTCAGGCAGCCAAAAATTTGGAGTTCAACAATGACCCATGTATACAGACATGTAGTAGGGCCTGTAACCCTCAAGTGGGTGTATTGTAGTATAGCCCTTTGGTCAGGGCAGCCAAAAATTGTGAGGCTCCTATTTGTCCCTGGATGGAGACGTGCAGGAGGGCCTGTTAAGAAGAACTGGGTGTATTGTAGTAGAGCCCTTTGGTCAGGGCAGCCAAAAATTGGGAGGTTCAACAATCACCCATGCTTACAGACATGTAGTAGGGCCTGTAACCCTCAAGTGGGTGTATTGTAGTATAGCCCTTTGTCCCTGGATGAGAGATGCAGGAGGGCCTGTTAAGAAGAATAGGGTGTATTGTAGTAGAGCCCTTTGTCAGGCAGCCAAAAATTGGGAGGCTCCTATTTGTCCTGGATGGAGACGTGCAGGAGGGCCTGTTAAGAAGAACTGGGTGTATTGTAGTAGAGCCCTTTGGTCAAGGCAGCCAAAATTGGGAGGTTCAACAATCACCCATGCATACAGACATGTAGTAGGGCCTGTAACCCTCAAGTGGGTGTATTGTAGTGTAGCCCTTAGGTCAGGCAGCCAAAATTGTGAGGCTCCTCTTTGTCCCTGGATGGAGACGTGCAGGAGGGCCTGTTAAGAAGAACAGGGTGTATTGTAGTGTAGCCCTTTTGTCAGGCAGCCAAAAATTGTGAGGCTCCTCTTTGTCCCTGGATAGAGACATGTAGTAGGGCCTGTAACCCTCAAGTGGGTGTATTGTAGTGTAGCCCTTAGGTCAGGGCAGCCAAAAATTGTGAGGCTCCTCTTTGTCCCTGGATGGAGAGATGCAGGAGGGCCTGTTAAGAAGAACAGGGTGTATTGTAGTAGAGCCCTTTGGTCAGGGCAACCAAAAATTGTGAGGCTCCTCTTTGTCCCTGGATAGAAACGTGTAGGAGTACCTAAAAACATTTTTCCCATTGAAAAGGAGCGGGTCTCCTGTCGTTGTAATGTCCATTCTAACAGAATGGGCTAAAAAATTTACCACTGCGGGTATACCTCAAACAAGAGCCTAACTATTCTATTGCTCATCATGGTGTCACATGAGGAGAAGGAGTAGCAGTCCAGCGATTAGTCAAAGTACGGAAGTGTGTACCCATGGGTGAGTGGAGGTACATGTCAAATTCAAATAACAAAATAAAATTCAGTTGTCATTTGCTGGTGGTGTGGTGAAGTCTGGCCCAATCCAACCCTTGTTCATCTTGATCAGAGTGAGCCTGTCCGCATTTTCAGTTGACAGGCGGGTGCGTTTATCAGTGATGATTCCACCTGCTGCACTGAAAACACGCTCTGATAAAACGCTAGCGGCAGGGCAGGCCAGGACTTCCAAGGCGTAGAGAGCCAATTCATGCCACGTGTCGAGCTTGGAGACCCAATAATTGAAAGGCACCGATGAATCTCGCAGTACAGTTGTTCGATCTGCAAGGTACTCCTTCAGCATCTGCCCGAACTTAGCATTTCTGGTGGCACTACCCCGCACCTCAGGGGCTGTGGTACGTGAGGGGCTGAGAAAACTGTCCCACATCGTAAAGACAGTTCCCCTGCCTCTGGCGGATTGGACTTGTGCCCCTCTCGGCCATACGCCTTGGTTGTCCATCGAATCCTGACCTATGCCACTAGCGTTTTGTGAGGGGAAGGATTTCACAACTTCCGTGACTATGGCCCTCTGGAACTGCAGCATTTTGGCTGACCTCTCCGCCTCAGGAATGAGAGACATAAAGTTCTCCTTGTAGCGTGGGTCTAAGAGTGTTGCCAACCAGTACTGATTGTCGGCCAAGATGTTCTGAACGCGAGGGTCACGAGACAGGCAGCTTACCATAAAGTCAGCCATGTGCGCCAGACTCTTAACAGCCATCACATCAGTATCCAGACCAACACGATGACTGAACATGCTGTCTTCCTCCTCCTCCTCATCTCCCCTGTCCTCTGGCCAGCCACGCTGAATCGAGGGTATGACTGGTGTGCATGTCATATCCCCAATTTGGCCTGAGAGTTGCTCCATGTCTTCATCCTCCTCCTCCTCCTCCTCGTCATAGTCCTCCACTACACGTTGTGATGACATGAGGCTGGGCTGTGTGTTTTCACCCACACCCACTACAGTTTCTTGCTCTAAGTCATTGCGCTCTGCCTGCAATGCATCCTCTTTTATTTTCAGCAGAGACCGTTTTAGAAGGCAGAGTAGTGGTATGGTGACGCTAATAATGGCGTCATCACCGCTCACCATCTTGGTGGAGTCCTCAAAGTTTTGGAGGACGGTGCATAGGTCCGACATCCATCTCCACTCCTCAGGTGTTATGTGTGGAGTTTGACCCATTTCCCGACGGCTTAGGTGATGCAGGTAGTCCACAACTGCCCTCTTCTGCTCACATATCCTGACCAACATGTGCAGCGTTGAATTCCAACGCGTGGGGACATCACACACCAGTCTGTGGGCCGGAAGACGCAAACGGCGCTGAAAGCTTGCAAGGCCGGCTGAAGCAGCAGGTGACTTGCGAAAATGTGCAGACAGACGCCGAACTTTTACCAGCAGGTCAGACACCTCCGGGTATGACTTCACAAACCTCTGAACCACCAGGTTGAGCACATGGGCCACGCATGGAACATGCGTCAGCTGCCCTCGCCTCAAAGCTGCCACCAGGTTCCGGCCATTGTCACACACGACCTTTCCTGGCTTTAGGTTCAGAGGTGTGAGCCAGTGATCTGCCTGCTGTTTCAGAGCTGTCCACACCTCTTCTGCATTGTGGGGTTTGTCACCTATGCAGACTAGCTTCAGCACAGCCTGTTGCCGCTTTGCAGAGGCAGTGCTGCAGTGCTTCCAGCTTGGGACTGGTGTGGAGGGTACAGTGGATGAGGATGCGCAGGTGGAGGAGGAGGAGCTGAAGAGCATGACATTCCGGAGCTGTAGAGTGTCGGTGAAACCATGACAGAGGTAGGGCCTGCTATCCTTGGTGTGGGAAGGACGTGTTCCGTCCCTCGCTCAGACTGGGTCCCAGCCTCCACAATATTAATCCAGTGTGCCGTCAAGGAGATGTAGCGGCCTTGCCCACAAGCACTTGTCCACGTGTCTGTGGTTAGGTGGAGTTTGGCTGAAACAGCATTGTTCAGGGCACGTGTGATGGTGTTGGACACGTGGTTATGCAATGCGGGGACGGCACATCTGGAGAAATAGTGTCGGCTGGGGACCGAGTAACGTGGGACAGCAGCCGCCATCAGGTCGTGGAATGCGTCCGTCTCCACCAGACGGAAAGGCAACATTTCTAGCGCTATGAGTCGCGAAATGTGAGCATTGAGGACTGTGGCATGTGGGGCATTGGCAGCGTATTTGCGCCTGCGTTCAAATGTTTGCTGAATGGATAATTGAACGCTGCGCTGGGACAAGGACGTGGTTGATGGTGGTGTAATTTGTGCTTCAGCAACTTCAGGTGCAGGACCGGAGGCTTGTTCACGGCCAGCATGGACAGGGGATTGGCTTGCATGCACAACAGCCGAAGACGTAGCAGTGACATCAGCACGCACCGCTCCTCGACTCTGTGGTACTTCCCACAAAGTCGGGTGCTTGTCTGACATGTGCCTGATTATGCTGGTGGTGGTCAGGCTGCTAGTTTTCGTACCCCTGCTGATAGTGGCATGGCAGGTGTGGCAAATGGCCTTTTTAGAGTCTTCTGGAGCCAACTTAAAAAACTCCCAGACTCGGGAAGACCGAACATTTGCACAGGCACCTTGAGTCGTGTTGTTGTTCCGGGGAACGGTTGCCTGCCTTCTGCCTGCGGACGCACCCCTGCTTCGTACTGGCTGTTGTGATGCTACGCCTCCTCCCCCTGTGCACTGCTGTCCTCGCTCTGCATATCCTCCTGCCATGTAGGGTCAGCTACTGGATCATCCACCACGTCGTCTTCCTCTTCCGCACCCTGATCCTCCTCCTGACTTCCTGGCAATTGTGTCTCATCATCGTCCACCCCTTGTTGAGACACTTTGACAACGTTCCGTTCGTCATAACGCGGCTGCTCAAATATTTGGGCATCTGTACATACCATCTCCTCATGACCCACTTCAAGAGGAGGTGGCGACAGGCCAGATTCTGCGAATGGATACGTGAACAGCTCTTCCGAGTGTCCTAGTGTGGGATCTGTAATGTCCGTGGACGTGTAATCGGCCAGGTGGTAGGAAGGAGGATCAGGTTGGGAAATGTGCGGTGCAGTATCACGGCTACTGACAGTTGACCGTGCGGAAGACAGGGTGTTTGTGGAGGTGCCCATCTAACTTGAAGCATTATCCGCTATCCAAGTAACAACCTGTTGACACTGGTCTTGGTTCAACAGTGGTGTACTGCTGCGGGCCCCAAGAATTTGGGACAGGACGTGCGAGCGAGGAGATGTGGCCCTTTGTTGTTGCGAAATGAGTGCTTGCACACGACCTCGGCCTCTGCCTGCACCACCATCACGTCCACTTCCTTGTTCCTTGCCAACGCCCTTGCCAACGCCTTTGCGCATTTTGCCTGTATAGAGCGACAACTGCCTGGTGACTGTGGAGGTCACAGGAGATTAGGATTTTAGTTTCCTAACTTGTAGAAACGTATGACGTACACCAGTGTGGTGACTGTTGAGATGACAAGAGTTAGGATTTTAGTTCCCTAACTTGTAGAAACTTATGACGTACAACAGTGTGGTGACTGTTAAGTTTCTACAAGTTAGGGAACTAAAATCCTAACTCTTGTCATCTCATGACGTACAACAGTGTGGTGACTGTTGAGATGACAAGAGTTAGGATTTTAGTTCCCTAACTTGTAGAAACCTATGACGTACAACAGTGTGGTGACAGTTGAGATGACAAGAGTTAGGATTTTAGTTCCCTAACTTGTAGAAACGTATGACGTACACCAGTGTGGTGACTGTTGAGATGACAAGAGTTAGGATTTTAGTTCCCTAACCTGTAGAAACGTATGACGTACAACAGTGTGGTGACTGTTGAGATGACAAGAGTTAGGATTTTAGTTCCCTAACCTGTAGAAACGTATGACGTACAACAGTGTGGTGACTGTAATGGTTTGAAGAGAGGATTTAAGTTCCCTAACCTGTATTAAGGTAGTACGTACACCTGTCTGGTGACTGTAATGGTTTAAAGAGAGGATTTTAGTCCCTAACCTGTATTAAGGTAGTACGTAAACCTGTCTGCTGACTGTTTTGATGACAAGAGTTAGGATTTAGTTCCCTAACCTGTATTAAGGTACTACGTACACCTGTCTGGTGACTGTAATGGTTTGAAGAGAGGATTTTAATCCTAACCTGTATTAAGGTAGTACGTACACCTGTCTGCTGACTGTTTTGATGACAAGAGTTAGGATTTAGTTCCCTAACCTGTATTAAGGTACTACCTACACCTGTCTGGTGACTGTAATGGTTTGAAGAGAGGATTTTAGTCCCTAACCTGTATTAAGGTAGTACGTACACCTGTCTGGTGACTGTTTTGATGACAAGAGTTAGGATTTTAGTTCCCTAACCTGTATTAAGGAAGTACGTACACCTGTCTGGTGACTGTAATGGTTTGAAGAGAGAATTTTAGTCCCTAACCTGTATTAAGGTACTAAGTACAAGAGTGTGGTGACTCTAATGGTCACAGAAAAGTTTGGATTCCAATCTGTATCACCCTGCCTATATCCTCCTAGATTAGTCCTGAGAAGGACTGTTCTGGTCACTGGAAATCTTGGACTCGATCTGGATCACCCTGCCTATGTCCTCCTAGATTAGTCCTGAGAAGGACTGTTGTGGTCAGCAGCAGTTTGCAGCCCTGATCCGGATCTACCTATGAGGGCCGCAAATCTGTCCCTAATCAGCAGCAGACACTCTCCCTACACTCACTGTCTGGAAGGCTGTGTGCCGAGCACAGCGCGCCGGGACTTATAAAGGCTCGGTGACGCTGTGCAGGCCGGCCAATCACTGCTATACCACAACTAACAGGGCTGTGGCATTGCAGTGGTCTGTCAGCCAATCCCTGCACGTGGGCTGGCTCTCAAAAGAGCGCCAACATGGAGAGATGACGACCACGAGCACAGCACGAGTATCGCGAGATTACTCGGTGCTCGGCGAGTCGCCCGAGTACAGTGATACTCGTGCGAGTAACGAGTAGTGCCGAGCATGTTCGCTCAACACTATTGGCGATGACAGACTAGTGGCTGGACTTGTGTCCTGTCTCTCTTTAACCGCAGGTTGGGAGCAGGAAGTATCAGAAGGACCTGCTTCATCTGCAGTAGATTGTGAAGGATGGATCACAGTTCTTATGGCAGTGTTTTGAGCCGAAGACAATGATTTGGTACCCTGCTGTTGTGACTACCGAGTAGGGTGCTTAGCTGCCATATGCTTACGCATACTTGTGGTGCCCATGTTGCCTTTGCCATGCCCTCTGCTTAGCTTTGTATGGCAGATCATACAGATGACTACATTTGCTTCGGATGGGCTATCCTTAAAAAAATTCCACACAGCGGCTGAACGAGCTCTAGTCTTGATTTGTGGCACAGAGGGATTGCTATGGGCAACAGGTGAAACAGTTTGCATTGTGTTTAAAGCAGTAGGCCTTGGTACCTTTGTCGGTGGTACATAGACACTTTCTTCCTCCGTGCTGCTGTGCTGGCTATGCATGGCAGCATTCTATGTCGGATCTGTGGTCTCATCATCTATCACCTCATCGTCAATTTCTTCCCAATTAAGCGATGGATTAGGCTGCCCAGATGACAATAGTGTCTCATCATCATCATCATTGGCCACCTCCTGAGACAGTGTATGACGTGGCTCAAAGTGGCTTTCTTCTTCCCGGGGTGATTCCAAAATTTGGCCCTAAATCGAGAATACATCTTCTTGTTGTATATCGTGAAGGTTTTACACTGAAAGGCAAGAGTCAAGCAAGGGATCATACGAACCAAACAAATCCTCTGAGTTCCCAATGTTGTGTTCCAAAAATTCCAGGGGCTGAGGATGGGGTGAGGAAATTGTAACATGTTCAGGATTTGATGACCCAGCATTGTCTCTATTGCAAGTAGACTGTGTGGTCAATGAAGCTTGGGTGCTGCTAGAACAAGTCATTGATGTCTTATCAGCCATCCAAGACGTTATCTGGTCTTAAAGACACGTTTTCGTTCCTTAGTGGGAAATTTCGACAGGAAGGTTGATCTATCAATCTTCATCTGTCTACCTGAATCTGTGTCTTGTTTGTCACGACTGCCAAGGCCACGACCACGTCCCTGTCCCTTTCCAAACGCTTTTTTTTAGATGTTGTGGTTTTTGGGACATGTGTTACAAAACTGTAAATAAACATCTAAAAACAAGTAGCAGCAGGAACTATTTCCTAGAAGGAGGAGAGTAGAGGCTAATGCTTGTTTTATTAGTAACAGAACAGATCCTGCACATAACAATCGCCAAGAGGTTAGGGGCGGGATTATGCAAAACCAGTCACCACCGTGGACTGCAGTGCTGGCTGCGTGAAAGATTAAAGGTACGGTGCGAGCTACTAGGTGGAATAGCAACGCACTGTCCCTAAAAAAAATATATATATTACGCTTTACCAGTCACCACCGTGGACTGCGGTGCTGGCTGCGTGAAAGATTAAAGGTACAGTGCGAGCTACTAGGTGGAATAGCAACGCACTGTCCCTAAAAAATTATGCTGAAGTGGTAAATATGACCCCAAAATTATCTGGTGAAACAAACAAAAAAATAAGTTTACTATTTAAGCTCAGAGAAGACCTGACTAAGCTCAGCAGTAGTGAGGGTGGGGGAGGTCTCGTCAAAAGAAATCTGAGAGGTGCCCCGCCCCTATCAAAGTGTATCAAACACGCCCCCTTAATCAAATTGATATCAAGCAATTACACTTTTGATTGCTTGATATCAATTTATCAATCTGCCTATCAGGCTATCAAACTGTCTATCAAGTTATTAAATTGTTTATCAAACTATCAAATGAAATTCGAAATGTTATCTTTTAATCATGATCCACATATATAGGATCGATAATGATTCTTTTATTTATAGGAATTTTGATCTTGCAATAATTGCTAGCAGATTGATTTTATCATGGTCGTCTTGTTATGCTATAGGTATCATCAGAATGCTGGGCGTATTATGTATACGGCCAATCTGTTAGGGTTCAATAAGCATCAAACTCCTATAAGGATAGTAATAAAATATTTGTTTATTCGTTTTATCAATGAGGCACATGAGACACAAGATTCCGTATTATGAATGTTTATTGAATAAAATCAATGACAAACAACACGATACACAGCAATCAATTAATAAAATCAAAGCTGAACAACACAATACTTATAATGTATCAAAGTTTCTTAGGAAACATTTTCACATCTTGAAGAGACATTAGTTAGACATAGTGATGGACAATCTGTTATATAGTGAGCCACATAGATTGTAGTATCGGTGACACTCTTTTTTTTAATCCTCATAGGCCCTTGAGCAATACCTAATGGTGAGGAGTGTAAAGACCGGATCGTACGACGCAGCGTGAAAAGAGATCGAAGATTAGATGTTCCATCAGTTTCATCCATCTGAGTTTTTAATCGGTCTAATCGGTCTCTAGTAGTGGAATTACCCACAACAGTTGTGGGTATATTTAACTCAGCCATAGCGTTCATAAACGTATCCCATCCCCGTGGTAAATTCCTGTTGATCAGAGCATGACTCTGAGTGGTGTTACGTACCAAATCCAACATGTTAGAGCCCGGAATTACAGTTCCTTTGAATATAAATTCACCCTTATCATTCCACGATGTAATATTGTTATTCTGCAACAGTCTGTTTAGTAAAAGTTCTGCATTCTTTTTATATCGTGGATTTACATGACTTACAATTTCATTGACAGTCGGATTTTTATCAGGTTCTGAATTTGACAATTGGTGATGATCTGTTTCAGGTGCGCTAATGAACTTTAAAGCTGTTACTTGCTTCATGCTAAGCATGATGCGAAGGAATTATCTCTGTAGTACATCACTATATTTTTTCATTTTCACATCGTCCGGTATGTCACGGCGTTGTAAAATCTCACTAATTTCCTCATCAAGACGTCGGATAACGCTCTGCCGTATGTTTTCTGTAATAGGGGGACGCAATTTACTTAGTTCCTGCTTAGGAACAAGATACATTTTCTCTGTATGTTCCATTATTTACCGGCAAGAAGACTCGTTATAATCGGAATCGCAAATCCTAAAAGAGGTCCTATAAATCCGCCGGTCTGATTTAGTATACGTTTCTTCTTCTTTATGCTGTGGGTTTTATTACTCATGGCTCTTATAGCTTTACGCCACCTTTTTTGTATTTTTTTTGGCGTTCTTTCAGAGGAATTTGTCCTTTTAAAATGTTTAATGCAATTTCCCCTATAGCAGTAATTAAATCATGGCTCGCATTGCATAGAATAGATTTTCTAACAGCAGGGGGAGCCTTCACTAGCGTTTTTAAGAGATCCCAGTTACGTCGTATTCTCTCAGACATCTTTACAACACTGCAGTCACAGTGTAGAATGTCTGTTTTTGTGCAAAATTCACTTTTTAGAAGTATTTTTCTTTAGAACATAAACCACGGGAAAACTTGGAGGAAAAATACCTGTTCTCAAGCGAAGTTCCTCAGGGATATCGGCTCTTAAGTCTAGCATCAAATACCCGTAAGGTTCCCGCGTGGCATCCTCAAAAGCTTCCAAGAAAAAACGTGTTTTTCCGGGTACATTTGTCACGCTAGTGTTACAATTTGTAATTTATCCCGAGGGTTATTAAAAAGGACCATGTACTTTGTGTTTAAATTTATTGTACGGCTTTTCTTACCTTGACAAAATATGTTTTGTACCAGGTAGAAAATGCTGAGGTTTCTGTGATGTACATACTTGGTAAATGCCTTTTCTATTTCGCTATTGTCACTAGCGCACTCCATGAGATCATCAACAATAGTCAAATTTACTTTTCTGAGAAGGGAAATTATCATCTGCAAATGTATGCGGCAGACCCTCCACAAATCTGATGTTGGGAAAAGAAAGTAAGATTTCGTCGTATAGTTTTTGCCAGCACGAATAAAACCAAACAATATAATCGGGTTTATGAGAAAAATGAGTATCCATATTATGTAACAATTGTTTTACAAAATAACTTTTCCCTGAATTAGACGGTCCTGCTAGTCTCCATGAGAATGGATGTTGCAGTCGGGGATCCATCACGAGTTACAACTAATAGCCAAATGGTAGAGTAGTAAAATCGTCTAATAGAAGGCGTTTTGTGTAAACACACCTTTTGTGTTTTGCGTAATGGTCTTGTTTCAATGTCTTATTAAATCTCCAAAGGAGTGCACAATTAAGATAGCTTTATTTTTTAATTATTATTAAAATCTGTCAGTAGTGTGTGTATGCCCTACACCTGTAATCCAGTGAATACTGAGCAATAGGGGAAGAGGGAGCCTATAATCCCACACTCACCCTATCCTCTGCCCCTGCCTGTCAACGGAGTTTTATACACATAACGTGTCAGGTGTCCCCGTTTAACGGTGGCTTGCCCTAGTGTCCCTGTTACTGCACTATGGCAATTACCACCACTGGGAATCTATCCTGGTCTTAGGTGTATCTCAAAGGTAGATGTGGGTCAACCCCCATCATCTTCCCTGTGTGTGTATGATTTGATTTTACATCAAAGGGTGTTTTATTTGTAGTTATTGGTGTATAGGAATGCTATGTAGCATAACCACCATTGGCGGATTAATATCTATTAGATGCAGAATAGACCTCAGATTGATATACTTAAACTGATGTGTCTCAAGCCCCACTCTGTACAACCCACAGGGGTCCGGTCTAAAGTCTGCTGTGTCCTATAATCCACCCACATTCGATATATAAATACCGTCAATGTCCAAGTCACTATATACACCTTCCTTTGATCCAATTACACATATCATACATATCCCCTATCCAAGGGTAAACAAGGTACGGAGATAACACTCAATCCAAGACAGATAGATGTTCCCACAGCCGGTATATAGGAATCATCTATCTGTCTTGGATTGAGTGTTATCTCCGTACCTTGTTTACCCTTGAATAGGGGATATGTATGATATGTGTAATTGGATCAAAGGAAGGTGTATATGCCTAAAGATAAGCAGACCCAAATACAGATGACAGGGGGTTGAATTCCAAACGCCTATTGTGTTTTTAATTAGGAGGAGCAGATCAAAAAATCAAATACAGCTGACAGGATGTCATTTGCCTATACAACAGTCTATTGTGTTTTTAATTAACCCGAGCAAAAAGGCAATTGATAATTAACCCCAGATGTAAAGAGGAGAGCAATCATCAAGGTATGCTTAGCATTTGCCAGGGGACAGGACATGTCAATATTAGTCACAGTAGGAAGGAAGCTCTGAAAGGATTATGACAAATAGCCTTAAAGATGGGACTTCAACACATCAAGGCAGAGGTCGAAGGCTGAGATCTGTGAGACCCTGATCAAAAAGCAGAGCAGATTCATATGCCTGGAGGTCTATTCTACAGTATTGTTCAATTCTAATACAGTAAATGAAGTCAGTTGTAAATGCTTTTCTTTACAGTATCAGTTATAAATAATCTTCTCAACAGTCAGTATTGAATCGTAAAATTTTATAATAAAATTATCATGTTATGAAGATTTATAAGCGTTACACATTGCTAGGCAATTTTGTTTGAACATGAATGAATTCATGCAGGAACTACAGTTTAATTCACGTAAATCACGAGTTATAGACTTATATACTATATTATCATTATGAATCATGTCATCACTGAAGTGGCTCAATATTTCTCGAATGTGAGGCCTCGTGCCAGTTTTTTTAGGAAATACACACAATAATGTCCACATACAGAGCTGTAATTATTTTGAATTTGGTTGTCCTGATAACAGAAGAAATCACTATTTCTCTTTATGAAGTCCATAAATTCCCCAGGAAAAATCATATTGTCTGGGGAGAGCCCATAACTGTCAAAGAATATCGCAGTTTTTTCTGTACAAAGTAAAATTAATATCCAATGGGTGCCACTCTGATTGGCCTGGTCTGTATTTACGATATATGCTGCAGGCCTCTGAGTAACTCTATTTGGTGGTAGTAAGTCACACGGATACACTCCAGAAAATAGATCCTCTGTATAACGATCGGCTTTCAGTAACGTAGTGAGCTGTAGGGAATCCATCATCAGAAGAAATCATACAATACTTCTCGGCGGTTATTAATTTCCAGGATAGATGAATTTACAGCATATAAAATTAAATTTACTGTATGGGGGAGTGCGGCAGCGAAGCGTATTTCAGATCGCAGGTTCCTCGTTTTAATGAGGGAGAAGTGTCCTCCAGGTTCTTGATCGGCTGATAAGTCAAACGCAAAAAAAGTGAATCCGTCAAGATACTCGTCGCGGTCTATGGCCAAGGCAGAATCCGATTTCTGCTTTCCGGAAATATGCGCTAACGCCAAATACTCTCTGACCGCTAGATCTTGGTTAAAAGCGGGTTGATACGGATGTGACGGTATTTGTTGACCGTCCAAATATAAGGCTGCATGATTTACATTGTAATGATGAAAGCACAACGGATTTTTATTATACGCCCCGCTAAAGGCCTCATTATCTACAAAGCCTAATATAATAGTACACGGAACAGCCCCTAAGTACAAATTTTCTATGGTTGATATTCGCGTGCCTGCAGGGATGCTGTACACTTTCATACAGACCCTATCAATAGCGTATTTTGCTGTGGCTGATAGTAAGGCTTGCGAATGGCCAATCCTGACAGCGGGAGAAACCTGCACCCGCTTTACATAGAGACAAGCGTTCATGATTTGCACTTTAACCTCCCTGGCGTTATCATTAGGTCAGGATTTTTGAGCTAAAAGCGGGCTTACCCGCAGTTGCGGCAGATGCGGTGAAAAAACCGCATCTGCCACACTTGCCGCATAGCCGCCGCACTTGCGGCGCGGTTGGCGGGTAATCGCCATAGTAAGTATAGGGGGACTTGCGGCAGATGCGGCAAGTGCGGTTTTGCACTTGCGGCAGGTGCGGCAAGTGCGGTTTTTTCGCGGCCGCACCTGCCGTAAGTGCAAAACCGCACTTGCCGCATCTGCCGCAAGTCCCCCTATACTTACTATGGCGATTACCGCAACCGCGCCGCAACCGCGCCGCAACCGCGCCGCAAGTGCGGCGGCTATGCGGCAAGTGCGGCAGATGCGGTTTTTTCACCGCATCTGCCGCGACCGCGGGTAAGCCCGAGCCTGACTCGGGGTTACCGCTTCTAGCACTAACTTTTAACCCCGAGGCAGGCTCGGGAATAACGCTAGGCAGGTTAAGAGGTTCGGGTTCTGCTGACATCAAACAGAAAGTGTCCTTATTTCGTGTCAGCTTGATTTTAAGGTCAAGGCCGTTCAATATAAGCTTCGGTTGATTAAATATATCACCAAAAATCGGGCCCAGCAAATCCACGGGCTTGGAGCGAGCTGTTGCAAGGGCCCGCTTGATGAAGCCCACATTCGTCCCATCCAGGAGGCGAATATTGTGGGTTCCGGAAGTATCTTTGAAAAATAAACCTGCAGTAAATTGTGATGCTAGAGTCTGTGAGCTGTAATTTAATGGAGTTTCAATGTAAGCCCTATAACTATACAGGTTATCAGATTGGGAAATGAGCCGATCACCCAGGGTGATATCAACTTGATTAAAAAGAGTTGCTAGAGGATAGTTTATGAGAGCTACACGCGCCCCGTCGGCGATAGCTGAATTATCTTGCTTTACGATTCTGCAGGTAAGGTAAATTAGCGTGTTATTTAAATCGTAATAATATTCGCCACTACCCGAAATGAAAAATTCCAGTGGGGCATTGTCCGCCAGAGCCGCAATAGGTTGGACTTCTACAAATATTGATTTCTCTATAGACACTTGTGTGGGGGGAATTCGGAATATATCTAGTTCAGACTTCAGGCACTCAAGAGAAGAATCGTGTATGAAGGCCATGTTTGTTTTGCTTGCTTAGGTTGCTTAGAAGATGTCTTCAACGGAGCGTCTTACTCTTTTCTGACGAGTGCGTCTTGTGGGAGTAATTTTATTCATGAGCATTGGCGGGGGCGAATAGCGAGCACGCCTTTTTCTTTTTTTATGTTTTTTAGCAATATAAACAATACCGGAACCGTCTTGAGGGGGCGTGTTTAGTCTATTCATAGCTGTTGTTGAGAAAGTGGCAATAGCGTCCTTAGCAATATTTGAAACAGCCGTCTTTACATGGGGCTTTACTAATTCAAGTCCTTTTCTCAATAGAGGTATCGCTTTTCTAAAAAACCTCTAAAAATTCCTGCAAGACCGGCCCCATACATGTAGTCATCACCGCGAAATCCCTCTAAGCCGTGACCCGTCTGTGCTATATAGTATCGGGCGTAAACAGACGGGTCTCCGTAAGCGCGTTGCGACACCATTTTGACGTGTCAATCACGACGCGGCCTAAAATGTAATCGCAAAATAGTTTTTCCGTACTTGAATTTAACAGGAGTCCCCTGATCGGTCAAGATAGAGATGCTTACAGAATCAAAGTGTTGCTTGCACAGAGGTACATAATCAGGCCTTGTGTATTGAAGCGTAATGATTTCACCACTTTTACCAGTCACCTGAGCAGTTCTCAAAAGCTGGACATATGAGTCTCCCACTAGTTGATGATTCACAATGTCCGAGTAAACAAATAGTGTGTAAAAGCCATTCATGATATCTACGAAATTCTTCTCCTTGGGTCTAATCACGCTATTATCATAGGCCTCACTATAAGGAGGCAAACCTAAAATATGTGCCAATTTTGGCCCTGGAGCAAAGTGTATCGTGGGGGATTCCGATAGAGTAACACATCTCCTCACTTCATCGTAGCGAAGTTTAAATCCTTCAGAGGCGATCTTCAAGCTATCGATTCGCTCATTAAGGGCCCTTATAAGCTCCAAAATATTTACATAATAGCCTGATTTTACGAAATATTCTCTTAGCACATCGCCTCGTTTTCCAATAAAAAAAGAGCCTTCACTATTTTTGAAAGTAAACCAGGTGTGGGGGTACTGAAATTCTGTGAGCGCAACTTCATATGAGCCTACAAGATGTACAGGTTTCGCCAGTTTAGTGGTAAAAGTCGAAATTGTGTTGTCTGGGAACAGACCTTTTGAGGCGTTATTTGCTACTAGCTGTGAGCCCGATGCAAATGCATCGGGATTCTAGAGCGTGCATTAATTTGATTATAGTAGTTATAGCTGTTAGCCTGATGCAAATGCATCGGGTATCTAAAATATGTTTATTGTTTTTTTAAAGTTTTTTAAATAATAATCGCATCATCAATAGCAATAATATAAGCCATAGCATTATTATTAGCAGTAATAGCAGTATTAATAGCATTATTAGCAGTATTATGAGCATTAATAACAGTATTAATAGCATTAATAGCATTATTATTAGCATTAATAGCATTATTAATAGCATTATTAGCATTAATAATAGCATTAATAACATTATTAATAGCATTGATAGCATTATTATTAGCATTAATAGCATTAATAATAGCATTATTAGCATTAATAATAGCATTAATAACATTATTAATAGCATTAATAGCATTATTATTAGCATTAATAGCATTAATAATAACATTATTAGCATTAATAATAGCATTAATAACAGTATTAATAGCATTAATAGCATTATTAATAGAATTAATAGCATTATTATTAGCATTAATAGCATTAATAGCATAATTAATAGCATTAATAGCATTAATAGCATTATTATTAGCATTAATAGAATTATTATTAGCATTAATAGCATTAATAGGATAAATATTAGCATTAATAGCATTAATAGCATAATTAATAGCATTAATAGCATTATTAATAGCATTAATAGCATTATTATTAGCATTAATAGCATTAATAATAGCATTATTAGTATTAATAATAGCATTAATAACATTATTAATAGCATTAATAGCATTATTAATAGCATTAATAGCATTATTATTAGCATTAATAGGATTAATAATAGCATTATTAGCATTAATAATACCATTAATAGGATAAATATTAGCATTAATAGCATTAATAGCATAAATAAGAGCATTAATAGCATTATTAATAGCATTAATAGCATTATTATTAGCATAAATAGCATTATTAGCATTAATAATAGCATTAATAACATTGTTAATAGCATTAATAGCATTATTATTAGCATTAATAGCATTAATAGTATTATTAATAGCATGAATAGCATTATTAATAGCATTAATAGGATTATTATTAGCATTAATAGCATTAATAATAGCATTATTATAGCATTATTAATAGCATTAATAACATTATTAATAGCATTAATAGCATCATTATTAGCATTAATAGCATTAATAATAGCATTATTAGCATTATTAATAGCATGAATAACATTATTAATAGCATAAATAGCATTATTATTAGCATAAATAGCATTAATAATAGGATTATTAGCATTAATAATAGCATTAATAACATTATTAATAGCATTAATAGCATTATTATTAGCATTAATAGAATTAATAATAGCATTATTAGCATTAATAATAGCATTAATAACATTATTAATAGCATTAATAGCATTATTATTAGCATTAATAGCATTATAATTAGCATTAACAGCATTAATAATACCATTAATAGGATAAATATTAGCATTAATAGCATTAATAGCATAAATAATAGGATTAATAGCATTATTAATAGCATTAATAGCATTATTAATAGCATTAATAGCATTATAATTAGCATAAATAGCATTAATAATAGGATTATTAGCATTAATAATAGCATTAATAACATTATTAATAGCATTAATAGCATTATTATTAGCATAAATAGAATTAATAATAGCATAATTAGCATTAATAATAGCATTAATAGCATTATTAATAGCATTAATAGCATTATTATTAGCATTAATAGCATTAATAATACCATTAATAGGATAAATATTAGCATTAATAGCATTAAAAGCATAAATAATAGGATTAATAGCATTAATAGCATAAATAATAGATTAATAGCATTATTAATAGCATTAATAGCATTAATTAATAGCATTAATAGCATAATTATTAGCATAAAAATAGCATTAATAATAGCATTATTAGCATTAATAATAGCATTAATAACATTATTAATAGCATTAATAGCATTATTATTAGCATTAATAGCATTAATAGCATTATTATTAGCATTAATAGCATTAATAATACCATTAATAGGATAAATTGACATTAATAGCATTAATAATAGCATTATTAGCATAAATAATAGCATTAATACATTATTAATAGCATTAATAGCATTATTATTAGCATTAATAGCATTAATAGTATTATTAATAGCATGAATAGCATTATTAATAGCATTAATAGGATTATTATTAGCATTAATAGCATTAATAATAGCATTATTAGCATTATTAATAGCATGAATAACATTATTAATAGCATAAATAGCATTATTATTAGCATAAATAGCATTAATAATAGGATTATTAGCATTAATAATAGCATTAATAACATTATTAATAGCATTAATAGCATTATTATAGCATTAATAGAATTAATAATAGCATTATTAGCATTAATAATAGCATTAATAACATTATTAATAGCATTAATAGCATTATTATTAGCATTAATAGCATTAATAATAGCATTATTAGCATTATAAATAGCATTAATAACATTATTAATAGCATTAATAGCATTATTATTAGCATAAATAGCATTAATAATAGGATTATTAGCATTATTAATAGCATTAATAACATTATTAATAGCATTATTATTAAAATTAATAGAATTAATAATAGCATTATTAGCATTAATAATAGCATTAATAACATTATTAATAGCATTAATAGCATTATTATTAGCATTAATAGCATTAATAGTATTATTAATAGCATGAATAGCATTATTAATAGCATTAATAGGATTATTATTAGCATTAATAGCATTAATAATAGCATTATTAGCATTATTAATAGCATTAATAACATTATTAATAGCATTAATAGCATTATTATTAGCATTAATATTATTATTATTTTTATAGAATTTTTATTATTTTTAATTAATTTTTTTATTATTTTTTAATTCTTTTTTAATTATTTTTTTTATTATTTAATTTATTATTTAGGCTGAGAGGCAGTTCTCATTCAGGTCCGCAAAGGGCTGATCTTATTAGCATATATTTTATTTTTATATTATTATTTTTATTGAATTTTTTATTATTTTTAATTATTTTTTTTTATTATTTTTTAATTATTTTTTAATTATTTTTTTTATTATTTAATTTATTATTTAGGCTGAGACGCAGTTCTCATTCAGGTCCGCAAAGGGCTGATGTTATTAGCATATATTTTATTTTTTTATTATTATTTTTATTGAATTTTTTATTATTTTTAATTATTTTTTTTATTATTTTTTAATTCTTTTTTAATTATTTTTTTTATTATTTAATTTATTATTTAGGCTGAGACGCAGTTCTCATTCAGGTCCGCAAAGGGCTGATCTTATTAGCATATATTTTATTTTTTTATTATTATTTTTATTGAATTTTTAATTATTTTTAATTATTTTTTTTTATTATTTTTTAATTCTTTTTTAATTATTTTTTTTATATTAATTTATTATTTAGGCTGAGACGCAGTTCTCATTCAGGTCCGCAAAGGGCTGATCTTATTAGCATATATTTTATTTTTTTATTATTATTTTTATTGAATTTTTTATTATTTTTAATTATTTTTTTTTATTATTTTTTAATTATTTTTTAATTATTTTTTTTATTATTTAATTTATTATTTAGGCTGAGACGCAGTTCTCATTGAGGTCCGCCTTTGTTTTTTCCCATTGAAATGCATTAGCGGTGTGTCGGCGATTTTATGGCCGACCACCTGGTTCTATTTGTCGGCCTTAAAATCGCGGACACACCGCTAATGCATCTCTATGGGCAGTCAGCCCGATTTCGGATTGAACGGCGACCAATCAGAATTCGAGCTGACTTGCCCATAGACATGCATTAGCGGTGTGTCCGCGATTTTAGGGCCGAGAAATAGAACCAGGTGGCCGGCCATAAAATCGCCGACACACCGCTAATGTATGTCAATGGGAAAAAAGACGGACCTGAATGAGAACTGAATGACGGGCTCTTCTGATTGGCTGAGGTCAGCGACCAATCAGAAGAGCCCTTCACATTTCATTGAGATACAATGGCGGATTGATCGTCCATTGTATCTTAATGTTAGTTGAAGAGGACGTCGGAGCTGGAAGTTGGCGGAAAGAAGACAGAAGATCCCCGGAGACGGACGAAGAGGCGGAAAGAAGAGAGAAGACCCCCGGGACCGGAGGAAGAGGACGCCTGGCCGGACGGACGATCAGATGACTTGAAGGCATGTAAGTGATCGACGGGGACGGGTAGGGCCTTAGGTGTTAGGGAAAGCGGCGAGGCTTAGAGGGTAGGGGCTTAGGGCGGCAGGGGTTTAGGTGCGGCTTAGGGGGTAGGGGTAGGGGATTAGGTGCAGTTTAGGGGTTAGGGGCTTGCGGCGGCAGGGGTTTAGGTGCGGATGCGGGGTAGTGGCTTAGGGGGGTAGGGGGTTAGGTGCGGCTTAGGGGGTAGGGGCTTAGGGCGGCAGGGGTTTAGGTGCGGCTTAGGGGGTAGGGGTAGGGATTAGGTGCAGCTTAGGGGTTAGGGGCTTGCAGCGGCAGGGGTTTAGGTGCGGATGCGGGGTAGTGGCTTAGGGGGGTAGGGGGTTAGGTGCGGCTTAGGGGGTAGAGGTAGGGGATTAGGTGCGGCTTAAGGGGTAGGGGCTTAGGGCGGCAGGGGTTTAGGTGCGGTTTAGGGGGTAGGGGTAGGGGATTATGTGCAGCTTAGGGGTTAGGTGCGGCTTAGGGGTTAGGGGCTTGCGGCGGCAGGGGTTTATTTGCGGATGCGGGGTAGTGGCTTACGGCGGCAGGGAGTAGGGGGTTAGGTGCGGCTTAGGGGGTAGGGGGTTAGGGCGGCAGGGGTTTAGGTGCGGCTTAGGGGGTAGGGGTAGGGAATTAGGTGCAGCTTAGGGGTTAGGGGCTTGCAGCGGCAGGGGTTTAGGTGCGGATGCGGGGTAGTGGCTTAGGGGGGTAGGGGGTTAGGTGCGGCTTAGGGGGTAGAGGTAGGGGTTAGGGCGGCAGGGGTTTAGGTGCGGCTTAGGGGGTAGGGGTAGGGAATTAGGTGCAGCTTAGGGGTTAGGGGCTTGCAGCGGCAGGGGTTTAGGTGCGGATGCGGGGTAGTGGCTTAGGGGGGTAGGGGGTTAGGTGCGGCTTAGGGGGTAGAGGTAGGGGATTAGGTGCGGCTTAAGGGGTAGGGGCGGCTTAGGGGGTAGGGGTAGGGGATTAGGTGCAGTTTAGGGGTTAGGGGCTTGCAGCGGCAGGGGTTTAGGTGCGGATGCGGGGTAGTGGCTTAGGGGGGTAGGGGGTTAGGTGCGGCTTAGGGGTAGAGGTAGGGGATTAGGTGCGGCTTAAGGGGTAGGGGCGGCTTAGGGGGTAGGGGTAGGGGATTAGGTGCAGCTTAGGGGTTAGGGGCTTGCAGCGGCAGGGGTTTAGGTGCGGATGCGGGGTAGTGGCTTAGGGGGGTAGGGGGTTAGGTGCGGCTTAGGGGTAGAGGTAGGGGATTAGGTGCGGCTTAAGGGGTAGGGGCTTAGGGCGGCAGGGGTTTAGGTGCGGTTTAGGGGGTAGGGGTAGGGGATTATGTGCAGCTTAGGGGTTAGGTGCGGCTTAGGGGTTAGGGGCTTGCGGCGGCAGGGGTTTATTTGCGGATGCGGGGTAGTGGCTTACGGCGGCAGGGGGTAGGGGCTTGCGGCAGAGGGTAGTGGGTGCGGCGGGGTAGTGCGGCAGGGGGTAGGGGCTTCGGCGTCGGGGTAGTGGCTTAGGGGTTAGGGCGGCAGTGGGTAGGGGCTTGGGGTTGTGTGGCTTGGTTAGTGTACGCGTAGTGGCTTAGAGCGGCAGGGGTCTGTAGTGTACAGCGCGATGGTATACTACAGTCCCATGGCGCTTATGGTCATGGGACTGTAGTATACTATAGCGGTGTACACTACAGGAGTATGGGCTTCGGTGGCTTGGTTAGCGGTGTTAGCGACTCGCAATGCCCGCTTCGCGGGCATTGCTTCGCTAGGCTGCAACGACTCGCAATGCCCGCTTTGCGGGCATTGCTTCGTGAGTCGCCTTGGCCGCTACGCGGCCACGGGGAGAGTCCAGGAGAAGCAGCTCGGACTCGCTAACTAAGCGACCGGAAGCAGCGCCGCTCCGACGGAAGTCGCTACGGCAATTATATAATAGAAGGTTATGAAAAATGCTCCAGAATCCATGATTAGAGGTCCGTCAGCTGATTTTCTTTAATCCAACTGTTAAATTTTGACGGGTAGCCGAGCCATTTGACGAGGTAAATGGTGGACCCTCGGACGCGCTTTTTTCTTAATATTTTTTCGATTTTGTAGACGCGATTCTCATCCAGCGAGACTTTTTGTAGTTCTCGGGCGTAAAATGTCCCTTGTATAATTTCCCCGTCCAAATCGGCGATTTTCTAGAGAGGAAATTGGAATTTTGTGTTAATTTCGGTTATGATAAATATTTCATCAGTATATGATTGCTCATAGCCTTTCGTAAACAAATGTTTATATCGGGCTATCCATACATTATCACCAATTTTAAAAGAAGGTTTATTACGTTTATTTTTCATGCTAGAGCCGTAAATATTTTTCCATATTTGTAGTGAATTTTTGTTTGTAACATCAATTGGCCTACAGCGAATTGTAGAATGATACGTGCGATTGTAACTATGGACCAAATCCGGTAAAATATCAATATACCGTTTAGTATATTTTTCCGTAAAATATCTCCACATTCTGGATTTTAATGTGCGATTAAACCGCTCAACGATAGCAGCCTTAACAGTATTATTTGTAAAATAATGCGTAATTGTATGGGCTTTACAAAGACGCTTCATCGACGAATTAATAAATTCTTTGCCCCGGTCCGTCTGTAATTTCTTTGGTATGCGATTATAATTTTGAAATATCAGTTCAAATGATCGCGCTACAGAAGCTCCAGTCTTATCGCATAGGGCCACACACCAGGCAAATTTTGATAAACAGTCGATAATATTAAATACATCCTTACTATAATCATTTTCCTTCGAATAGTCAATTAACGAGACGAGATCCGACTGCCACAAGCTATCTAGATTAGCAACTGTAATTTTGTTTGTCAGAAATCGTTTTCGCAAGGGTTTGTGCAAAACGTAAGTGTCCTGAGCGTTCAGCCAATCACGCACATCAGTTTTTTTAATTCCATAATCTCTAGTTTCTCTATATAGTTTATCAAGACCTCCATATGAACCTGAGGCCTTGGGCGTAAAATATTGTTGATTTAATATTATTTCATTGCGTCTAGAAGGCATGACCTCATGAGAACAATATCTGTCTTTATCAGATACTCAAATGTGTATTACAAGTCCTTTTTAACATCATTTTATACATTTTATCATGATAATGTGAGTCTATCATGATTGCTTGGGGGCAGCATGTGATGAAACTGGGTGTCTCTTGTGGGTGTTAACTGGAGGCGGGGGCCTTTGTCTGATTGCTTGAAGCATTTTGTTGAGGTGTGGCTAGGGTGTGAACATTCTGGGTGGCTGGATTTAAAAGTAGATGGCCTGTGTAGTCCAACATAAGTCAGAAGCTGTACTTCAGTGATCCTGAAAGGCTATTCTAAAGGCAATTCTAAGCTTAAATAAGTTGTTATACTTACTATTTTAAATTAATATTGTTGTCATCTGCTGTATTATGTATTGTTTTTGTATTGGCTATTAGCTGTATTTTCTTTTAGATTTTAATAATTACTAACACGACATAATATTATATGTGGCCTTATATTCTAACTAGATATTAATACAATATTTATTAGCTGTAAATTTTATAGACCGTTTGTATTATTTATCATATCTATTATATAATCGCGAATCGGAAAAGCGCCCCTTCACGCGCACTTTCCGATGTCGTCATGTGGATACGAATTTAACATTGGGCGCGAAGCGCCCAATGCTGCGCGAGCAATGGCCGCGAGGCCATTGCGAGTTGCTGGCCCAGGGCGAGCAATGGCCGCGAAGCGGCCATTGCGAGCCGCTGCCCCAAAATCCATCCACAGCCCCGGCTACAACCTTAGCGATTTACCGCTCAGGTAGCGCGAGCAATGGCCGCGAGGCCATTGCGAGTCGCTGCCTGAGCCGCAATTCGCTCCCCGGGGACCATGGAGCCGAGGCGGCATTGCCGCCTCCGCTCCCCGCTACACACAATTCGCCACCCCCCCCCCCCCATGTCCGCACAGCCCGCCCCCATCAATGTCCCCACAGCCGACCCCCATGTCCGCACAGCTGACCCCCATGTCCGCACAGCCCACCCCCAGCAATGTCCGCACAGCTCACCCCCATGTCCGCACAGCCCGCCCACATCAATGTCCGCACAGCCCACCCCCCTGTCCGCACAGCCGACCCCCATGCCCGCACAGCCGACCCCCATGCCCGCACAGCCGACCCCCATGCCCGCACAGCCGACCCCCATGCCCGCACAGCCGACCCCCATGCCCGCACAGCCCACCCCCATGTCTGCACAGCCCGCCCCCATCAATGTCCACACAGCCCACCCCCATGTCCGCACAGCCGACCCCCATGCCCGCACAGCCCACCCCCATGTCCGCACAGCCCACCCCCATGTCCGCACAGCCCGCCCACATCAATGTCCGCACAGCCCACCCCCCTGTCCGCACAGCCGACCCCCATGCCCGCACAGCCGACCCCCATGCCCGCACAGCCGACCCCCATGCCCGCACAGCCGACCCCCATGCCCGCACAGCCGACCCCCATGCCCGCACAGCCGACCCCCATGCCCGCACAGCCGACCCCCATGCCCGCACAGCCGACCCCCATGCCCGCACAGCCGACCCCCATGCCCGCACAGCCCACCCCCATGCCCGCACAGCCCACCCCCATGTCCGCACAGCCGACCCCCATCAATGTCCGAAAAACCCCCCATGTCCGCACAGCCGACCCCCACTAATGTCCACACAGCCCCCCCCATGTCCTCACAGCCCACCCCCATGCCCGCACAGCCCGCCCCCATCAATGTCCGAAAACCCCCCATGTCCGCACAGCCGACCCCCACTAATGTCCACACAGCCCCCCCCATGTCCGCACATACTTACATGTCTTCTTAGTCATCTGATCGTCCGTCCGGCCAGGCGTCCTCTTCGTCCGGCCAGGCGTCCTCTTCGTCCGGCCCCGGGGATCTTCTGTCTTCTTCCAGCTCCGACGTCCTCTTCTCTTCTCATTCAGGTACAATGGACGACAAATCCGCCATTGTATCTCAATGAGATATGAGCGGCTCTTCTGATTGGTCGCTGTGTACTGCCCTCAGCCAATCAGAAGAGCCCCTCATTGAGCTCGAATTCTGATTGGTCGGCGGCCAATCCGAAATCGGGCTCACTGCCCATAGACATGTATTAGCGGTGTGTCCGCGATTTTACGGCCGACAAATAGAACCAGGTGGCCGGCCATAAAATCGCCGACACACCGCTAATGTATGTCAATGGGAAAAATAGCGGACCTGAATGAGAACTGTCTCACTTAAAATAAATAATAAATTAAATAATAAATAAAATAATTTAAAAATAATAAAAAATTAAATAAAAATAATAATAAAAAAAATAAATATATGCTAATCAGCTCAGCCCTTTTGGCGGACCACAATGAGAACTGTGTCTCACTTAAAATAAATAATAAATTAAATAATAAATAAAAGAATTTAAAAAGAATTAAAAAATAATAAAAAATAAATTAAATAGCATATATTTATTTTTTTTATTATTATTTATTTTAAGTGAGACACAGTTCTCATTGTGGTCCGCCAAAAGGGCTGAGCTGATTAGCATATATTTATTTTTTTTATTATTATTTTTAATCAGCCCAGCCCTTTTAGCGGACCAGAAGGAGAACTGTGTCTCACTTAAAATAAATAATAAATTTTATAATAAAATTATTTAAAAATAATTAAAAAATTATCAAAAAAAATAATAAAAAAAAAAATTAAAAATTATAAAATATTACAAAAAATAATAATTAAAAAAAAATCTAATAATAATTATATTACTGCTAATAATAATGATATTAATGCTAATAATTATGCTATTAATGCTAATAATAATGCTAATAATGCTAATAATTATGCTATTAATGCTAATAATTATGCTATTAATGCTAATAATAATAAGATTAATGCTAATAATAAGCGGCCATTGCGAGCACTCAGCCCCAATAAGTATTGGACCCCCCCAAAAGTATTGGACCCCCACCCAAAAGTATTAGACCCCCAAAAAAAGTATTGCACCCCCAAAAAAAGTATGTGACTCCCCCAAAAAAAGTATGTGACCCCCCCAAAAAAGTATGTGACCCCCCCAAAAAAAGTATGTGACCACCCAAAAAAAGTATGTGACCCCCCCAAAAAAAGTATGTGACCCCCAAAAAAAGTATGTGACCCCCCCAAAAAAGTATGTGACCCCCCCAAAAAAAGTATGTGACCCCCCCAAAAAAGTATGTGACCCCCCCAAAAAAGTATGTGACCCCCAAAAAACTATGTGACCTCCAAAAAAAAGTATTGGACCCCCCAAAAAAAGTATTGGACCCCCCAAAAAAAGTATGTGACCCCCCAAAAAAGTATGTGACCCCCCCAAAAAAGTATGTGACAAAACAAAAAAGTATGTGACCCCCCAAAAAAGTATGTGACCCCCCCCAAAAAAGTATGTGACCCCCAAAAAAAGTATGTGACCCCAAAAAAGTATGTGACCCCCCCCAAAAAAGTATGTGACCCCCAAAAAAAGTGTGTGACCCCCCAAAAAAAGTATGTGACCCCCCAAAAAAAGTATGACCCCCCAAAAAAAGTATGTGACCCCCCCCAAAAAAGTATGTGACCCCCCCAAAAAAAGTATGTGACCCCCCCCAAAAAAGTATGTGACCCCCCCAAAAAAAGTATGTGACCCCCCCAAAAAAGTATGTGACCCCCCAAAAAAGTATGTGACCCCCCAAAAAACTATGTGACCTCCAAAAAAAAAGTATTGGACCCCCCAAAAAAAGTATTGGACCCCCCAAAAAAAGTATGTGACCCCCCAAAAAAGTATGTGACCCCCCAAAAAAGTATGTGACAAAACAAAAAAGTATGTGACCCCCCCAAAAAAGTATGTGACCCCCCCAAAAAAGTATGTGACCCCCAAAAAAGTATGTGACCCCCCCAAAAAAGTATGTGACCCCCCACAAAAAGTATGTGACCCCCAAAAAAGTATGTGACCCCCCAAAAAAAGTATGTGACCCCCCAAAAAAAGTATGTGACTCCCCAAAAAAAGTATGTGACCCCCCCAAAAAAGTATGTGACCCCCCCAAAAAAGTATGTGACCCCCCCAAAAAAGTATGTGACCCCCCAAAAAAAGTGTGACCCCCCAAAAAAAGTATGTGACCCCCCAAAAAAAGTATCTGACCCCCAAAAAAAGTATCTGACCCCCCAAAAAAAGTATGTGACCCCCCAAAAAAAGTATGTGACCCCCCCCAAAAAAAGTATGTGACCCCCCCCAAAAAGTATGTGACCCCCCCCAAAAAGTATGTGACCCCCCCCCCAAAAAAGTATGTGACCCCCCCCAAAAAAGTATGTGACCCCCCCAAAAAAGTATGGGACCCCCCAAAAAAGTATGGGACTCCCCAAAAACTATTCACACCCCCCCGAAAAGTCCTCACACCAGCTATAACTACTATAATCAAATTAATGCACATTCTAGAATCCCGATGCATTTGCATCGGGCTCACAGCTAGTAGTATATAAATGTTTCCAAGGCGCTTATTTAATTAATAATTACTAACATGTAATAATTCACACCCTTATACGCCTCCCTGATATTTAATATAATATTTAATCACAGTTAATTTTATCATATAGTATATAAATGTTTTCCTAGCCATAGATTTAGATTGTGGTATTATATTATACGACTTCCAAGGAAAAGATGTAGTTAATAATTTTCCAATGTAATTATTAATACTTTTCCTACGATTATACCCCAACTGAACCAATCTTCACGCCCTCGCAATATATTCACATAAGTATGTATTATATTTATTATAATTAACAGAGTATTAGTTCTGATTAAAGAGTTGATTTTATATTAATTCTATATTATTATTTAATTCTTTTTAAGATGAGTGTGTGGGTGAGCTTGTGGACAGTATGGCGGATGACGTGCTGGCGACTGTGGATTTCAGTGCAATAAATCCGGCAGTCCCATTTAACACTGGAGAAGCATGCGCCGCAATTTCTCAACATTCAATCACTGGTAAGTTGCTTATTTGTATATTAATAGCTTTAACGTATGTAGACATGAAATTAAATACATTTTCTCATACAGATTCAGAGATGCTGCAAGTGGGCAATAAGCCAGAACACGAACAAGCTCCTGAAGAACCTCTAAATCTGGCATGGAAGCCACAATCATATGAAAAAGGTAAGAACATAGGGATAAAGTAACATCTCTTTGAAATGAGCACGTATGTATGCAGGTATGAAATTATGCTCAATTTCTTATACAGGTAACCAACACTTGAATGTCTGCAATTACGCTGATGGAACCACGATTTCTAATAGGCTTAATAAGTTAAAGAAACCACGAAATACAGTGCATAAGAGTAGCCCTCCTAATGCTTTTGGGAAACCGAAGTACTTCACGGAACTGATGGGAAGAACAAGCCCAGAATGTTTTAAATCCCCGAAGCGAATCGACCCCCCGAAGCGAAAAGGTAATGGGTCACTGAAAAACAATAGGTACCGTGAAGAGACAAATTTCTGGCCTGTGTAATAGTTTTATTTTATTTACAGTTGCTAAACGAGTACCCAAAAGGAAACTATTTTCCAATGAAATAGCATCCACCCCCTTGGCAACTATTAGCGAGACGACTACGATCCCTGGAGCTGCAGAAGTCCAAATTCCCGCCCATTCTTGTAAGTATATATTTAGGGTTTCCTGAAAGAAAAAAAAAAAATGATACTAACCATATATTTATATATATATAATATATATATATATATATATATATATATCCCTACGTATTCTGCAAAGATTTATAATTCAGACAATCATATTCAATCAGTCATAAGTACCAGTTATCAAAACAATAATTTAAGCAGAAGTAGTGAATATATGTGTTTCTGGATAACTGACCCGTGTAACTTTTTCTTTTAGATACCAAGAATGTGATAAAAAAAGCAACCCGGCCATCGCTGCAATCTCAAGTTTTGCAGGAGCCTACTGCTACAACATCAAGGCCTCCTCAAGTTCTGCAGGGCTACACTTACGGAACATCGCAGACTACCCCACAAAGATTTAATCCAGCGGTGAGAACAGAGCCTCTCTCGCCAATCATTGTGTTGGATGATGACAGTCCTGGGAAGGGGGGCCCGAAGTCATCAGGCCGAAAATATAATGGACCCCCAACCTCGCCCAACATTACACATTCGAACGAATCCGCGACCGGTGTGACACAAGCTGCCTGTGATGATCTCAACAAAGTAATTGATCAACTTGCTGAGGGTAAGAAGACGATTAATCCGGACACTTTTAACATTGTAAAACCTCTAAAGAGACGTTCAGTGTCAACCGGGTCCAAGGGGGAAAGTAAAAAACAAAAAGTCAGCAATTCCCCAGTGAACCCTGGTTGGCCTGAAGAACACTCTAAAGTGTTTCAATATATGGCCGCTCAGTATGCAAATTACAAGATCTCTTATTTACGTACAAAATATTTCTGTGATACGTATGAAAGGCTGCTATCGGCTCCCCCAACGGCCGCCAATGTTAATGAACTATACGCCTTCAAAAGAGACTGTGCAGATCGACCATTAGTCTATGTGAACTCAAATAAAAATAATTCAACATGGCTAAGAATGGTTGGTTATGGTCTGCAGAAATGGACTAAATTAACACCAAAAAGGGATTATAGAACAAGAGCAATTAAGGGAGCTCGAAGGCTGTTGATTAGTGCAAGACGGTCGCTAGCAGCTAGAAGGCTGCAAGGCTCAACTCTCAGACCATTGCCTACACAGACTGCTCAAGGATCTCAGCTGCCGATACATGCCCAGAGCCCATCTTTTCACGTTCATGACCCCCCTAAGGGTGTTAGCCCCGATGTGTCTCCAAATGCTCAAAGCTTTGAGCCCTTGGAACCCCATGCTGAAAATGTACATGAGCCTGCAGATGATGGAGCTGTTGATGATAATGTACGGGATGTAGATGCTGATGATGATATACGGGCTGTAGATCATTCATTATTTTTACAGCACTTTTATCACCATCAAAGAGATGTTCGCAATTTCAATGCCCGAATGTATATTGACCATTTCAGATTTGTGAATTTAGATCGCCTCCAATCCTTTGTAGAGGCCCTAAATGTCGTACATGGAGCCATTCAGTCTTTACTGGACCGAATCGTCCAAGAAATCGATGCGGGAGATTTTATTCAGTTAAGACTTGAAGGCGGTGACACGTTAGACCCCATTTTCGCAACAAAACAAACCAGGGAGGAATTTAGTTCTGAGGTCTTTTTGAATGCTGTTGCCCGCGCATTGCAAAGTAATGCTGAGTGCTTAGCAAACAGTTCCCTGAAATTAGTCATAACAATTATTAAAAACAGACGTGGAGGTATAAAAAGGAGGCTGAAATCTATAGCTAGCAGCCAAATCATTAAGCAAAAGAGACGGTGGCTGTATGACTACAACAATTACAGCACAAACCTGTGTTTCGCTGCTAGTGTGTGTTCCCTAATGACCGACACTGATGATGGTGACCCAGTTATACTGGCCCGGGCTAAAGCTATACATAACGCATTGGCTATCGCTGATAATCAACTTATAAGTTTTAGCGATATTGAAGCTTTTGAGAAACATCTAGACGTAGCCATTAAAGTACTATATTACAGTCATGGAGATTGGCGCTATTTTCAAACAGGTAATACAGGCAGTGCTAAAACTATTTTCATATTACATCATGATAATCACTACTACGGCATCAAAAATATGAAGGGCTTTATCGGCGCGGATTACTTTTGTGAAAGATGCAATTCAGTGTTTCATCACAAATTTAATCATTCGTGTCAATATTTTTGCAATGCTTGTCAAAGAGAGAGTTGTGTGGAGAGTACCGATGCACTACAAACACCTCGTTGCCCTACCTGCCGAGTGTTTTGTCGTTCGATTGAGTGCTTAGATCACCACACTCATTTAGCTGCAGAAAATCCGACATTATGCAGACTTAAAATCTTTTGTGATAAATGTCATCATTTTGTCCCCAGAGATAGTGACTCCAAGCATGAATGTAAAGGGCTGTGCTGTCCTGTCTGCCGCATACGATTAAACAGATTTGATGAGCATCTTTGTTACATGCGTCGGTATGTACCAAAGGAGGAGACTGATCAATATATATTTTATGACTTTGAATGCATGCAGGAGACAGGTACGCACATACCAAATTATATTTATGCTATGACACTGTATGGTAGTCCGTCCTGGGAGTTTGAAGGTAAATCAGCTACTCACGATTTTGTGCAACTCTTTACATCCGTCAAATATTCTGGCTATACGTTTATAGCTCATAATGCTGGAAGATACGATGCGTACTTTATCATTAAGGAGCTGATTTCTGAAAAACTCTGCGTGAAATTGATTTCCCGAGGTGGCCGGCTCTTATGTGTAACGCTTCCTGATTTGGAAATGAGGTTTATTGACTCGCTCAATTTCATACCAATGAAATTAAGTAAGATGCCTCAGGCTATGGGGTTTGTGGGCTCAAAGGGCCATTTCCCCCACTTTTTTAACACCGAAGAAAATCAAAACTATGTGGGACCCCTACCTGCTGTAAAATATTATGGGGTAGAGTATATGGCACCTAGTGAGAAAGGGGAATTCATGGAGTGGTATAAGACGCAGGAAAATACAACTTTTGACTTTAAGTCTGAACTAAAGTCTTACTACCAACAAGATGTTGAGATTCTGAGACGATCATGTGAAGTCTACAGGGAGCGTGTCATGGAGATGACTCAGAAAAAAGTTAAGATATACTGTAGGCAAGAAAAGAAAAAAATTGAAGTGACCAGATGTGTTGATCCTTTTCAGCTCATCACCCTTGCCTCTGTATGTATGTCAATGTACAGACTTAAATTTCTTCCAAAAAAGACCCTGGCCATTTTACCCGGTGATAATTACCACAAGACAAAAAAGCGCTTTTCAACCCCCGCTACACAGTGGCTCATGTATGTATCCCACACAGAGAACTTAGTCATCCAGCATGCCCTGAGAGGGGGGGAAAAGCAAGTCGGGAAATATTTTTTAGATGGTTATGCCTATGTTAACGGCCGCCATATTGCCTTTGAATTTAATGGCTGTTTTCACCATGGCTGCAAAAATTGCTATAACGAAAATGATGCAAATAAGGTCACAAACACCACCTACGGTCAATTATATTATATCTTTTTAGCTAAAAAACGCTACCTGCAGCAGTGCGGGTATACAGTGAGAGTACTGTGGGAACATGAGTGGAACGAAATGGTACAAAAAGATACTAATCTTAAATCATTTCTTCTGCAAATGGAGTTCCCTACCCCTTTAGACCCCCGCGATGCTCTTTATGGGGGACGTACTAATGCCATTAAACTTTATCACCAACGGCAACCTGGGGAGACGCTGCATTACTATGACTTCACCAGTCTGTACCCCTTTGTAAACAAAACTAAAACATTTCCTGTTGGGCATCCAAACATTATCTATGAAGGCTTTGGATTCATTAAAAATTACTTTGGTATTGCCAAAGTCAAGGTCTATCCTCCCAGGGATTTATTTTTTCCTTTTCTACCGGTAAAACTCAACAAAAAATTAATGTTTCCCCTTTGCTACACATGTGCTGTAAATTCACAGACAGAGGAATGCACACATAGTGATGAAGAGAGGTCTCTGACAGGTACATGGTGCACTATAGAACTTGAGATGGCCATAGAGAAAGGCTATAGGATAGCCCACATCTATGAAATTTGGGATTTTCCTAAAACCAATGATCGCTTGTTTTCTCGGTACATTAAATTACATCTTAGGGATAAACAGGAGGCATCAGGTTATCCCTGATGACAGTAAGAAACAGCAGTACATTGATGCCTTTCTTGAAAAAGAAGGCGTGCAATTACGTCCTGATAATATAGGACAGAACCCTGCTAAGAGGCAGATATCCAAACTTTTCTTGAATTCTTTATGGGGAAAGTTTGCGCAGAAATCTAATTTACCATGTACTAGCATTATTAGGGATCCTGATGAACTGTTTCAACACGTTTTTTTGCCGTATTATGACATATCAATGTTAAATTTTATTGATGATGAAACAGCTACAATTGATTGGAAATATACAGAAGGTCACCACACCATTAACAAGAACACAAACATCTTTATAGCTTGTTTCACAACGGCTTATGCTAGATTGGAGCTTTATTCTCTGCTAGACAAGCTGCAGGAAAGGTGTTTATATCACGATACCGATTCTGTAATTTTTGTGCATAGAGAAGGTGAGTGGAGCCCTCCTTTAGAAGATTACTTGGGGGAATTGACCAGTGAGATACCTGATGACACTTACATCACTGAATTTGTATCTGCCAGCCTAAAAACCTACGGATACAAGCTCAACACTGGAAAAACGGTCTTGAAGGTGAAAGGGATAACATTAAATGTTGGTAACGCTCAATCTATTAATTTCAACAGCCTAAAAGATCTTGTTCTGGACTACCCGCGTAATTCCGATTCTGAAACACAGAAACGTATTGTCGTTGAGCAGCCCGGCATTGTGAAAAATAAAAAGTTTTGGTCCATTGAAACAAGGCCATTACGCAAAACCCAAAAGTGTGTTTATACAAAGCGCCGACTATTAGACGATTTTACCACTGTACCATTTGGGTATTAATTGTATTGTGATGGACCCGCGTCTGCAACACCCTTTCTCCTGCATTCTAGCATGACCATCTAATTCTGAAAAAAGCTACTTTGTAAAACAATTGTTACATAATATAGACACTCATTTTTCTCATAAACCCGATAATATTGTTTGGTTTTATTCCTGTTGGCAGAAACTATATGATGAAATCTCTCTTTCTTTTCCTTTCATCAGATTTGTGGAGGGTCTGCCGCATACATTCGTAGATGATGACTTATTCCCTCCTGAGAAGGTGAATTTGACTATTGTTGATGATCTCATGGAGAGTGCAAGTGATAACAGTGAAATAGAAAAAGCATTTACCAAGTATGTCCACCACAGAAATCTCAGCATTTTCTACCTGGTACAAAACATATTTTGTCAAGGAAAGAAAAGCCGCACGATAAATTTAAACACAAAGTACATGGTCCTTTTTAATAATCCTCGGGATAAATTACAAATTGTAACGCTAGTGCGTCAAATGTATCCTGAAAAAACACGCTATTTCTTAGAAGCTTTTGAGGATGCTACGCGGGTACCTTATGGGTATTTGCTGCTAGACTTAAGAGCTGATACCCCTGAGGATCTTCGCTTAAGGACTGGCATCTTTCCTCCTGGGTTACCAGCAGTCTATGTTCAAAAGAAAAATACTTCTAAAAAGTGAATTTTAATCAAAATTAGCCATTCTACACTGTGACCATAGTGCTGTAAAGATGTCAGAGAGAATCCGGCGAAACTGGAAGCTCTTAAAAACACTGGTGAAGGCCCCGCCTTCTATCAGGAAATCTATTTTGGCCAATGCGAGCCATGATTTAATTACTGCTATAGGGGAAATTGCGTTAAACATCTTAAAAGGTCGAATCCCTCTGAAAGAGCGGCAAAAAAATATACTAAAAAAGTGGCGGAAAGCTATAAAAACCGTGAGTAATAAATCTCACAGCATAAAGAAAAAGAAGCAGCTACTAAAGCAGACTGGCGGGTTTATAAGGGCCTCTTTTAGGCTTTGCGATCCCGATAATAACAAGTCTGCTTACCGCAAATAATGGAATATACCGAGAAAATGTATCTTGTTCCCAAGCAGGAGCTAATCAAAATTCGACCCCCTATTACAGCCAGCATACGCCAAAGCGTTATCCACCTTGATGGTGAAATTGGCGAGATTTTACATCTTCGTGACATACCGGACGATGTGAAAATTAAAAAATATAATGATGTACTACAGAGATACTTGGTCCATGCTAAACAAGATGCTAAGGAACTAACAACTTTAAAGATCATTAGCCCTCCAGAATCTGATCACCAACAATTGCCAAATTCATCTGTTGTTACAATTCCCGATGTTAGTGACATTGTAAATCATGTAAATCCGCGATATAAAAAGAACGCAGAACTTCTACTAAACAAGCTTTTGCAAAAC
This sequence comes from Allobates femoralis, assembly GCA_033576535.1. Lineage (NCBI taxonomy): Eukaryota > Metazoa > Chordata > Amphibia > Anura > Aromobatidae > Allobates > Allobates femoralis. The sequence goes on from JARQOC010000003.1 coordinate 363,054,259, forward strand.
ACAAATATTACATCGTGGAATGATAAAAGCGAGTTTATTTTCAAGGGCACTGTAATCCCCGGTTCTAATATGCTGGACTTGGTGCGTAACACTACTCAGAGTCATACCCTATCACGCAGGAATTTACCAAGGGGTTGGCATACGTTTATGAGGGCTATGGCCGAGTTAAATATACCGACTACTGTTGCTGGTAATTCGACTACTAGAGATCATTTAGACAGATTAAAAATACCCATGAATGAAACTGTTGAGGCATTAAGTCCTCGAGCTCTAGTCACCCCCCCGCCGACATCCCCAGTCATTACACTTCTCACCAACAGGCCTCACACAAGGTCCTTTGAAGCGCAAAAAAGCTTCTCACCGGTTACTACAACCCGTGTGGCTCACTATGTAACATCGTTTCTGTCCAGTGGTAATGCATTAAATTATTATGTAAGAAATGTTCTGTATATATGTTTAATATTAAATATACAATTTGTTATATATGAATGTAATAATTTTGTAACGCTTTATACTGACCTGTATTATATATATTTATATCTGATGTACAGTAAGATAAATTAAAATCCCAAATGTATTGCATTATACAATGATTTTGTGTGCTATTCAATAAACATATTATTTTTATAAAAACTGTGTCTCTCATTTTATTTACAAATTGAATAAACTGGATCCTTTATTATAAAATACACGGAATCAATACTAATTAAAGTATAACTCGACTACAAAAGTGTATCAAACATGAGCTTTTATATCTATTTGATATAAAAGACAATCTTTTATAGCAATTTGATATTAAATGATATCAACTTGATATTAAAGTGTATCAAACACGGGCCTTTTATATCAAAATGATATAAAATTGATATCAACTTGATATCAATTTGATATAAAAGGGGCGTGTTTGATACACTTTGATAGGGGGCGGGGCAACTGTCAGATTTCTTTTTGACGAGACATATCCCCCCCTCACTACTCCCGAGGTAATCCCCAAAAGGAGGACTCCACTCACCTTCCCTCTGCACAAAAATCACGGAATCTGTGTCATGATAAAGGCATCTTTCCTGCAATCTGTCCAGAACAGAGTAAAGCTCTAGTCTGGCGTATGCTGTTGTAAAACACGCTATAAAAATGTTTGTGTTTTTGTTGGCGGTGTGATGCCCTTCTGCATATTTCCAATCAATTGCAGCTGTTTCATCATCAATAAATTGTAACATTGATACATCGTAATATGGTAAAAAAAACATGTTGAAACAGTTCATCAGGATCGCTAATAATGCTGGTACATGATAAATTAGATCTTTGCGCAAACTTTCCCCATAAAGAATTTAAGAAAAGTTTGGAGATCTTTCTCTTAGCAGGGTTCAACCCTATATTTTCAGCCCGTAATTGTACTCCCTCTTTTTCAAGAAAGGTGTCAATGTACCGCTGTTTCTTGTCATCATCAGTGCACCAGCTGGGATAACCTGAGGCCTCCTGCTTATCCCTAAGATGTAATTTAATGTAGGGAGCAAATAGAGAATCACTGGATTTAGGAAAATCCCAAATTTCGTAGATGTGGGCTATCCTATAGCCTTTTTCCATAGCCATCTCAAGCTCCATAGTGCACCATGTGCCAGTCAGAGATCGTTCTTCGTCACTATGCGTGCAATCCTCAGTTTGTGAATTTACAGCGCATGTATAGCAAAGGGGAAACATTAATTTTTTGTTGAGCTTAACCGGAAGAACAGGAAAAAATAAATCCCTCGGAGGGTAGACCTTGACTTTGGCAATACCAAAGTAATTTTTAATGAATCCAAAGTCCTCATAGATAATATGAGGGTGGCCAACAGGGTATGTTTTAGTTTTATTTACAAAGGGGTACAAACTGGTGAAATCATAGTAATGTATTGTCTCATCAGATTTCAGTTGGTGATAAAGTTTAATGGCATTAGTTCGACCTCCATAAAGTGCATCACGGGGATCCAAAGGCTTGGGAAATTCCATTTGGAGAAGAAATGATTGAAGATGGAAAAAGACACTAATCATTTCCTTCCACTCATGTTCCCACAGTACTCTCACTGTGTACCCGCAACACTGCAAGTAACGCTTTTTAGTCAAAAAGACGTAATATAATTGTCCGTAGGATGTGTTTGTGACCTTAGTCGCATCATTTTCTGTGTAACAAATTTGACAGCCGTGGAAAAAACATCCATTATATTCAAAGGCTATGTGTGTGTTGTTAACATAGGCATATCCATCTAAAAAATATTTCCCGACTTGTTTTTCACCACCTCTGAGAGCGTGTTGGATGACAATGTTCTCTGTGTGGGCTACATACATGAGCCACTGTATAGCGGGTGATGAGAAGCGTTTTTTTGTCTTGTGATAATTATCACCAGGTAAAATGGCTATGGTATTTTTTGGCAGAAATTTAAATCTGTACATTGACATACATACAGAGGCCAGGGTAACATGTTGAAAAGGGTCAATGCATCTGGTCACTTCAATTTTTTTCTTTTCTTGCTTACAGTATATTTTAACATTTTTCTGTGTCATTTCCATAACACGCTCCCTGTAAAGTTCACATGAGTGCCTCAGTATCTCAACATCTTGTTTGCAATAAGACTTTAAGTCTGAACTAAAGTCAAATTTGTATTTACCTGGCTCTCATACCACTCCATGAATTCCCCTTTCTCACTAGGTTTCATGTACTCCACCCCATAATATTTTACAGCGGGTAGGGGTCCCACATAGTTTTGATTGTCTTCGGTGTTAAAAAAAAGTGGGGAAAATGGCCTTTTGAGCCTGAAAAACCCATAGCCTGCGGCATCTTACTTAATTTCATTGGCATGAAATTTAGTGAGTCTATGAACCGCATTTCCAAATCAGGCAGCGTCACACACAAGAGACGGCCACCTCGGGTTATCATTTTCACGCAAAGTTTTTCAGAAATCAATTCTTTAACAATAAAGTATGCGTCATACCTTCCGGCATTGTGAGCTATAAATGTGCATCCGTTAAATTTACCTGATGTTATGAATAGCACAAAATCATGTGTGCATGATTTGCCTTCAAACTCCCAGGAAGGATGACCATACAGCGTAGTGGCATAAATGTAATTAGGGATGTGAGTTCCTGTCTCCTGCATACACTCAAAGTCATAAAATATATATTGATCCGTTTCATCCTTTGGTACATACCTCCGCATGTAACAAAGATGCTCATCAAATTTATTTAATTGTTTGCGACAAATAGGACATCGTATCCCTTTACATTTATGTTCCCCCACACTTTCTCCGGGTACAAAATGATGACATTTATCACAAAATGTTTTAAGTCTGCAAAATGATGTATTGCCTGCAGCTAAATGAGTGTGGTGAACTAAGCAATCGTTCGAACGACAAAACACCCTGCAGATAGGGCAACGAGGCAGTTGTTGCACATCGGTACTCTCCACACAACTCTCTCTTTGACAAGCTTTGCAAAAATGTTGACACGAATGATGCAATTCGGTGTTTCATCACAAATTTAATCTTTCACAAAAGTAATCCTCGCCGATAAATCCCTTCATATTTTTAATACCATAGTAGTGATTATCATGGTACAAAAACCCTGTTCATATTGCATCATCTGTATTACCTGTTTGAAAGTAACGCCAATCACCCTGACCCTAAAGTACAGTACTTTAATGGTGACTTTCAGAAGCTTTTCAAAATCCACAATTTCACTAAAGCTTACAAGATGGTCCTCGGGGATGCCTAGCGTTGCTTGTATGACTTTAGCACGACTCAGTAAAACTGAATCACCAACATCAGCGTCATCCATCAGGGCACACACACTAGCGGCAAAGCACAGATTTGTGTTGTAATTGTTAAAGTCATACAACCAGCTGCTCTTTTGTTTAATGATTTGACTACTCGCTATAGATTTTAAAATGCGTCTTTTCATACCACCGCGTCTGTTTTTAATTATTGTTACGACTAATTTGAGGGTATTGGTTGCTATGCATTCAGCGTTACTCTGCAGTGTGCGAGCTACAGAATTTAAAAATGTCTCAGAAGTAAAATCTGACCTTGATTGTTTTGTAGTGAAAATGGGATCTAACGTGTCACCACCTTCAAGTCTTAATTGAACAAAGTCACCAGGATCAATATCTCTAATGATTCTGTTCAACAATGACTGAATGTGCATGACGCCAATGTTTAGGGCCTCTACAAATGATTGAATACGCTCTAAATTTACAAATCTGAAATGATCAATGTACATGCGGGCATTGAAATTACGGACATCTCTTTGATGATGATAAAAATGTTGCAAAAATACTGTATGATCTATGTTCAATACATTATTATCATCACCATTAGCGACAAATTCAGTACCCTGGTCATTTTCATCATGCGTTTCCAGTTGGCTGTTGCTTTGAGCATGGACGTGTAAAGACGGACTCTGTGCATGTATCAGCGGATGAGGATTTTGTGTAGTTAATGATCTGCGAGTTGCCTCTCGTGCCCTTCTAGCTGCTAGCGATCTTTTCGATCTAATCAGCAGCGCTCGAGCCCGTTTAATGACTCTCGATCTATAAGACCTCTGTGGTATTATGTTAGACAATTTCTGCAGACCATAACCGACCATTCTTAGTCACGTTGAATTAATTTTATTAGGGTCTGATGGTACAATAGCATACTCACTTTTGAAGTCATTTAGTTCTGCGATAATGTCAGGTGTTGGATATGCACTGAGCAGTTTTTCATATGTTTCACAGAAATATTTTAGTTTGTTCTGGTAGATTTTGCATTGGGCGTACTGACCAGACATTGCGGTAAGTATGTTGAACTGTTCACCTTACACAGCGAAACCTGTGTGGAGTGATGATGTAGAGTCCACTCTCTGCTTCTTATTTACTCTTCGATTTGAAACAACTCGTTTCTTTAATGGCATTACAAGTCCAATATCAGTAGACGAACCTGTAGAAGTATTATCTGCCGGATGCTGGGGTTGACGCACCCGTCTTTTGTTCGTTTTCACTGTCGATTTTGCAGTTTGCTTGGAGGCCGTTGAGCTTTCCTCTTGATTCACTACGCAGATCGGTGAAAGAGGTGTTGATCTCACAGACGGATTCTCTCTCTGCTGAGTATTCTGAGTCGAATCAAAATCGCGTAGCGGCTGTAGCACTTTCTCACTTGAGAAAGACGCTATATGTGTTGAAACGCGTTGTGGCTAGAGGGATCTATTTGTCGATTAAAGCTGAAAGGTAAACTATTTACTGGCCGAGTCCTTGTGTGTACCTTAGCGCTCATTATATCACATTATCTTTTGGAGCTACATATTCCTATTATTCCGGGTCTTTTAGGGGCATTAGGAACCTGGGGAAACACAGGACTACAGGATGCTTCCATGAGTTCGATATCAATTATTCTGGGTCTTTTAGAGGCTTTAGGAGGCTGTGGCATTACAGGACTACAGGTTGGAGAATCTGATATCGAACTTATAGAAACACTTTCAGATACTTCAAAATTCAGATTGTTTTTCATTATATAGTGCGATTGCACTGCTTTCAGCATCTCAGAATCTGTATGAGAAAGAGCACTTAGTTTCATGTCTAGATATATACAATTAATCATATATATAATATATATATATATATATATATTAGCAAACATCATCATTGTTCTGTATAATAATGAGTGCAGCAGAATACAGAAAACAAATAGTTACTGATGGTAATGTACATATAGACAATTACCTGTAAGCGATTGAAAATTAACAGTATTTGGTTCAGTAGATGCTTCTTCAACGGCTCCACAATTCAGTTCGCTTAAAATGGTGTTAATTCCGCAGTTCACACACTCTTCTTAAAAAAGAATGAAATAATATATATAATGAATATACAAAAGAAGAACTTAACACAAACTAACACGCCGATCGTTATATTCAATAGAATACCTACCATATTGGGAATTAGTAAGAAGAGAGCCAAAATCTTCGATGGAATTATGAGAATTCATCTGGATAAATTATAATAAATAATAAATTAGGATAAATTATAATTATACAGTTGTTAACTCTATGCAATGAACTATTTAGAGCCATAATGTTTTAGCGATATAATACTACGTAACCATTAAATATGATAATGCCTTACTGTCTAAATTATAATTAAAAATAAATCAGTATAAATGACAATAATACATTCGATAACTTTATCCTAGCTATGGATGGTCACAGATGATTACTATGCAACAGATAGTAAGAAAAGCACATCTCACCTTTTTTTTTCTTTGTGACATCTGTTCAACTAATTAACAATCAACTTCAGAAAAGATACTTTTTTTTCTCCTCAGTGTGTAATGACAGACTGTGGCCTGAATTTAAGCAAAAAAATGACGCCTCAGGACCATCCTCCATGACGTAACGGCCAATCATGACATCTTTATTTTAAGATGTCTCAGTTGTTGTGTTTTAAAAATAACTTTTCAAGCATACTATATATGGTATTAAAGATTGTATTTCAATTCATTTTATACAGAGCCATTTTTGAGAAAGAAATCAAATATTACCTCATGGATTCTAGACGCTTTGAAAAAATATTAGAGAAGAAATATTTCAACCCTAAAGAATCTGGATCATTTGGCGGTATTGATAAATTATATAGAGAAACAAGAAATCACGCTATTAAAAAAATCAACTGTGAGTGATTGGCTGAATAAACAAGACACGCATTGTTTACATAAATCCGTAAGAATAAAATTTCTGACAAATAAGATAATGGTCTCTAATAAAGAATCGCTGTGGCAAGCAGACTTAGTGAGCTTAATTGAATATTCTAGAGAAAATGATGGCGTCAAGTATATATTTAATGGTCAAATATGCGTGGTGTGTAGCCTTATTTAACAAGACAGGTGCCGCTGTATCAAGATCATTCGAACTAATATTTCAAAATGATAAGCGCATACCGAAGAAGTTACAGATGGATAGGGGTAAAGAATTTATTAATTCATCCATGAAAAAGTTATGTAAATCAAATAATATCCACCATTATTTTTCCTACAACACAGTTAAGGCCTCTATGGTGGAACGGTTTAATCGCACATTAAAAACCCGAATGTGGTGGTATCTTACGAAAAATAACACGAAAAGATATATCGATTTGTCTCTTCAAGATGTGAAAATGTTTCCTAAGAAACTTTGAAATACATTATAAGTATTGTGTTGTTCAGCTTTGATTTTATTCATTGATTGCTGTGTATCGTGTTGTTTGTCATTGATTTTATTCAATAAACATTCATAATACGGAATCTTGTGTCTCATGCGCCTCATTGATAAAACGAATAAACAAATATTTTATTACTATCCTTAGGGTTCAATAAGCATCAAACTCCTATAACAGATTGGCCGTATACATAATACGCCCAGCATTCTGATGATACCTATAGCATAATAAGACGACCATGATAAAATCAATCTGCTAGCAATTATTGCAAGATCAAAATTCCTATAAATAAAAGAATCATTATCGATCCTATATATGTGGATCATGATTAAAAGATAACATTTCGAATTTCATTTGATAGTTTGATAAACAATTTAATGGCTTGATAGACAGTTTGATTGCTTGATATCAATTTATCAATCTGCCTATCAGGCTATCAAATGTGTAATTGCTTGATATCAATTTGATTAAGGGGGCGTGTTTGATACACTTTGATAGGGGCGGGGCACCTGTCAGATTTCTTTTGACGAGAACTCCCCCACCCTCACTATTCTCAGCTATGAGGTACTGTGTGAAACTGTAACACTACCTCCTGTCTGTCTACCTGCCCTACAGTCCCTTACAGGACTCCTCCGGTTAGCTCTCAGAAGAGCTTTTGGGTTACATTTTAGGTTTTTTTAGATGTGTTTTTCCTACACTGACAATCCCTAGAATCAGCTCACACTCTCCCTACACTAGCTGTGTTTTTGTGTTCTTGAGGAATGTGCCCAAAATGGCGGGGGAAAGGCTTATATACAGCCTCTGAGTCATGCATGACATATGCATGACGCTGGACAGCAGCCAATCATAGTAATGCCACAACCAACATGGCTGCGGCATTACTATAACTATGATTGGATAACATGCTGGGCTGGCTGTTCACATTTTACATATTCTGTATTCGGCGAGTACCGAATACAGAATACGGGAGTAGACTCGCTCATCCCTTACTTGCTTCTTAACTCGGGTGTCCTGTTGAACCTGTCCGGTTTTAGATACAATTCTGGGACAATCCGGCACCATAGACAACCATGTTACATTGCCCCAGATTTACCTGCACTGGGTTTGCCAGATTTTAAAACCAGATTGTCACGGATTGACCCGGTCCAGGACAATCTGGTCCCATAGAGTCCCATGTTGGGGGGCGCCAGCTTGCCCCGGACCGGGACAATCCGGTTTGATCCAGGTATAAAAATTGGACAAAACTGGTCCGGGAAAATACGGCGCACGGGAACATGGGACTCTATGGGACCGGATTGGCATGGACCGGGTCAATCCGGGAAAATCCAGAACAATCCGGTTTTAATTTACAGCTTACGGCTTTTACCGCAGGCTTCTAAACAATGATTAAGGAAATTGCAGGTTTTTCCTCTGCTGCCAGACCTTTTTTATAGGGTCCAGCAACAGAGGAATTGCAGTTCCCTTGATTTACATTGGACTCGTTACTGTGCGAGTAATCGCTAGGAAACTCGCAGAGTAACGAGTAGAGCGAGTACCCTACTATTCGTTGAGTAACGAGTAGTAACGAGTAGACTCGCTCATCCCTAAGCAAAGTATTTCAAACTTAAATCCGCACTGACAATCCAATGCTTCTTAGACAAGCCTGGAATAAGAAAACTAATCCCAATAACAAGTGCAAACAGTAGACAATAGTTATTGAGAGAAAAATAAACAAGAGGGGGAAGGGGGTGAGAGTATGCATACCGTAGCAGAAGCGGGGATAGTTGGAAACGTTATAGAGGAGGGCAGGCACAGGTGGGTGCATATTATGCTATTCAAAAAGTTAGTTTAATTAGTCAGGGTAAAGGATCTATAGTTAACCCATGGTTGCCAGATGTCCAAAAAGGTGACTCATGAGTGGTTCACCAGGGGCACCGTCTCAGATACATGATAGAGTAAATGTACCTTATCTTGGAGATGTAGTAATGTGGGGAGATCAGTGGTTTTCCAATGGACCGGTATTAATAGTTTAGCCGCATTAAGGATATGTTGGGCCAAGAGCTATGCTCTCTTATGTTCTGGACAGTAAAACTGTCTCCGGTTTTAGTTTCAAATCTTTCCATAACACAGTGCCAATAAGGCTCTCAACTTGCTGCCTAAATTTAATGATGACAGGACAAATATGAAAGTAGCTGCCAGGACCCGCTCCGCATCTCCAGCACCCAGAGGAAGTATCTTCATTCCAGCCAGAGCTCCGGATTGGCTTGTGATACCATCTCGTAATTATTTTGAAGTAGGGATGGGCGAATCTACTCGCTAGGACTCGTTACTCGGCGAGTAGTAAGGGACTCGCAGGACTCGGTACTCTGCGAGTTTCCCAGCGATTACTCGCACATCAACGAGTCCAATGCAAATCAATGGCAATCCTAGTTTTGTCAGAGACTCTGACAAAACTAGGATTGCCTTTGACTTGCATTGGTCTGATTACTGTGCAAGTAATCCCAGGGAAACTCGCAAAGTAACTGCTGCTCTATACAGGCTGCCGCAGCTCCAGGGTCCTAGAGCCCGCCTGCTCACAGAGATGATGTAGCAGAGCTGCGATTGTTCTCAGTCTGCTCATCCCTGTGCATAGACCTCTATATCTATGCACAGGGGATGTAGCAGAGAGGACATCGCGTTTTGGACTACGTCGGACGGAAGAGGATTTTTTTAATTAAAGATGGAGTCCTTAATGGCTTTTTTTTCTTATTTGTAATAAAAAATTTTCTCTGTGTTGTGTTTTTTTAACCCTTTATTGGAGATTCTTAGTGGCTGGGTCAAACGTGGCCTGACATTAAGAATCTTGGGCTTAATACCAGCTTGTATAACAAAGCTGATATTAACCCCTTTATTACCCAGCGTGCCACCGCCACCAGGGCCGCTGGAAGAGCAGGGTTCAGCGCCAGAGGATGGCGCTTCAATGAACGCGCCATGTTCTGGGGAGGCTGCGGGCTGCAATTTGCAGCGGGGGGTGCCCAGAAAGCTTGGGCCTCCCTGCGCTGCGGATTCCAGCCCCCAGCTGCTTAGCTGTACCTGGCTAGACATAGAAATTGCGCGGAGCCCCACGCATTTTTTTTTTTATTATTTCATGAAATTCATGAAATAATTTAAAAAAAAGGGCTCCCCTATTTTTTGTGTCCGACCAGGTACAAATAGGCACCTGGGGGTTGGGGGCAGCCCGTCGCTGCCTGCTGGATCCGGCTGGTTCCAGAAATACGGCGAAGCCCACGCGAAATTTTTTTCTGACAAATCCATAAAACAATGTAAATAAAAGGGACTGCATCTTTAGTAACCCCTGGACCATGGGCGAGGGGTTAATAAAGATGCAGTTCCTTTTTTAGGATTGTTTTTTTGATTTTTCAGAAAAAAAATTACATGGACTTCGCCGTATATCTGGAACCAGCCGGATCCAGCAGGCAGCGACGGGCTGCCCCCAACCCCCAGGTGCCTATTTGTACCGGGCCAGACACAAGAATATAGGGGAGCCCTTTTTTTTAAATTATTTCATGAATTTCATGAAATAATAGAAATTGCGCGGAGCCCCACGCATTTTTTTTTTATGTCTAGCCAGGTACAGCTAAGCAGCTGGGGGCTGGAATCCGCAGCGCAGGGAGGCCCAAGCTTTCTGGGCACCCCCCGCTGCAAATTGCAGCCCGCAGCCGCCCCAGAAGATGGCGCGTTCATTGAAGCGCCATCCTCTGGCACTGAACCCCGCTCTTCCAGCGGCCCTGGTGGCGGTGGCGCGCTGGGTAATAAAGAGGTTAGGGCCAGCTTTGTATTATCAGCTGGCCCTAAGCCCGAAATTTATGGCGGTCACGCCAATATTAGACATGACCGCCATGAATTTCTATTAAATTGTTTTAAAAAAATACACAACACAAAGAAAATTTTTTATTAGAAATAAAAAAAAAAGCCATTAGGGACTCCATCTTTAATTAAAAAAAAATCCTCTTCCGTCCGACGCAGTCTAAAACGCGATGTCCTCTCTGCTACATCCCTTTGCATAGATATACCGTATATACTCGTGTATAAGCCGAGTTTTTCAGCACAAAAAATGTGCTGAAAAGTCCCCCCCTCGGCTTATACACGAGTCACTATACGGCTGAGTGTGGGGGGGCCGGTGTCCGGGGGCTGGAGCAGGCGGGGGAGGCTGTAATATGAGTGCCCGGTCACGTGGGGCCGCTCATTAGTGCAATGCAATATGCACTGCATCCCCCTGTCCATCAGCGGCAGGGGGAGCTGTGCATATTACATTGCCCTCCCCCCGCCGTGGTAAATACAGGCCCCCGCTCCCCCCCCGTGGTAAATACAGATCCCCGCTCTCCCCCCGTTGTATATAAAGACCCCCGCTCCCCCCCCTCGTGGAATATACAGGTCCCCAATCCCCCAGTAGTATATACAGGCCCCCCGCGGTAAATACAGGCCCCCCCCGTTTCCCCCCCGTGGTATATACATGCCCCCGGTAGATGCCGCACACCTGTAAAAGAATCGCTTTCATACTTACCCTCCTCACTGTCATCGCGCTCCTCCGGTCTCATTCCCGCTTCTACCAGGCGGCCGGCGCATCCACAATGACGTCATTGTTTCTGCACGGTCACATGACCGGGTAGAAGCAGGAAGGAGACTGGATGGAGGACGCGCGATGACAGTGAGGAGGGTAAGTATGAAAGCGATTCTTTTACAGGTGTGCGGCATCTACCGGGGGCATGTATATACCACGGGGGGGAAACGGGGGGGGCCTGTATTTACCGCGGGGGACCTGTATATACTACTGGGGGAGTGGGGGCCTGTATATACCACGAGGGGAGGAGCGGGGGGGCCTGTATTTACCGTGGGGGGCCTGTATATACTACTGGGGGAGTGGGGGCCTGTATATACCACGAGGGGGGGAGCGGGGGGGCCTGTATTTACTGCGGGGGGCCTGTATATACTACTGGGGGAGTGGGGGCATGTATATACCATGAGGGGGGGAGTGGGGGCCTGTATATACTACTGGGGGGAGTGGGGGCCTGTATATACCACGAGGGGGGGAGCGGGGGTCTGTATATACATCGGGGGGGGAGCGGGGGTCTGTATATACCATGGGGGGGGAGAGCAGGGGCCTGTATAAACCACTAGGGAGGCTGCTGTATACTACCACAGGGGGAGGCTGCTGTATACTACCACAGGGGAGGCTGCTGTATACTACCACAGGGGGAGGCTGCTGTATACTACCACAGGGGGAGGCTGCTGTATACTACCACAGGGGGAGGCTGCTGTATACTACCACAGGGGGAGGCTGCTGTATACTACCACAGGGGGAGGCTGCTGTATACTACCACAGGGGGAGGCTGCTGTATACTACCACAGGGGGAGGCTGCTGTATACTACCACAGGGGGAGGCTGCTGTATACTACCACAGGGGGAGGCTGCTGTATACTACCACAGGGGAGGCTGCTGTATACTACCACTGGGGAGGCTGCTGTATACTACCACAGGGGGAGGCTGCTGTATACTACCACAGGGGGAGGCTGCTGTATACTACCACAGGGGAAGGCTGCTGTATACTACCACAGGGGGAGACTGCTGTATACTACCACAGGGGGAGGCTGCTGTTTACTACCACAGGGGGAGGCTGCTGTATACTACCGCAGAGGGAGACTGCTGTATACTACCACAGGGGTAGACTGCTGTATACTACCACAGGGGGAGACTGCTGTATACTACCACAGGGGGAGGCTGCTGTATACTACCACAGGGGAGACTGCTGTATACTACCACAGGGGGAGACTGCTGTATACTACCACAGGGGGAGACTGCTGTATACTACCACAGGGGGAGACTGCTGTATATTACCACTGGGGAGGCTGCTGTATACTACACTGCTGGGGGCTGTATACCTGTGCTGGGGTCCACCCTCGGCTTATACACGAGTCAATAGGTTTTCCCAGGTTTTGGGGGCAAAAGTAGGGGGGTCGGCTTATACACGAGTATATACGGTAGATGTCTATGCACAGGGAATGAGCAGACTGAGAACAATCTCAGCTCTGCTACATCAGGCAGCAGGCGGGCTCTAGGACCCTGCAGCTGTGGCAGCCAGCACACAGAGCAGACAGCCGGACTCTTATCTGTGTGAGTTTCCCAGCTATTACTTGCACAGTAAACGAGTCCAATGCAAAGCAATGGCAATCCTAGTTTTGTCAGAGTCTTTGACAAAACTAGGATTGCTTCAGGCTGAAGCTTCCGAGACACATCTGTGATTTGTAAATCGCACACTACTCGCTATTACTCGCTTCCCCATTCATTAGCATTGGACTCGCTAGACTCGCAACGAGTAGCGAGTCCCGGGCTCGGACTCGCTAGAGTCAAGCGATTCCGAGTAATTTAGGACTCGCCCATCACTATTTTGAAGGTGTTTTCTTGTGCTTGGACACACTGGGTCGGGCCATGGCAGTGCTTATATATATGGAGAGTTTGGGCCGGTGTGAATTCGTAACCCAAGTCTCTTTCCCAATTTGAGACATATGCTCTTTTTGGACCGCTGTCAGAGGTCACTAAGGCTTGATAAATGGTGGAAAATATTTTCTTGGGTCTAGAGGTCTTGGCGCAAAGCATTTCATAAGTTGTTAAAATTCTGACTAGACTAGTATTTTTAATATGACGTTTTAAGAGTGCATTGATGGAGAGGTAATGAACAAAATTTAAGAATGACAAGCCCAGGATTTGTTGTAACTCGGATAGTGGGAGGAGTGTTCCTTCTTGCACCAGTTGATCTATAGAAATGTTGGAATATTTTAGATCTTCCTCAGTCTGTTCTGAGTTTCGCATAGAGTGAGCAAGGATGTCCAAAAGCTTAAGTGGGGGAGACAAGGGCGGGGCCAAAGTGTTTATGGAGTCTTGACATATTTTGAGTGTAGTTTTAGTATGTACGTTTAATATAAGAGCGTCAGGTCGTAGATGTGTCTGTACTAGGAAAAGGTATCTGAGAGGGGCAAGTGCTTCCTCCACCTCGAGACATTGCCTATCTCTGGAGCCTCGAATTATATCTACTGTCCTAGTCAAAATGACAGCTCTATAATAACGTCTGATGTGTGGTGCACCCATACCTCCATCCCACCTTGAGAGCGACATCAAGCGATAGGAGATGCGAGGTTTCCTATTCTTCCAAATGTATGTGGAAAGAAGATAATTCACCTTCTGGAGATAAGACAATGGTATTTTCAATCCAGTTCCTTCAATTTCTTGATTCATTATCCTCTTTTTTGCTTGTTTGTTCCAGACCCATTGGCACCCATCAGTGCCCCTAGTCTATTGACTTTCCTTTCATTGCTTTAAATCACCCATTTCAAATCTTTTACTGTCCACTTGTCATAAGAAGCTCACGTATGCAAAAAAGTATGACAATATTGAAGTTGAGGCTTTTTTGTGTTTTTCCAGCCCATTATTCCAGACTTGTGTAACATGCATCGTACGCCGGACCGCATCATCAATGAGCCAATATGAGCACTGTGCTCAGGCGGCGATGAGTCCCTGTAGACGGGGGGCGGCAGAGCAGTCAGTTTCCATGCTGCTGTGCTCCTGCAATCCTGTGTGTTGTCAGTGACTGTGTGGAGCAGCTGCGGTTGGGACTGGGGAGGGAGGAGGCTCCTGGCTGCATTTACTTTCAATACAGCAGCAATTGGCTCTGCCTCCTCAGTGTCCGCCCCCTCCAGCCAAGGAGTGTGATGATTGGTCAATGCAGCAGTCATTTTACCTCTGCATCAAGTGACCCTGTGTTCATCGGGACTCCAGGTGCTGCATATGGGGGGGCACTGCTGTATGTGGGGCTGGGGTGCTGTATATGGGGGAGCTCTGCTGTATATGGGGGGGCTATGCCATATATGGGGGTGCTGTGCCGTATATGGTCGTGCTGTATATGGGAGAACTGTGCAGTTTATGGGGGTGCTGTTCTGTTTATGGGGCAGCTGTGCTGCATATTGGGGTGCTGTATATGGGGCTCCTGTGCTGTATATGGGCAGTGCTGTATATGGGGTGCTATATTGTACATGGGGGTGCTGTATGGTATATGGAGGGCTATGGGGTGCATTATACTATATGGAGGACTATGGGGATGCATTATAGTATTTGGAGGGCTATGGTGGTGCTTTATAATATTTGTAGGTTTATGTGGTGTATTATAATGCACATAGTCCTCCATATATTACATTATATGGAGGGCTATGGAGGTGCATGTATTATAATGGAGCCAATTATACTATATGGAAGTGTGGCGCCCCTGCGACCAAGGTGGCCACATGAGGAATTGCAGCCAGGCAGATAGGAGATAGTTTGTGCACCAAACAACCTCAACACACACACCCACCCACCAGACACAACACCCAACCCGGAGCCCAGGACTTTAGGCGGGCAAAGAAGTTACACGGTTTAGAGGGAAGTGGGTGGAATGTAGATCAGGTGACAGACCAATGCAAAAGGAGTAGGCGGAGTGAGTTAGTAGGCCAAGGATGCTGAACAGAACAGACAAGGACAGACAGAAAGTGACACTTCCCAGAGGGATAAGGCTCCCTGGAGGCGCAGAATTCACAGAGACACCGATCCATGGAGAGAAAACCTGTCCATAGCCTGCAGCCCAAGGGGAAGTAAGGACAGAGACAGGACCGGTGCCACCAGGTCCAAGGAGTACAGCAGTATTGACCGACTACAGGCAGGACAGGTTTCCCTTGTTGTACCCAGATAGTCACACGGGTGGGAAAAAGCCGGTGATCCCTTGCAAGACAGAAACACTTAGGCTAGGCTGGGACCAGAGTGTCGGCTCTGAGGGGGACTGCAGCTATACGCCGGCTTCCCAGACAAACCGACGGGGAATGCTGATTCCAAGCCACAGTTCCTAGTACACAGGCTGGAGGCACAGCAACACTATAGGACTCAGGCTTGCTGCCCATGCACACAGGGAGAAATCAAAGAAATGGGACCTAGTTGCCGCCTTACAGCCCACAGGGAAGAACTGAGGAAAGGAAAGGTTACAGAGAGAGTGAGGGGTCTCAGGAAGATAACTCCGGTTACTCTCCAAACCCTATTCAGCCAGGTTAACTGTGTGAAGGAACTAAATTGTGAACTGTTGAACTGTACCCTTAACTGGTTAAATTGCACTAAGAACTTGTCAGTAAAACCCGGTGAACCCTGCTTCAGTCTTACTTGTATGATTCTCCCTCATCAGGACTTTGATTACACATTACACTCTGTCAGGAGCAGCCCCGACCCGCGGTGGGCTCATCCACCTTGCTGCAGCATTCATCCATGCTCCTGACAGAAATACTTCTGTCCCTTCACTGACCACAACCCGTGGGTGGCGTCACGACAACAATCTCCCTTGTAAATACACCTTTTACTTGTGGGGCTCGGGACATGGTCCAGACCAAGACTGCCATGATATCCCCAGTGTATACCCCGGTCCGGTACAGAGTATCCCGTCCCAGTGGGCCACACAGAAGTCATTATAATATTTGGAGGGCTCTGTGGGGCAGGATAATACTAGCAGGGCTATGATGGAGCCTGTGACAACCATCCGCTGTGAAGCTGAGCTGCTGGTAAGGCAGCACCCCGAGAAACCCCGAGACCCTTAACCCCTATACAGGGATCTGGAATTATAGCGGAGCCCAGGGGGTAGCTGCCTATTATGAGCAACAGAGCAGGGAAGGTCGCCAGGGGAAAAAATCAAGACCCGAAAAACAAAGTCAGAAGTCCGAGTCAAAACCGAGAGGGCAGCGAAGGTACAAAATCATCAGGCAGTAGCAGAATCGAGAATCCAGGCAAGGGTCAAGGGCAAAACCAAGAGGGCAGCTGAGGTACAAAATCGACAGGAAGAAGCAGAGTCAGAAATCCAGGCCAAGGTCAGAGACAAAACTAAACATACACTATATCACTGGGGAACCAAAACTATATCTGGCGGCCTGCAAGACAGGCTCCAATGTATTTGAAGGGCGCGGTTACCTCCCATAGGCTGGAGCTCACAGCCCGATGACCTCATCCGGACCGCCCCTAGATCCAGGCCAGATGGAGATGCACGACTGGCTCCACCCACGCCACCTCTGACAGAAGAACGCAGGCTGCGCCTAACGGACACCTCTGCAGGGCCCGCTCCTCTGCGACCAACACCACCCAGAGGGGAAACACAGCGGCGCTCAGCGACAGAGGCAGACGTCGCGGGAGCAGTTCCATATGAGGACAAGGTCCTCCTGTCACCGGTGCCACCAGCCGAAGGAATCCGGCTCCTCCCAGCGGCCGAGGCAGGAACACCGGCCACCGAGTCCAATGGCGATGTGACAGAGCCTTTATACTTTATGGTGGGGCTATTTGAGGGCTGTGTTGTGGTCTATTATACAATGTGAAGAGGTTTAGGGACCATTATACTATATAGATGGCTGTGAGGGGGTCACAGTTGGGGATCATACTGCAACAGAGTAGTTGGGGGTACCGTATGGTATGTGTGGAGGAAGTCACTGTGGGGGGATCATAATGTTTGGGGGACACTTTTGGTGGCATCATACTTTATGGGGGAAATGAAAGATCAATTCTCCCGCCGGTTTGTCGACACTTGTCCTCCTTCCTGCTCCCACATTGGGGGATGATGGGGGCTGCAGATAGATGATGGATGACAGTTTGGTTATGCTGGTCTGTGATGACAATTATTGTACAGCATGTAATAAGTGTTCATTTTTTTTGTTCATCAATAAATGTGAATTTTTCATGGAGATAAGACATCCACCGAAAATAAGACATCGCGCTTCTTCGGGGTCAAACATTAATATAAGACGGTTTCTTATTTTCAGGGAAACAGGGTATTAGCCAATCACAAGCTGCGCTCACGGGGCTGTCCAGAGCTAAGTGTTTTGGGAGGAGGCGTGGTCTGTTGGGGAAGATGCGTCATTTTACCAGCTTAGTGCAGTGGCAGCTTGTTGATGCTCAGACTGCAAGTCGTTGTATGTGTGGACGGTGCCGCATGGTGACATGTCTGCCTAGTCAGTGCCAGGCAGTGATCACATTGGAGCTGCCCAAAGTTTTGTAGGTGTGTGCCATAGATAATAGGTGGCAATCAGTGCTGCTTCCTGTGCTGTAAGGCTGCAGCCACCATTGTGTGACTGTAGCTTGTGCCAAGCTGCCATTGCCATTAATCTGGATTCTTCTAAGGATCATTAAGTGATTCTTGCATGTGCGTGTGATGGTGCTGACGTCCTTGTGTTTGGGGGGAAAGGTGCCATTTTAAAGTTCGCCTCAGGCAACAGAGAGGCTAGGTTCACCCCTGATGGTATGGTACTTGCATGGACACCTGTGATCTCACTGTTATGAAGCATATGTGCCACCTACAATACAATGTTTCTCGCACCAGAACTGATAGTTATTGGTGTGATCTGACTTGAGTTCAATAATTTGCCTTTATGTCCACCTCTTAACTTTTGAATGTTTAAATGAACTAGATCAGCAGTCCCCAA
Organism: Allobates femoralis; assembly: GCA_033576535.1. Classification (NCBI taxonomy): domain Eukaryota; kingdom Metazoa; phylum Chordata; class Amphibia; order Anura; family Aromobatidae; genus Allobates; species Allobates femoralis. Next base: position 363,072,937 of record JARQOC010000003.1, read on the forward strand.
CCTGTAACTTAGGAGCCACATTTGGCTTGCGGGCATGTGATTTGTGGCTCCTGAGGGTCTTCCATCTCATTACATTAGCACCAGGTCTAGTAAATACCTATGAAGAGCAGGTCTCCAGATGGTGAATTTTGTGCAGGGCCGGACTGGGACCAAAAAGTAGCCCTGTAAAACAAACCCCACCAGCCCACATACTATAACACCCATCAGCCCCGATCAGTGAAATTTGCCTTTACGTTGTCATGACCTCATCACTTTTTTAAATGAGTTATCTGAAGAGCCACATATGAATGGTGCAGCAGAGGAAATAATCAACTGCTCCATTTACATGGTGCTCTACAAAGCTACATTTCTCAGGATTGTAAGATCCCAGCGATCACATTCAGAATAAAGGGCAAGTCATCACCTGTCAGAATATAAGTGATGACTTCAATTATTCCCAATATGGATTTTCATAAATCCTTAAACTCCTGAGGAAGTGTACAGTGGGTACACGAAAAGCGTCGAGTCTGGGAGGAATAAAGATCTTTGTTTTAAATATCCGAGGTCCTTGGAGTCTTTTTCTTGGCCAAATTTTCGAACAGCGCGATCTACAAGCCGGATTCCTATATCAACTCATAAGATTTATACAACTCTCCTGGCTGATTGCTGCGTTCGACAGGATCCAATTGTCTGGTTTATTAGTGGTTGTGTCACACACAACCTGACCAGGTGAGTGTGACCATACTTATAATCAGTCAATTATATCGGATAAGACCCTATTGTGCGCTTCCTCTCCATTTATTACAATATGGATTTTCAGCATTTAACTGCTGTTTAATTTAAAGTCCAATACTGCCTCTCTGACAACAGGACAGGAGAAGTGGTACTGTGCAGTGTATATATACAGAATAATACAGATACTGAGGATTACACCCAGTATATAAGACAGAAGTGGCACTGTGCCATGTACATATACAGGATAATAGAGATACTAAGGATTACACCCAGTATACAGGACAGGAGAATTATACCCAGGAGGCTGTGCTATATAGATAGCAGGCTTTGGTATAGCCAATACTCAGCCAGATCGTGGAGATGGGGAAAGATGAAAGGTGGTGGCAGATAGTCCAGTGCTGGGCGCAGAGAGGAACAGAATCCATGGAGGCACCGGGAAAAACAGAGCACAAACTCTGGCTGCAGGAAAACTTTTTGATGCTGCACATTAGAGACTCCGGGCCATATACACAACACAGATTGCTGGCTGTATACACATTAGAGACTGCAGGCAGAATACACATTGCCTGAAGTCTGCAATGTGGACATGGCCCGCAGTTTGCAGTGTGCACATTGCAGATTGCATACTGTATGCACTTTGCAATGTGCACACAGCCCGCAGTCTGCAATGCGCACACAGACCGCAGTTTGCAGACTGCAGGACACTCACCTGTTTTACACCTAGGACAGTGTGATGGACTCCCTGCATAGGGGTCGCACTGGACTTGGCGGGAACTGTACATAGTTAATTATGCATGTTTTTCTACTTCAACATTGCAGAATATAAAAGTAACAGTACCTCCCCTTAAAGGGATGAAAAGCTTTCTTATTCTAGTTCTTGACAATTATCATTACAAACGTTTTGCATTTCTTGATACCTCTAGTTTTTCTGTTCATAAACCCAGCCCGTCCTCGGGCTGAAAGAGGAGGGGGGAGTGTGGCGCCCCAGCGGATCCAGTCGCCACAGAGGTACTGCACTGTAGTATCCCACTCACGGGTAAGGGAGGTACGGACCAGTGCCGGGGCACCCAAGCCACGCACTAGGAACCATGGTAGTGGCGATAGGTGGAGAGGAAGTAGTTAGAGGGAGCACCTGGGAAGGAGTGAAGCCAGAAAGAACATACATAGATGATGTGGAACATGTAACAAAGGGTTAGAAACAGCGCCCTACTGGGCTTAAACATATAAGACAAAACCCTCCACATAACGGTTTAGGTGGGGGGAATGTCAAACGCATATTGGTACTCGAATGAGCATTTCAATACAAGGAGAACAAAGAGTACTATGCAAAACTTTGATTTTATTGACGTCTTCCAATAAATGTTATTATAAGGTGGCAAAGACAGTGCATATACAAAGAGCCAAAGAGGACAAGGGGGGCTCGTACATTACATTAGATGTCAAAAATGGGTATACAATATATCTCCATAAAAGACAAGGTCCAGCAAATACAATACACGTTATAATGAGGAACAATGGTTCAGTAAGATACAACAAAACGTCACTGAATCTAGCATGATCACATACAAGTAAAGTGCCTGTGCAATGTATAGCAGGGAATACACAAGATTCCCGGGCAGAGTGGGATCACTGAAGGGAATCTTGTGTATTCCCTGCTATACATTGCACAGGCACTTTACTTGTATGTGATCATGCTAGATTCAGTGACGTTTTGTTGTATCTTACTGAACCATTGTTCCTCATTATAACGTGTATTGTATTTGCTGGACCTTGTCTTTTATGGAGATATATTGTATACCCATTTTTGACATCTAATGTAATGTACGAGCCCCCCTTGTCCTCTTTGGCTCTTTGTATATGCACTGTCTTTGCCACCTTATAATTGATTTTATTGACGTCTTCCAATAAATGTTAAGTCTTGCATAGTACTCTTTGTTACATTTCAATACAAGGAGAACAAAGGGTATAAATAGAGTGGGAGAGATCTAGAAAGGAGGAGACAGTTGAACAGCAGAGAGGAGAGACCGCTAAACAACAGTGAGAAGAACAGCAGAACAGTGAGAGTCGAGTTGGAGGGAAGCAAGAGAAAGAAAGCCTGTCACAAAAGAAAAAGAACTTGAGAGAAGTCCAGAGGACTGGAGCTAGTGGGAGCTCATCCTGAGGGCAGACTGAGGAGCAGAGACAAGAACTAGGTGGCTCCAGGAGGAAGAGGGGGTCCCAGAGACACAGGAAGCGAGCGATCCAACCGTGGAACTGTCGAGCCCCAGGGTGTGGTGTACTCGGTATCAGGCCGCAGGGGGTTAACTGTGTCACAGGGAATGGCGGCCGCGCCTGATCCCGTGTCCTGGGGGACTATTCTCTGTAAATAGTCCCCTGTATATATCAACCCCTTTATCAAAGTTTATTGTCTTGACACCACCTCCAGTTACTGGCGAAGTAACACCAGCGCCGCCACAGTCCCCTGGAGGTTGGTGGTATTGCGGCTAAGATGTTGTAGTCCTCCGTAGGCAGGACTGGGACCTCCAGGGCAGAAATCCTGTGAAGGAATAAGTTCATGGAAAGAAGATGCAGCAGAGTCAAAGTCTCTTCACTCCGGGTACTTTACTGGAACTTTAGCAGCAATGGTTACAGTTCTTAGTTCAGCAAGATGTTAAACAACAAGTAGCTAACGGGCGGCTGCAAGCGGATCACTGGTAGCTGGATGAAACCCTCAGTGTGTGCCTTTTCTCTTTCAATTCTTCCCTGCTTCCCAGTAATTGTGTGAAGTCTGACCCCATACAGTGGATATGGCCTCCTGCTGTCTCTCACTCTCCTTGCTCCCGTCGGGTTATCATCTGCTGGCCGACCGCCGAACCATCAAGTGGTGCCTAGTACCCTCTTCTGGTCACTTAAGAGTCTGAGCGGAATATATATATCCCCCTCAGATCGCCGGATTTTCTGTGGTCCTTGGAGGATCCCACAGGTGCGGGCTCCGGTGCCCGATAAGCTGCTGGGGTTGGACTCTCCAAAGTCCTTCTCTTCCCCCAGGCTGGCTGTCTGCACCTGGGATCTGTCTGTAGCCTTTCCTGGGTCTTCAGCAAAGAGACCATCCTTGCTCCCTCAGGCTCACTGCCTGGCTTCTAGCTGAGCTGAACTGGCTCCTTCTTTGTCTAGTTCCCCCTGGAGGTGACTATATCCCCTCCCGGTTACCTCCCACCATGTAATCTAATGTGGGGGTGCTTGTGTGTAGGTTCCACCCATCAACCTGTAATCCACTTACAGCTGGAGTATCTGCACCGCTTTTATGGGTGCAGTACCCCTTTGTGACGCCTGCATGGTGGGGCGCCACATAACTTGTATTCATTTTCAGACGCAGGCAAGTGGAGGGACCAGGCCGCAAAAACAGGGGCACCGGGAACCCCAAGACTAGTGGAGACATCAGACAAGGCTCAGCTAGCAACCCGGAGCCTGTGGAACGTCCATGGAGACACAGTCGACAACTGCACATATTTGCTAAAAAGGTGGCACCCATAGGGCTAAGGGGAGATACTGCAGGTCAACACCTAAGAAAAGCCAACAGTCACTGGCTTAGGGCTCTGTGTGGCGAGGCGCAAGGCAAGAAGGGGAAGGGATGCGCAGTGAGAGACGGCAGAGAAAGGGCAGAGAAGGGGTGTTGGTTAGGTACCATCCTACTACCTGGGTGTAGCTGGATCCCTGCCTCCCAGAACCCAGTCTCAGCGGACTGTTACACAAAGACTGTGAGTAAAAGACCTGAAGACTGCAAGCCGCTGTGTCTGTGAACTTTCTTAACTCGTCAAGAGCACCAGAAACACGACTATGAACTCACTCAGGTACCTCTAGCTGCCGTGGGGGTCAGCGCTACCAGTAGAGGGCTTAAGAACATTGCTGCCTCCCTACCATCGGCCCCTAAGAGAACTGTCGTGCAGTGGCAGCCATCTATAGCCGCAAGCTGTGGGTGGCGTTACGTAAAAACACAAGTATCCCCAGGTCCAGACCTTTGAAGGAGTCCATCCTGGGTGTCACTGAGAAGGTGAAGTTGTAGATAGAAGCCATACACAAGGAAAATGTTTCTTTCCTTCTAAGCCATGAATCTGTCCTTGAAATTCAGGGAAGGAAGGTGTACTCCAGTCCGCGCTGCCAATTTCATCAAAGAAAAACCAAGACGAAGTTCTGATCGAATCCTTCTTTATTCACCTCCTACGCGCTTCAGTGCCCACCCGACACCTTCATCAGATCCCTGATGAAGGTGCCGGGTGGGCACTGAAACGCGTAGGAGGTGAATAAAGAAGGATTCGATCAGAACTTCGTCTTGGTTTTTCTTTGATGAAATTGGCAGCGCGGACTGGAGTACACCTTCCTTCCCTGAATTTCCTGGTTTAACCACACGTGTGTGGAAACGGTGGAGGTCCAGCAGCAGCCATCAGGATATTATCCTACATGCTCTCAAGCCAGTTGTGGGTCACACAACTGGAGTAGGTGAGTGGATTGCCTTTTTTCACCGCTGAAAATTAGTGTCTAATTGATAAGGGCACTATTGCGCCTCTTGTCCCCCTCCCCTCTCTCTCTTTATGAATCTGTCCTTGATTGGCATTCTGAAGACGTTTTACACTGTCACGTCAACAGTAGGGATGAGCGAGTCTACCCGTTACTACTCGCTGGACTCGTTACTCTGCGAGTCTTTTAGCGATTACTCGCACAGTAACGAGTCCAATGTAAATATAGGGAAATGCAATTCCTCTGCTGCTGGACCCTATAAAGAGGTCTGGTAGCATAGGAAAACCTGCAATACCCTATTTTATTGTATATAAGCCGGTTATAAAAAGGCGTTCGTTGTAAAATGAAACCGGTTTTTGACGGTTTTGCACTGTCCGTCACATTCCGCTCCCATAGACAACGTTACACTGAACCGAATTGAGCGTGACCGTCATTTACCGTCATAATCGGGTTATCTCTGTTTTTAATGATTGGTAGCTAAAGGGTCAGGCTCTATCCATTCAGGTTCTAACCGAATATGGGTCTTTGGAGCCGGAATCCTGTACTACACAAGACCGGTCACCGGACACTCGCTGTTATTAGCGAATAGCGAGTAGGATGAGCGAGTCTTCTACTGTATTCTGTACATGCTGCAAGCAGGACGTGTGCATGTTCATGCATGCACGCCTGTGCATGCTGCAAGCAGGACATGTGCATGCATAAAAACATGCCGGCGTGTGCATGCAGCAAGCCGAGCTTGCACATGGGCAGGCATGCTGGCTTGCATTTTGCCAAAGATGAGGTGAACCAGCGCAATTTCAGACAGTAATACATACAGCAGATTAAGATCATTTGACAATCTGTACTCACCAGAATTTCACTATAACATACAGATTGCTGAACTCAATAGCTCCTGCTGGGAATCTCTCCAAAGAACAAAATGTTTTCAGGAGGAGGGGTACGAGGGGCTCCTTTGCGTAGCCGCAGGGCTTTACCAATCCCGGATTCATTCCGATTTTCGATACTATTCCGGTTCAATCCAGGCCTATAGATAGCCGTTGAAGTAAAACGGTTTTAACCGGACAGGTTTAGTTTGACAAACGGATTACACAGGATAGTACCGGCAGGATTAATCCGGTTAGATTTCACATGGCTGTCTATGGGACTGGATTGAACAGGAACGGGACTATCCTGTGAAATCCGTTTGGAACTTAGGGTTAACGCTTTTTTACTACCGCCCGCAAAGCAATGTATTAGGGGATTGCAGGTTGTTCCTCTGTTCCTGGACCCCATTAAGAGATAAGAGGTCTGGCAGCAGACGAATAATTCCCTATTACTCGCTTCCCCATTCATTTACATTGGACTCGCTAGACTCGTAACGAGCAGCGAGTCCCAGACTCGGACTCGTTAGAGTCTAGCGATTCCAAGTAATTTTGGACTCGCTCATCCCTAGTCAACAGAGGTGTCTCAAGTCCATACTCCTGGTTCATACTCTACTGCTGCCATCATCTCTGCTGGGATTGCCATTGGCCTTTTAGTCGTAAACGGATGTCTTCAATAAAAAAGGCAGAGACTCTTCCTTCATTTAGGCTGTACAACTGGCCCACTGATTTAATTCCAGGCGCTACTCCATTAAGGGGGCATATATTTCGCACCTGCTAGGGACTGGGGTACTCGGGGCCGGACTGTGCTGTCTCTCGGGTTGCCACAGTGGTGTGGCCCCAGGTGCGGCAAATTAAAAAAAAAAAGGGGGAAATAAAAGGGGTAGAATTCATGACGCCACCCGTGGGTCGTGGCAAATGTGGCCGCCGCTGCCGTGGGATCTGCCGGAGATGGTGGTCGTACCGACAGCCGGGATGGTGAGCTTTCCACGGGTAGAGCTGGGTCCCCAGGCAGAGAGAGAAGTCCTACATGCCCGAGATGCTGCACTTCCCCTCTTGACACAGCTTCTCCAACCAACACGCATAGGCAGCAGGAATATGGCTCCGCAGGTGAGCCGCTGTATTGAGTGTCTCAGACCAACTCAAAGAACTGTGTGTGTGTGCTTTACTGACATTTTACTTCACCTTGTTAACTTCAACAACACACAGTGCGCGGCACTCACAGGCTCAGCTGTTTACACTCTTACGGTGTACCGGGTTCTTTCAGCAGTTATGGGTTCAGGTGTTTACTGCAGTGGGAACAGTTCCTCTGCATCATTGCCCTCTGTGTACTTTTCAGACCTCTCTAGTCTCTCTCCCTTGTATACGGGTTTTGGTCCGGCCATCATGGGCTCTATGGTGTGTCATTCCCTAGCCAGGGTCACCAGCCCTAGTACGACGGCTTTGTCGTACTCCGTAGCGGTAGTTAGGTCTCAGAGACTTGGAGTTTCTGCACCCCGCCAGGATGTCTTGTGTCTTGTGGTTAGAGGCTTGAAGCGGTCCCGACCACATCTATAGAGCCAGCACTCAGGTCGCTGATGGCTGGGCCAGAGAACCAGTGTTAGTCGGGATCACCTGGCTCCCTTAGTCTCTCACCGGTTCCAGCTTGGTTCCCGACCAGCCATTAGTGGTGCAGGCCGCGTGGCCCCATTGGTCTTACTGTCTGAGTAGTCAGTACTCTGGTGTACAGTGTCTCGGCTTGGGGAGGCTTCCCTACTCTTCCACCCTCCAGGGATTCACTCGATTGTCTCGCCCATCTTAGTGTTCCAGTGTTTTACTACTGTTCCTCCACCCCTTTGTCCGGGTTTTCTCTCTCTTCCCACCCACTGGTGCTACTCCCGCTACCCCTTACCTGAAATAGAGTAACTTGGCTCAGGGTTGGAGTGTGTATGCGTGGGTGTTGCTTTGAATTGACCATCTTAACTGTCCAGCTGCAGTTCACCGTGTGGCCGCCTCGTCACAGGGGATACACAATCCATGTCTGAGTATATCAGGGAGAACTTTGCCTGGGGGTTAATATGTAAATCTTCCGCTTTAGCTGGTGCTGGATTCTTCAAGAACGACAGGTCACTTCGCCTAGCACTGATTACAGTGGTCTGAATCAGATTACTGTCAAGAACAAGTACCCTCTGCCTTTCATTCCTGGGCTATTCCAATACTTTAGGTTTCAAGACAGTTTGGGTTCCTCTAATCTGTGAGAAGTGTACTATCTAGTTGGCATCTGACAGGGTGATGAACGGAAGACAGCCTCTCACAACCAAGATGGCCACCCCGAATATTTTGTCATGCCATTTGGATTCTGCAATGCACCTGCTCTCTTCGAGGAGTTGGTGAATATTTTTTGGGTCCTCCTATACCCTAGGATCGTCGTATATAGAGATGATATCCTGGACTTCTCCTAAGGGTATGCAGATCAGGTGAGAAGTGTCCATTTGGTCTGGCAGCTACTCAGATGGGAATCATCTATGTTCCAAGTTTGAAAAGTGCATCTCCAAGAAAGCCTCTCTTCCTTTACTGGGGGTACATCATCTTTTTCTCAGGATCAATCTTTAAATCTGTATCAGTGTCCTTCATTCTCAACTGGCCTCTTCCTGTAGGAACTAAGGCAGTCAAGTGATTTCTAGGATTCACTAATTATTTTCAACAATTCTTCCTACACTTCTTTCTAACAGCTCCAATTTTTGGTGATATCCTAAAGGCGCTAACCCTAAAGTCTGGACTCAGCACTTAAAGCAATACTTTCTGAAGGTGGATGCCTCCTCCTCAGGAGTCAGAGTGGTGCTCTTGCAGAAGTCCTCCTCAGGGCAATTATTCATCTGCTGATTCTTCTGCAAGGCATTTACATCCCCGTAACACAATTACTCTTTAGATGACCATGAGTTGCTAGCCATTAACTGGCTCTAGAGGAGTAGCGGTTTCTCCTGGAGTGGGCTGTTCATCCGGTGTTGATCTAATTGACCAATACATACTATTCCCACCCACATAATAATTACCATAGACTAGATTACATATTTACATCTAGGACATTACTTTCGCTATTGACAATATTGACATTCAGCCAGCGCTATACTTAGATCATGCTGTAGTGTCCCTGCCTGTGAGTGGAACTCGGAAGACCTTTCCCTGGTTTTAGAACTTGGACGCTCAATGAATCTCTCCTGCGCATGGCCGGTGTTACAGCTAAAGTGCGGACGGCTATTAAGGACTACTTCTTGCTTAATTCCACTCCAGAAGTTGATGCCACCATGGTCTGGGAGGCGCATAAAGCTACGATCAGGGCACACTGTTTATTGTAGTATGATGCTATAAATATCAGAGGTAAGCAGAGATGGAGGCCTTATATAAAGAAATAGCAGGACTGGAAGCCCAATATCAGAAAACATTCGCCCAGCCCACTATGCTAAAACTTACCGAATGTAGACAGCGTCTTAAAGACTTACTTAATAGACGAGCAGTGAAGTATTTTACAAATTCGCGGAACCGCCTCTTGGTCCACAGGGATAGAGCCTCTAAACTCATGGTCTCCCTGATCAAGAGGCGTCAGTCCCTTACGTTTATCCATAAGGTGAAGACCGAATCGGGCCAACTAACGCAAAATTATGATCAAATAATTTCGGAATTCTCGACTTTCTACAAAAGCTTGTACCAGTTGAGACTGCACGAATCAGAGGCAGCCTTCACCCAAAGGAGAGCAGATATTGATTCATTCCAATCCTCTCTGTCCCTTCCTAAACTGACCACAAGTCAACAGGCCTGGTTTATTAGGCCCTTTGAACCAGCGGAACTCCAGTTCAGCCTGTCAAGGGGCCCGATCGGTAAATCGCCTGGGCAAGATGGTTACCCTCTCCTCTACTACAAGATATTCTACACAGAATTGGGCCCCCATCTGCTGAAAATATGTAACACAGTTCTGCAGGGCAGCACTCTGCCCTCTTTATGTAAGAGAGAGACGTGCATCAAGGGATTGGGAGGGAAAAGACCCTACACCTTGTGGAAGCTACGGGCCCATCTCCTTGCTAAATGTGCACTTAAACGCCTCGCTATCAAGCTAGCATAGAGTTTCAATGGGCCTGATTCCACAATTGGTCACTTTTGAGCAGACCGGGTTTGTGCAGGGAAGGGAGGGAAGAGACAATGCAAGCAGGATCTTACACTTAATGCAATATGCACAATTACACAAAAAAACACTGGTCCTCCGAAGCACAGATGCGGAAAAAGCCTTCGACAGGGTGGACTGGACATTCCTTCGCTGCACTCTCTCTGTCTTCCAGATCCCGCCCCCCCTAATAGAAGCCATATTCAAAATGTATACATCACCAACAGCAAAACTGAGAATTAATAATATACTATCAGATCCCTTTCTAATACAGAACAGTACAAGACAGGGATGCCCCCTGTCCCCACTCCTATTTGTGCTGGTGATGGAACCATTACTGAGGAGCATCCAATTGAATACAGAGATTAAAGGAGTCCAACTTCACAAGACCCACCACAAGTCGGCTGCCTTCGCAGATGACTTGTTGGTAATGTTATCTGAATTGGATAGGGGCATCCCTGCCTTTGCACAAACTTTAGAGAAATACAGCCAACTCTCCAAATATAAAATCAACCTGTCAAAATCCGAAGCCTTCAGCATAAACAACCCCCAATCCATCATAACTAGATACAAATGCAACTATCCGTTTGCATGGCCGACTAAATATATTACATATTTGGGAATCAAAATAGGCCAGAAAGCGAGAGATCTTCTTACCCTCAACATTGAACCTACGCTTGAGAGGGCAGTCGAGATGATCAAATCATGGAGAACCCCCTTCTTAGCATGGATTGGCAGAAAAAATTTACTTAAAAGTATGATCTTACCAAAATTTATATACTTATTCTCAATGCTTCCCATACATATCCCTACTCGAACCTTAAATAAAATCCACTCCTTTATTCTAAACTACATCTGGAATCACAAGAAACCTAGATTAAACTTCCAAACACTCGCACTGGCACATGACCACGGCGGTATGGGGGCACCGGATATACACAAGTATTATATAGCGGCAATGCTGTCCAGAATTGTTGACTGGGTCCAGAGGCCACCGCACAAACTGTGGCTAGCAATTGAAGAGTCTATGTCCCACACTCCCCTGAGATCATTAGCACTATTACCTGACTAGCTGTGAGCCCGATGCAAATGCATCGGGATTCTAGAACGTGCGTTAATTAGATTATAGTAGCTATATTATTTTTTTTTTTATTTTTTTTTTTTTATTTCCAATTTTTTTGAATAACTTAATGTTATGAATATTTTATTTATTAGTTTTATTTTATTAGAATTAGTTAATGTTATGAATTTTTATATGGAATATTTTTTTTATTATTTATGATTTTATTATTGTAATTATTTATTATAGAATATTTTTAGAATATTATTTTTTTTTTTATTTTAATTGATTTTTTTTTATTTGAGTAATTTGAATTTCTTAGAATTAGTTAATGTTATTAATATTTTAATTATATATATATATATTTTTTTTTTAATTTTGATTTATTTTAATATTTATTATTTTTATTATTTGTATATTAATTTTTTATTTTAATGAAATTTATTTGTATTAGATTATTTTTTTTTAATTTAAATTAGTTAATTAATTAATATATTAATTTTATATATTATTTTTTTTTTTTTTTTACTTTTATTGGGGGGGTGTGAATACTTTTTGGGGGGTGTAAGGACTTTTTGGGGGGTTGAATACTTTTTGGGGGGGTGTGAATACTTTTTGGGGTTGAATACTTTTTGGGGGGGTTGAATACTTTTTGGGGGGGTGTGAATACTTTTTGGGGGGTGTGAATAGTTTTTTGGGGGTGTGTAAATAGTTTTTTGGGGGGGGTGAATAGTTTTTGGGGGGTTCAATACTTTTTGGGGGGTGTGAATACTTTTTGGGGTGTGTGAATACTTTTTGGGGGGTTGAATACTTTTTGGGGGTGTGTGAATACTTTTTGGGGTGTGTGAATACTTTTTGGGGGGTTGAATACTTTTTGGGGGTGTGAATACTTTTTGGGGGGTTGAATACTTTTTGGGGGGTGTGAATACTTTTTGGGGCTGAGTGCTCGCAATGGCCGCGAAGTGGGCATTGCGAGTCGCTGGCCGAAAATCGAACCAGAGGCTCGGCCACAAAGTTAGCAATTTACCGCTCAGGCAGTGACTCGCGCTACATGAGCGGTAAATCGCTAACTTTGTGGCCGAGCCTCTGGTTCTATTTTCGGCCAGCGACTCGCAATGGCCGCTTCCCGGCCATTGCTCGCGCTCAGCCAGCGACTCGCAATGGCCTCGCGGCCATTGCTCGCGCAGGCCAACTGGTGACGTCACAGAGTGACATAGCCACGGTCTTTTCGGGGTCCGACACGGAAGTGCCTACGGCAATTATATAGTAGATATATATATCAGTACGATGGTATATGGTGGTAATTAGAGCACATGTATAGCAGCACTATAGTATATGGCGGTACATTACAGTACATGTATAGCAGGTTGCTATGGTATATGGCGGTACATTAGAGTACATGTATAGCAGCGCTATGGTATATGGCAGTACATTATAGTAAATGTATAGCAGCACTATAGTATATGGCGGTACATTACAGTACATGTATAGCAGTGCTATGGTATATGGCGGTACATTACAGTACATGTATAGCAGCACTATGGTATATGGCAGTACATTATAGCACATGTATAGCAGCACTATGGTATATGGCAATACTGCAGTCACCGCGGTCCCCCACTCCTCCTGGCCCCCGGTTGTCCACAGTAAAATTAAAAAAATCCTCAGTGAGGATACTCACCTGTCCGGCGGCTCGCTCCACCTCCGCCTTGAAGGTCCTACAGGCCTTTAGGACCTGTAGTTGCCTGGGCAAGCGATCAGCTGAGGAGGGGAGGGGGGCAGGATTGTGTTGGGGGGCAGAATGAAGCGAGCGGGGCAGAATGAAGCGAGCGGGGCAGGATGGAGCGAGCGGGGCAGGATGGAGCGGGAAGGGGGGGCAGGATGGAGCGGGAGGGGGCAGGATGGAGGCGGGGGAAACAGGATGAAGCCGGGGGAAACAGGATGGAGCCGGGGGGAAACAGGATGGAGCCGGGGGAACAGGATGGAGCCGGGGCAACAGGATGGAGGCGGGGCAACAGGATGGAGGCGGGGCAACAGGATGGAGGCGGGCACAGGATGGAGGCGGGGAGGGGGCGGCAGGATGGAGCGAGCAGGGCAGGATGGAGGCGGGGGAGCAAGAAGAGCGGGGGGCAGGATGGATTGAGCGGGGCAGGATGGAGGCGGAGGAGCAGGATGAAGCCGAAGGGGCAGGATTGAGCAGATGAGCAGAATGGAGCAAGCGGGGCCGGATGAGTAAGCGTGAGGGCAGGATGGAGGCAGGGGAGCAAGAACAGCGGGGGTGAGGATGGAGCGAGCAGGGCAGGATGGAGTGAACGGGGCAGGAAGTAGTGAGTGGGGCAGGAAGGAGCAAGGGGGCAGGATGGTGGGTGGGGGGGCAGGATGGTGGGTGGCGGAGCAGGATGGAGGGGGCGGGGCAGAATGGAGGCGGAGGGGCAGGATGGAGGGGGGGCAGGATGGAGGCGGAGGGGCAGGATGGAGGCGGAGGGGCAGGATGGAGGCGAGGGGCAGGAGGAGCGGAGGGGCAGGATGGAGCCGGAGGGGCAGGATGGAGTCGAGGGGCAGATGGAGTCGAGGGGCAGGATGGACGGAGCGAGGTAGGATGGAGAAGGCAGGGCAGGATGGAGAAGGCGGGGTAGGATGGAGACGGCAGGGCAGGATGGAGACGGCAGGGCAGGATGGAGACGGCAGGGCAGGATGGAGACGGCAGGGCAGGATGGTGGCGGGGGGAGGGGGGGGCGGGGAGGATGGAGGCGGCGGGGCAGGATGTTGGCGGGGGGGTGAGGATGGTGGTGGGGGTGCGGGATGGAGTCGGGGGGCAGGATGGTGTTGGGTGGGGCAGGATGGATAGGGGGGGGCAGGATGGAGGCGCTCCTCCTGACCCCCTCCGCTCCCCGTGGCACCCGTCCCTCTGGGCCTCCAGTCTCTGCGGCCCCCCTCCCTCTGGGGCTGCACACCCCCCTCCCCCCTCCTTCATGGTGATAATAAAACTAAAAAAACCTCAGTGAGGATACTTACCCTGCGGCGGCTCGCACCACCCGTCTTGTAGGTGGCAGGACAGGACCTGTCGTTGGCTGGGAAACCGATCTGCTGGGGGTCAGTGGGCAAAGCGAGCGTCAGTGGGCAGAGTGGGGGATGAGTGGGAAGAGCAGGGGTTAGTGGGCAGAGTCATTGGGCAGAGCAGGGGTCAGTGGGCAGAGCTGGGGTCAGTGGGCAGAGCTGGGGTCAGTGGGCATGGTCAGTAGCCAGAGGGGGGGGGGGGGTAAGTGGGCAGAGCAGGGTCAGTGGGCAGAGCGGGGGTGAGTGGGCAGAGTGGGGGGTGAATGGGCAGAGCAGGGTCAGTGAGCAGGATTTGGGGGTCAGTGGTCAGAGCAGGGTCATAGCGGGGGTCAGTGGTCAGAGCAGGGGTTAGTGGGCAGAGTGATTGTGCCACTGACCCCTGGCTCTGCCAGTCAGTAGGCACAGCAGGGGTTAGTGGGAAAAATCAGTGGGCAGAGCAGGGTGAGTGAGCAGAGCAGGGGTGAGTGGGCACAGTCAGTAAGCAGAGCAGGGGTCAGCGGGCAGAGCGGGGGTGAGTGGGCAGAGCAGGGTTTAGTGGGCATAGCAAGGGTTATTGGGCACAGTCAGTGGGCAGAGCAGGGGTTAGTGGGCAGAGCGGCGGTCAATGGGCACAGTGAGTGGGCAGAGAAGGGTCAGTGGGTAGAGCATGGGTGAGTGGGCACGTGTCAGTTGGCAGAGCAGGGGTCAGTGGGCATGGTGAAAGGGCAGAGCGGGGGGTGAGTGAACAGAGGGTGGTCAGTGGGCAGAGCAGGGTCAGTGGTAAAAGCAGGGGTGAGTGGGCAGAGTGGGAGTAAATGAGCAGAGCAGGGTCAGTAGGCAGTGTGAGGGGTCAGTGGGCAGAGCATGGTCAGTGGGCAGTGTGAGGGGTAAGTGGGCATAGCATGTTCAGTGGGCAGTGTGAGGGGTGAGTGGCAGTGGAGGGTCAGTGGGCAGTGGAGGGGTGAGTGTGAGGGGTAGTGGGCAGAGCAGGGTCAGTGGGGTGTGTGAGGGGTCAGTGGCAGCAGGTGAGTGGGAGTGTGAGTGGTCAGAGAGCAGGGTGAGTGGGCATTGAGGGGTCAGTGGGCAGAGCATGTTCAGTGGGCAGAGGAGGGTCAGTGGGCAGTGTGAGGGGTCAGTGGGCCGAGCAGGGTGAGTGGGCAGAGCAGGGTCAGTGAGGGGTGAGTGGGCAGAGGATGGTCAGTGGGCAGAGCAGGGTCAGTGTGAGGGGTCAGTGGGCAGTGAGGGGTGAGTGGGCAGAGCATGGTGAGTGGGCAGAGCAGGATGAGTGGCCAGTGTGAGGGGTCAGTGGGCCGAGCAGGGTGAGTGGGCAGAGCATGGTCAGTGAGCATAGTGGGGGTGAGTGGGGCAGAGAGGGGGTGAGTGGGCAGAGAGGGGGTCAGTGGGCAGAGCAGGGTCAGTGGTCAGAGTGGTGGTGAATGGGCAGAGCAGGGTCAGAGAGGGGGTCAGTGTGCAGAGTGGGGGTGAGGGGGCAGAGGAGAGGGGGTCAGGGGGAAGAGTAGGGGGGTGAGTGGGCAGAGTGGGGGTGAGTGGGCAGAGCAGGATGAGTGGGCAGAGCAGGGTGAGTGGGCAGAGTGTGGGTAGGGCAGGAGGGTGAGGGGGCAGAGTAGGGGGGTGAGTGGGCAGAGTTTGGGGGTGAGTGGGCAGAGTGGGAGTCAGTGGTCAGAGTGGGGGTCAGTGGGCAGAGCACGGTCAGGGGCAGAGTGGGGGTCAGTGTGCAGAGTGGGGGTGAGGGGGGCAGAGAGGGGGTGAGGGGTAAGAGTTGGTGGGTGAGTGTGCAGAGTTTGGGGGTCAGTGGTCAGAGTGGGGGTCAGTGGTCAGAGTGGGGGTCAGTGGTCATAGTGGGGGTCAGTGTGCAGAGTGGGGGTGAGGGGGGCAGAGAGGGGGTGAGGGGGAAGAGTAGGGGGGTGAGTGGGCAGAGTGGGGGTCAGTGGTCAGAGTGGGGGTCAGTGGGCAGAGCAGGGTCAGGGGCAGAGTGGGGGTCAGTGTGCAGAGTGGGGTGAGGGGGGCAGAGAGGGGGTGAGGGGGAAGAGTAGGGGGGTGAGTGGGCAGAGTTTGGGGGTCAGTGGGCAGAGTGGGGGTCAGTGGTCAGAGTGGGGGTCAGTGGGCAGAGCAGGGTCAGAGTGGGGGTCAGTGTGCAGAGTGGGGGTCAGTGTGCAGAGTGGGGGTCAGTGTGCAGAGTGGGGGTCAGTGTGCAGAGTGGGGGTGAGGGGAAGAGTTGGTGGGTGAGTGGGCAGAGTGGGGGTGAGTGGTCAGAGTGGGGGTCAAGGGCAGAGTGGGGGTGAGTAGGCAGAGCAGGGTCAGGGGCAGAGTGGGGGTCAGTGTGCAGCGCAGGGGGATGAGTAGGCAGAGTAGGTTAGATCGGAACAGGACCTTTGATGACGTCACGATCATGTGATCTGTGACTCCACCCATCATCGTGACGTCATCAGAGGTCCTCAAGCAGGATGAAGAGAGATCGCGGCTGGCTTGAAGGAGCTGTGGTAAGAGGCCGGGGGGGTGACCGGACAGTGGAGGGGTCAGTGCTGACAGGCGGGGGGTGACCGGAGAGTGGGGGGGGGGCGATCGGGAGCGGAGGGGCAGTGGTGATAGGCTGGGGTGACCGGGCAGTGGAGGATGGCTATGGTGACAGCAGGGGGTGATGGGCAGCGGGGGAAGTGTTGTGACGGGCGGGGTGACGGGCAGTGGAGGATGGCTATGGTGACAGGCAGGGGGTGATGGGGCAGGCAGCGCGGGCAGGAGGAGGATCATCACTATTAATATGTGTGCTGACAGCGGCGACGGCTCGCAATGCCCGCGTAGCGGGCAATGCTTCGCCGTGGTGACGTCAGAGTGTGACATATCCACGGCGTGCCGGGGTCCGACACAAAACGTGCTACGGCAATTATATAGTAGATTTTCATAGCAAAACACCCCTGAGCGCAACTGTCTTCACAAGAGCCATCGTTATTATTTGGAAAAAAGAGTATGTCTCATAATTGCCCCCATTATCTCCCATACTAACTCTTCAAGACCTTGTTGGCCTCACACCAAATATAGCCTCCAAATATAAACCCACAGCCTTAAGGCCCACAACATCAAACCCTGTCCCAATAGATCAATTAATACTAAATGGCGCACTCCTCAAATATGGGGAAATACAACACTCTGAATCTTTACCCGACATTTCTTTTATTCAATATAGTAAGCTTAAAGTCTATATCCATACCCATTTGAACCGCACAAACCTAATCCGTCCTCTAACATTATTCGAGCAGCTGTGCACACAGACGCAAATACCTAGTAAGGTGCTGTCCCTGCTCTATAAACAATTATTACTAGACTCTGCACACGTCAAAAGAGCCTTTGTATGCCTTTGGGAACGAGATCTCCAGGTCCAGTTTACAGACCAACAAATCAAACAAATACATCAAAGATCACATGGCCCTTCCCCCTGTGTGAAACCACAGGAAAATTCTTACAAAATAGTGTATCGCGTTGGTATCGTACCCCCATACAGCTACATAAATGGCATGCTCCAACACCAGATTCATGTTGGAGGTATGGCTCTACATTGGGAACTTATTTACACATATGGTGGCAGTGCCCCCCATACAAAAATACTGAGAGCACGGATCACCGATTCTATCTGAGGTCTTACAACGCAAAGTGAGCCTGACTCCTCTTGCTGCATTACTCAATCTCCCAATCTGGCTCACTGGAACTCCGGCCAGATTCCGACCAGCCTTCAGGTGACTTGCGAAGTAGAAGCTGTGTACCGTGCGGCCGAAATAGCAGCTCTCTCATTTGGCCTCAGTGCCACTTATGCCTCTTTTGAGAACATGTGGACACCATGGATACTTTACAGGGCAACCCCAGAGTTCATGGCTACCTCTAATAGTACCTGAAACGAATCGGAAACGCCTCTCTCGTGGAGACACCTCTAATACGGAGACAATCTTGGGGAGATCCTCCTATCACCCCTCCTTCGTGACTATTCACTCCCTCCCCTCACTCCTTATGTTTTCCCTTCTCTGGGTAGTACTTACCCAAACCCCCACCCCTTCTTACTGTCCTTCTCTCTACCTATAAAACTAAAACCGGTTGAGATGGAACAACTATATGCTATGTATTAAAAATGATTAAATGGGAGAGACACCTGTTTTTTGTATTGTCCCAGTTTTTCTCCCACTTATGTAAACAATACACTGTGTGTTTACACTCATCTGTTTAAAGAAAGAAAGAAAGAAAGAAAGAAAGAAAGAAAAAGAAAGAAAAAAGAAAGAAAGAAAGAAAGAAGAAAGAAAGAAAGAAAGAAAGAAAGAAAGAAAGATCTACATTGACCATAGGAACTTGTCCTTCTTACAGTCAGCACAGAGACTGAATCTGCAGCAATCTAGGTGGTCACTATTCTTTGCCTGCTTTGGCTTTGTGCTTCAGTTCTGGCCGGGTAATAAGAATACCAAAGTGGATGCTCTCTTGAGGTCTTTCCTACCCTCTGATCAGGAGGAGTCGCAACACATAATACATCCTGCCAAGATTATTTCCATGGCTCCAGTTAACCTGTTTATGCTTCCACCAGGGAAGACCTTTGTTTCTAAGGACAATAGGATGAAGCTCCTGCAGTGGGGTCACTTGTCCAAGTTGGTAAGTCATGCTGGGCAGAAGAAGACTTCTGCTCATCTCTCACCACTATCGGAGACCTTTTCTTCACCAGGAAATTGTTGCTTCCTGCCCTTCTTGTGCTCAGAATAACCACTTCTGGTCCACTTCCTTCCTCTGCCTGGACAACTGTTGGCTCTAGAACTGCTGAGATAATTTATTCAACACATCTTTACAGTCCACTGCTTTCGTTGACAAATTGAACTCCCCTGTCAGACACAATGTATGTCACGATTCTGGAGGGCAATCTGTAAAGTTCTCGAGCTACTGTATCCTTGGCTTTTTTCTCGGTTTATTATACACAGATCAAAGGCCAGGTAAAGCAAGTTAATCAAATCCTGACTTCATTCCTACCCAGAAAGAAATTATCTGGTATATAGACGAGACCAGGTTTTGGGGGCAAAAGTATGGGGTCGGCTTATACACGGGTCGGCTTATACACGCGTATATACGGTATTTCTATTTATATTTAAGTGTATAATAATTAGTAAAAAATAAAAGTTGTATGTTCATAATAAAACACAATAAAAACATAATACAATAAAATACATTTATTATGAAGACAGATTTAAAATGAATAATGATGTTGTTTAAAAACCATTTTTCTAGTGAGGTACTGCCATAAAATACAATAAAACATAATAAATAATAAAAAATAAAATGAATAATGATGTTGTTTTATTATGAAGACAGATTTTAATGTATTTTATTGTATTATTTTTATTGTGTTTTATTATGAACATACAACTTTTTATTTTTTACTAATTATTATGCACTTAAATATACACTTTCTCTATAGATATAGAAAAAAAACAGAGGTCTCCCAGAGAATTAAGGAGAGGCAATCAGGGATTTCTCATTAACCAGGCAACCTGACCTAGCACTTAGTTAATGAACCTAATTATGCTAAGAGCTCAGACCCTATATAAAGAGAAAATATTAGTACACATGTATACCTGAGGAAGGCTTATCCTTACTGTAATGCCGAAACGCGTTGTATGTTCTCCACTACATTACTGATGGAATAAATTACTTCTTTGGAAAATAAGAAGAATCTGGATGGTGTCTTTCTGGAACTGGGAGCGCTCGTCTATATAACAGATAATTTCTTTCTGTGGACACACCCAACAGACTCCGGGCTGGGAGCTCTGTCATTTCTGGGACGTAGTTGCAAGCCAGGAGGCAAGCACACTAAAGAGTGGATAAGCGAATTGACCACATAAGGAATTTTTACACGAGAAAGTAAAGACATCAAAAGGGTGAGCATAAAACCTATTATCTATCATCATATTTTATAATCTACACTTAGAAAGAGAGGGTGCAAATCTATCTCCCCCACCACCCAGACCCCAGTGCCTCAGAGGTCGGACTTCCTTGACTTCATTCCTACAGCACTTCTCTAATGTACATCATAGTTACTGGGTTAGGCTGTTTTTGTGGGTGGAATTTTCTTATAATAATCACATCAGTGAATCTTCAGTACATATTCATTTCTTATTGTTTATGGACAACAACCATGTATTCCTCTTGCAGTAGTATCTCCCTCCGTCATCCCTGCAGCTAGAAAATTCTACAAGATCTGGGAGGAGACTAAAATCACTCTTGAGAAGGCTTTGTTATGGATGAAAAAAATACACAAACAAAAGATGTTTTGATGTTCTATGCTTCCTTTCTGCAGACAAAGTGTGGCTCTCCTCAAAGTATATTCGCTTAAAGATCCCATCCTACAAATTTGATCCAAGATACATCAATCCTTTTGACGTCTTAAACTGGATTAACAATGTCTCTTATAAATTGAAGCTTTCTGTCTCACTCCACATACCAATTGCTTCCATGTCTCTCTCCTCAAACCTATGCTCCTAAATCGCTTTATCAGTGATCCTGGTGCCTCACCTCAGCTTGTCGGTTCCAAGTACATCTTCGAGGTGAGAGATATACTGGCCATGAAAAAGGTGAAAGTTAAAACCCATTTCTGAATTGATTGGAAGGGCTTTGGTCCTGAGGAGAGATCTTGGCAACGCAGGGAAAATATTGATGTGCCTTGTATCTTAGAGAGGTTTCTTTGTAGTCTATACAGTTGTGGCCAAAAGTATTGACGCCCCTGCAATTAAGTCAGATAATACTCAGTTTCTTCCTGAAAATGATTGCAATCACAAATTCTTTGGTATTATTATCTTCATTAATTTCTTATTTTGTGTTTTCATTGAAAAAAACAAAATATTGACAATTACAACAACATAAAAAACTCCAAAAATGGACCAGACAAAAGTATTGGCACCCTCAGCCTAAAACTTGGTTGCACAACCTTTAGCCAAAATAACTGTGATCAACCGCTTCAAGTAACCATCAATGAGTTTCTTACAATGCTCTACTGGAATTTTAGACCATTCTTCTTTGGAGAAGGCACCCTTCAAATATCAGTTTAGCAAACTGCTCCAGGTTCCTGTCATTTTTAGATCTCTCCACAGGTGTTCTATGGGATTCAGGTCTGGACTCATTGCTGGCCACCTTAGAAGTCTCCAGTGCTTTCGCTCAAACCATTTTCTAGGGCTTTTTGAAGTGTATTTTGGGTCATTGTCCTGCTGGAAGACCCATGACCTCTGAGGGAGACCCAGCTTTCTCACACTGGGCCCTACATTATGCTGCAAAATTTGTTGGTAGTCTTCAGACTTCATAATGCCATGCACACGGTCAAGCAGTCCAGTGCCAGAGGTAGCAAAGCAACCCCAAAACATCAGGGAACCTCTGCCGTTTGGCTGTAGGGACCGTGTTCTTTCCTTTGAATGCCTCTTTTTTTCTCCTTTAAACTCTATGTTGATGCCTTTGCCCAAAAAGCTCTACTTTTGTCTCATCTGACCAGAGAACATTCTTCCAAAACATTGCCAAAACTTACCTGAGAAAACCTACAAACTCCAGCGTGGATTTTTTTATGTCTCGGGGTAAGAAGTGGGGTCTTCCTGGGTATCCTAACATACAGTCCCTTTTCATTCAGACGCCGACAGATAGTACGGGTTGACACTGTTGTACCCTCGGACTGCAGGGCAGCTTGAGCTTGTCAGGATGTTATGCAAGGTTCTTTATCCACCATCCGCACTATCTTGCGTTGAAATCTCTCGTCAATTTTTCTTTTCTGTCCACATCTAGGGAGGTTAGCCACAGTGCCATGGGCTTTAAACTTTTTGATGACACTGCGCACAGGTCATTGGAGATGGACTTGTAGCCTCACAAGTTGGTTTCTCAAGTCCTCAGACAGTTCTTTGAGCATGGTGAAAAGAAAGAAGACCAATGTGGTACACACAAGGACACAGGACAGAGGTTGAGTCAACTTTAATCCATGTCAACTGGCTGCAAGTGTGATTTAGTTATTGCCAACACCTGTTAGGTGCCACAGGTAAGTTATAGGTGCTGTTAATTACACAAATTAGAGAAGCATCACATGATTTTTCTAACCCTTTTTTAAGTTTGGTGTGGAATTATATCCAATTTGGCTTTAGGACAATTCTTTTTGTTTTTTTTTCATTGAAGACAAATTAAATGAAGATAATAATACCAAAGAATTTGTTTCTTCCTGAAAATGATTGCAATCACAGAGTATTATCTGACAGAATTGCAGGGGTATCAATACTTTTGGCCACAACTGTAAATGGGGTTGGGGGATGGGGGGTACTTACATACAGCCACAGCTGCATCCTTGCCCTCATCATGGACGGTACCAAACTCCCTGACTTGGGTCTTCCTTCCCGTGCTATCTAATGCCATCTACTCCTGAGGTCCATGCATGCGCAGTAGGCATCTCGGGAGCATACTTTGCCTTAAAGAGCCATTGTGCTCTAAGCAGAGTGACGTGGCTGTGCCCTAACTAAAAGTGCTTCTCAGTCTATGGCTAAGAGGCAAAGAGTATTTCAGGCAGCCCCCCTATTGGGAGTGGCCTGATTTACATGTCTTAGCTGAATCTTTCTATAGCTAGTTGTCAAGTCCTCTGTTCTGCTTATTTATGTGCAGCAAAGAAAACAGTCATAGTTTAATATTAGTGACAACACATAGAGGGCATGAGTTACTCATTTATGCTGTTTAAATGTACTTCACACACTCCTGCAGTGTCCCTGCATATATGAGAGTTTTCCTCTTTAGCTAAGAGACGGTCCCTTCTGAACGACTAATTCTTAGAGTTGAGCCACCACCCCGATGTTCGAATTCGATTCAATTCGTCAAATTTGATGTGTGTTCGTCGAACAACGTTGAACCCCATTGAAAACAATGGCAGGCAAACACATAGAAAACACCTTCTAAGGCAGTGTTTCCCAACTCCAGTCCTCAAGGCACACCAACAGGTCATGTTTTCAGGATTTCCTTAGGATTGCATAGGTGATAATTTAATTACTTGCACAGGGGATAATTCCATCATCACCTATGCAATCCTAAGGAAATCCTGAAAACATGACCTGTTGGTTGCCTTGCGGACTGGAGTTGGGAAACACTGTTCTAAGGTGTCCAAAAGGTGGCAAACTACTCAAAACACACAACAAACACATGGAAAAGACACAAATATAGGCATGTCATGCCCTTCTAAAATCCGTTTTTACTCCAGTATTTGTAAGGCATCATGCAGACGATGAATATTTGGTGAGTTTTACTTCAGTATCTGTAAGGCCATGTTCAGACGAGGAGGACTTGGTGAGTTTTACTTCAGTATCTGTAAGCCCACGTTCAGACGAGGAGTACTTGGTGGGTTTTACTTAAGTATCTGTAAGGCTACGTTCAGATGAGGAGAACTTGGTGATGTTTTTCCTCACTATATGTAAGGCCTCATGCAGACTATGAGTATTGTGTCACATTTAGGGGACTACAAGAAGAGTCTCCGTTTTTTGAAAAAATGTGGGCACAGACACCACTTAAGTGGCATCAATTGCCCCACAGTTACAAAATTTAAATGGTTACTTTTAGGCCAAAAACCACAAGGCTTCATTCTCCCCAGGATGTCACAGGAGTAGAAAAGTCCTTGCGGATCCATGCCTTGTTCATCTTTATGAACGTTAGTCTGTCCACATTCTGGGTGGACAGACGCGTGCGCTTTTCTGTCAGCACACCACCAGCAGCGCTGAAGACACGTTCCGAGAGAACGCTGGCTGCGGGGCATGACAAGATCTCCAAGGCATGAGTGGCAAGCTCAGGCCATTTTTCCATTTTGGAAGCCCAAAATGAGCAAAGCTCCAGTTCCCCAGTCATGACATCGATGTTAAGTTGGAGATACTTGTGTACCATCCGCACCAGGTGTTGACTATGTGTCAGACTTCTCGTTTCTTCAGGCCTTGCAAACGATGGTCTGAAAAAATTGTGGAACGAGGCAAAGAAATTGGTGTTAACACCACCACCAATGGCGTTACTGGTATGGTGTGAGTGATGATGACTCGACAGTCCCATGGTTGACAAGTGAGAAATGTGAGATTCACTCTGTCTACCACTGGTGGTTTGTGGAAAAGCCGATCTCAGATTATGTATCAGCTTCTGCTGATAGTCCTGCATGCGTGCGTCCCTTTGTATGGCTGGAATTATGTCAGCAAATTTGGTCTTATACCGGGGATCGAGGAGTGTGGCAACCCAGTAGTTGGCATGTGCTTCTAATTCGGACAATCCGAGGGTCATGTTGCAGGTAGTGCAGCAAGAAGGCGCTCATGTGTTTTGCGCATCCAGGAGGACCAAGTCCTTGTTGTTTTGGTGGTGGGGAGGTCAGAATCATGCTTCCTTCCTCTGCCCTCTCCCCCCAACCTCGCACAACAGAAATGTCATCAAGGTCTCCCTCATCTGCTGACTCTTCCATGCCCATCGCCAGATCCTCCTCCATTTCTTCCTGGGCTTATGCACCTTCCTCAGCAGTTTGGCTGCTACCATGCGCCCTCGTTAATCCCTCTCCACCACCCTCCCATGCCTGCCATGTTGTTGCTGCCGACCGTGAGGACCTTGGAGATGTTGTCATCCCTTCCGCATAGGACTCCTCCTGTACTTCCTCCACCTCCTCTTGTCCCACCACCTGACTCCGAATATTGTTTAGTGTCTGCTCCAGCATGTAGATCACCGGAATAGTCATGCTGATCATGGCATCGTCAGCACTAAACATTTTCGTCGCCATATCAAAACTGTGCAGAAGGGTGCATAGGTCCTTGATCTGAGACCGCTCTTGAAGCGTGATCTGCCCCACCTCTGGATCTCGTTGGCCCAGGCTATACGTCATAACGTATTGCACCAGGGCTCGGCGGTGCTGCCACAGTCGCTGCAACATGTGCAGAGTAGAATTCCAGCTTGTCGGCACATCGCATTTCAGCCGGAGAACGGGCAAGCCGAAAGACTTCTGGAGAGAAGCAAGTCGTTGAGCTGTGGGATGCGAACGCCTGAAGTGCGCACACAGCGATCGTGCCCTCTGCAGAAGCCCATCTAGGCAAGGATAGTGTGTCAAAAATTGCTGGACCACCAGATTCAACACGTGAGCCATACAAGGCATGTGTGGGTGATATTGCCCCGGCGAAGGGCCACATCCAGGTCTGCAGCATTGTCACACACAGCCTTCCCTGGCTGCTGGTTGAGTGGAGACAACCATTGCTGAAACTCGGTCGCCAGAGCTGACCACAACTCCTCAGCTGTGTGACTTATGTTTCCAAGGCATTTGAGGGTAAAGACCGCCTGATGGCATGGAGACTTGCTGCCAGCATAGTTGAGAGGTGTGCAGGATTCCTTCTCTGCAGTTACAACGTGGGTGGCATTACCAGACAGGCTTTGGGCGGAGGACCGAGACGAGGTTGAGGAGGCATAAGCAGTGGAGGAGCTCCTACCTACAGAGGATTGATGCACAACTCATGGGGACGGCAAAAATTGGACAGCAGACCCTTCTCCAGCTCTCACCATAGTTACCCAGTGCCCAGTCAGTGACATGTAATGCCCCTTTCCATGCTTACTGGTCCAAGTGTCTGTGGTGAAATGCACCCTGTCACACACAGAGTTTCTCAAGAAAGCGGTGATGTTGTCTGTGACATGCTGATGTCGAAGTAGTGGCGACTGGGCATCTGGTACTGGGGCACTGCGACGGACATAAGGTCTCGAAAATCCTCTGTGTCTACCAGGCGGAAAGGCAGCATTTCTGAAGCCAAGAGCTTGCAGATGGTGAAATTGAAGCGCTTAGCTTTCTCATGACTTGGAGGAAATGGCCTTTTACTTGTCCACATCTGAGGGACGGAGGGCTGGCTGCTGTGTTGAGATGGGGTTGAGTAGGGTGTCATTGGCAAACTGCAGGTCTGGGGGGAAGGTGCAGGTGAACATGTACTGCTGCCTTCATCCAAAGGTGGTGCTCTCGATGTCTGAGAGAGCTCAAAACCAGCAGTATTATCCACTTGAAAACCAAGTGTCGACCTGCCAATCACACTGCCTGTTGCGGGTAAAGAGGTGGAAGGTCTACATCCAAAAGCATGTGTGACAGCTGTCCCCACAGTCACAGATGATGAAGAGCACATGGGTGCACTTGATAGGGCAGATGGTGGTAGGCCCGCCCCGGTAGCCCGCATTCTAGCATGGTGAGCTTCCTACTGCGACTTGTGCTTCATGTCCATGTGGCGGTTCATACATGAAGTACTCAAGCTACTGAGCTTTTGGCCTCTGCTCAGAGATTGGTGACAAATCTTGCAGATGACATGATTTGGGAGATCCTTGGCGATGTCAAAGAAGGCCCAGGCTAGGCAAGGCTTAGAGCCCATGCGAGCTGCAGAGGCATCACGACTTGTGCTCAGAAGCAGGGCTGCGGATGCAGTTGTTGACATTCTTCCAGTACTACGTCTATGTCCAGGAATGCGCAACCTAACCTCATCGTCAGTAGCATCCTCCTCCACCTCCTGTGCTGACCTCATCGACTGGCTTACTGTAGGTTGACAGTAAGTGGGATCTCCAACCTCATCATCATCCTCTGTGTTCTCACACCCCTCGTCCTCCTCAGAGACAACCTCTTCCTGCCTTGACCAAAAACTTAGATACCGGATTGGATTGACAAACTGAGTCTTATCAGCATTATCCTCCTTGTGTCCAGCAAGTGTAGTTACTGTTAGGGAATGAGGGTCATGAACGTCAGAACCTTCTTCATCTGGGCCTGAATCAGACTCACAAACCTTCTGAGCATCAGGGCAGATTATTAACTTGTCTGGACTCACTGCAGCTTTGGAGCTGACTTCTGATTCCCAGGCTATTGTGTGACTAAACAGCTGTGCAGACTCAACCATGTGTGTTACCCCAGACTCAGTAGGGCAGATGGAGACGTGGGAGCTTGGAGGAATGAAGTGCGATTGGGCTGACACCTCAGATGACTGGAGGGTTTGTGATGTAGTAGTTGAGGTGGAGGAGAAACCACTTGATGGAGCACTTGCGATCCATTCAAGCACCTGCTGTTTTTGTTCCTCATTTACAAGTGGTACCGATGCTCGTCTGTAAGAAAGGGATCATATCCGATTGGCCACGTAAAGAAGTTGACATCTTACTTTGCCTGGAAGATTGTCTTTCTTCAGTAGATGTTAATGTAGATTTAGCATCTACCCCATGGACACAAATTTTTTTTCCCTTTACACCACGCCTACTCCCATTCCCACCAGCAGAAGGCTTTTTTCTAGTGATGAGCGAGTACTAAAATGCTCGGGTGCTCGAAGCTCGGGCCGAGCATCCCAAGATACTCGTGTACTCGGCCCGAGTACCGAGCCCAATGATATCCTGTGGGAGACCCGAGTATTTTTATGAAATGACTGCCGGCAGCATGTAGAAACCCTAAAAATGTCACAAAAGTCTCAGAAGAGTGCTCAAATGACATGGCAACACCATGGGGAAGACCCCTGGAAGCATTTCTCACTCAAAGTCACAGCTGTGAACAATCTTGTCCGAGTTTCACGCCAATTTTACGGAGTCACCAGAAAACCTTCCAAAATGACACCAAAATGAATATTCAGGGTGGAAATGTTAAGGGCACATACCCAATAGTGAGATATAGCTGGTGTATGTTACTTTTTGTGATGACATGAAAGATTTTACGTGAAAACATTGTGCGGCACTCCGATGTCCCTGAGAAGAGACGTACATGAAGCCCTGTCTTGACATATTGTGCCCATTTTGAGGAACTGGGTCTATTCTAGTATTTTCCTTTGCCAGGGCAGTCTAAAATTGGGAGGTTCAACAATGACCCATGCATACAGACATGCAGTAGGGCCTGTAAACCTCAAGTGGGTGTATTGTAGTATAGCCCTTTGGTCAGGGCAGCCAAAAATTGGGAGGCTCCACATTGTCCCTGGATAGAGACGTGCAGGAGGGCCTCAAAACATTTTTCCCATTGAAAAGGAGCGGGTCTCCTGTCGTTGTAATGCCCATTCTAAAAGAATGGGCGAAAAAATGTACCACTGCGGGTATACCTGAAACAACAGCCTAACTATTGTAACGGTCATCATGGTGGCACATGAGGAGAAGGAGGAGCAGTCCAGCGATTAGCCAAAGTCCAGAAGTGTGTACCCATGGGTGAGTGGAGGTACATGGCAAATTCCCATAACAAAATTTAAATTCAGTTTTCATTTGTTGGTGGTGTGGTGAAGTCTGGCCCAATCCAACCCTTGTTCATCTTGATCAGAGTCATCCTGTCAACATTTTCAGCTGACAGGTGGGTGCGTTTATCAGTAATGATTCCACCTGCGGCACTGAAAACACGCTCTGACAAAACGCTAGCGGCAGGGCAGGCCAGGACTTCCAAGGCGTAGAGAGCCAATTCATGCCACGTGTCCAGCTTGGAGACCCAATAATTGTAAGGCACAGAGGAATGTCGCAGTACAGTTGTTCGATCTGCAAGGTACTCCTTCAGCATCTGGCCAAACTTAGCATTTCTTGTGGCACTACCCCGCACCTCAGAGGCTGTGGTACGTGAGGGCTGAGAAAACTGTCCCACATCGTAAAGACTGTTCCCCTACGACTGTGTGTTATCACCCACACCCACTACTGTTTCTTGCTCCAAGTCATCGCGCTCCGCCTGCAATGCATCCTCTTTGTTTTTCAGTAGAGACCGTTTTAGAAGGCAGAGTAGTGGTATGGTGACGCTAATAATGGCGTCATCACCGCTCACCATCTTGGTGGAGTCCTCAAAGTTTTGGAGGACGATACATAGGTCGGACATCCATCTCCACTCCTCAGGTGTTATGTGTGGAGTTTGACCCATTTCCCGACGGCTTAGGTGATGAAGGTAGTCAACAACTGCCCTCTTCTGCTCACATATCCTGACCAACATGTGCAGAGTTGAATTCCAATCGCGTGGGGACATCACACGCCAGTCTGTGGGCCGGAAGACGCAAATGGCGCTGAAAGCCGGCAAGGCCGGCTGAAGCAGCAGGTGACTTGCGAAAATGTGCAGACAGACGGCGAACCTTTACCAGCAGTTCAGACAGCTCTGGGTATGACTTTATAAACCTCTGAACCACCAGGTTGAGCACATGGGCCACGCATGGAACATGCATCAGCTGGCCTCGCCTCAAAGCTGCCACCAGGTTCCGGCCATTGTCACACACGACCTTTCCTGGCTTTAGGTTCAGAGGTGTGAGCCAGTGATCTGCCTGCTGTTTCAGAGCTGTCCACACCTTTCTGCATTGTGGGGTTTGTCACCTATGCAGACTAGCTTCAGCACAGCCTGTTGCCGCTTTGCAGAGGCAGTGCTGCAGTGCTTCCAGCTTGGGACTGGTGTGGAGGGTACAGTGGATGAGGATGCGCAGGAGGAAGAGGCTGAGGAGCATGACATTCCGGAGCTGTAGAGTGTCAGTGAAACCCTGACAGAGGTAGGGCCTGCTATCCTTGGTGTGGGAAGGACGTGTTCCGTCCCTCGCTCAGACTGGGTCCCAGCCTCCACAATATTAATCCAGTGTGCCGTCAAGGAGATGTAGCGGCCTTGCCCACAAGCACTTGTCCACGTGTCTGTGGTTAGGTGGACTTTGGCTGAAACAGCGTTGTTCAGGGACGTGTGATGCTTTGGGACACGTGGTTATGCAATGCGGGGACGGCACATCTGGAGAAATAGTGGCTGGCTGGGGACCGAGTAACGTGGGACAGCAGCCCCCATCAGGTCGCGGAATGCTTCCGTCTCCACCAGCCGGAAAGGCAACATTTCTAGCGCTATGAGTCGCGAAATGTGAGAATTTAGGACTGTGGCTTGTGGGCGTTGGCAGCGTATTTGCGCCTGCGTTCATAGGTTTGCTGAATGGATAATTGAACGCTGCGCTGGGACAAGGACGTGCTTGATGGTGGTGTTGTTTGTGCGTGGGCAACTTCAGGTGCAGGGCCGGAGGCTTGTTCGCGGCCAGCATGGACAGGGGATTGGCTCACACGCACAACACGCGAAGACGTAGCACTGACATCAGCAAGCACCGCTCCTCAACTCTGTTGTACTGCCCACAAAGTCGGGTGTTTAGCTGACATGTGCCTGATCATGCTGGTGGTGGTCAGGCTGCTAGTTTTCGTACCCCTACTGATACTGGCATGGCAGGTGTTGCAAATGGTCTTTTTAGAGTCATCTGGAGCCAACTTAAAAAACTCCCAGACTCGGGAAGACCTAACATTTGCACAGGCACATTGAGTCGTGTTGTTGTTCCGGGGAACAGTTGCCTGCCTTCTGCTGCGGACACGACCCTGCTTCGTACTGCCTGTTGGGATGCTATGCCTCTCTCCCCCAGTGCACTGCTGTCCTCGCTCTGCATATCCTCCTGCCAGGTTGGGTCAGCTACTGGATCATCCACCACGTCGTCTTCCTCTTCCGCACCCTGATCCTCCTCCTGACTTCCTGGCAATTGTGTCTCATCATCGTCCACCCCTTGTTGAGACACGTTGCCAACGTTCCGTTCGTGAGAACGTGGCTGCTCAAATATTTGGGCATCTGTACATACCATCTCCTCATCACCCACTTCAACAGGAGCTGGCGAGAGGCCAGATTCTGTGAATGGATACGTGAACAGCTCCTCCGAGTGTCCAACTGTGGGATCAGTAATGTCCGTGGACATGTACTCGGCCTGGTGGTAAGGAGGAGGATCAGGTTGGGAAATGTGCGGTGCAGTATCACGGCTACTGACACTTTACCGTGTGGAAGACGGGCACCTCCACAAACACCCTATCTGACTTGAAGCATTATCCGCTATCCAAGTAACAACCTGTTGACACTGCTCTTGGGGCCCGCAGCAGTACATCGCTCTTGAACCAAGAATTTGGGACAGGACGTGCGAGTGAAAAGATGTGCCACTTTGTTGTTGCGAAATTAGTGCTTGCACACGACCTCGGCCTCTGCCTGCACCACTATCACGTCCACTTCCTTGTTCCTTGCCAACGCCCTTGCGCATTTTGCCTGTATACAGCGACAACAGTCTGGTGACTGTTCAGGTCACAGGAGAGTAGGATTTTAGTCCCTAACCTGTATCAAGCTAGTAAGTACTGTTATGGTGACAGAAAAGCTTGGATTCCGATCTGGATCACCCTGCCTATATCCTCCTAGATTAGTCCTGAGAAGGACTGTTGTGGTCAGCAGCAGTTTGCAGCCCTGCTCCGGATCTACCTATGAGGGCCGCAAATCTGTCCCTAAGCAGCAGCAGACACTGTCCCTACACTCACTGTCTGGATGGCTGTGTGAAGAGCATAGTGCGGCCGGGTCTTATAAAGGCTCGGTCACGCTGTGCAGGCCGGCCAATCATTGCAATGCCACAACTAACAGGGCTGTGGCATTGCAGTGGTCTGCCAGCCAATCCCTGCATGTGGGCTGGCTCTCTAAAGAACGCCAACATGCAGGGATGAGGACCACGAGCACAGCACGAGTATCGCGAGATTGTACTCGGGCTACTCGGCGAGCACCGAGTAGTGATACTCGTGTGAGTACCGAGCAGCGCAGAGCATACTCGCTCATCACTACTTTTTGCCACTCATTTTGTATGGGACAAAATTTGCAACTGTACAGTTGTTGGACAACAAAAAGCTGGATGTAAGTCAAGCAGAGGTGACTGAACCAACACTGCTACTTGACCCAAAGTGAGACCTGGGCAAGGTGCAGATAAAAATTAAAAGTAAGTGACTACACAGGCGGTGTAGTTGTTTGTATTAGAAGTGGCCTACATTGCTTCTTTTTAGTGGCACTGCTACTTGACCCAAAGTGAGACCTGGCAAGGTGCAGTTAAAAATTAGCACCAACTACACAGGCGGTGTAGCTTCTTTCACAAGTGGGCTACACCACTGTGTAAGTGACACTGTTACAATACTAGCCCGAACAAATTGAATGGACTAGCTGCAGCCAAAAAATGCCCACTAAGGTAGGTGGTGTAGCTTTCTTCACAGCAGTGCTACACTACCTGCCCTAGAGGACTCCCAGAGCTAGATGTGGCCAGATGCTGTGAAAAATGCTTGCACAGCACTGGCACACTTCTGTCTGGCAAAAACTAATAGAGACTGCTCTAACCTAGCCCTAAAAAGGGCTGAAATTTAAACTAGTCCCTGCTTCTATGAAGTACACCTGAAAAAGGGCTGCTAGACTACTAGTCCCTAGTCCCTAATCGCTACTCCTAGGAAGCAGCCCTCAAAAGATCTGATACTCCTAAAATTCGCACCCTACCTCCAGTCCCTACTCCCTAAACCTATCTACCTCACTAGCTGAATCAGAACACAATTGCTTGATTTCGCTCTATATCGCCCACAGCAGGAGCAGTGCCGTGAGACACAGAGCTACAGCAATGAGCAAATGGTGGTGATGGAGAAAATGGCTGGGTCTTATAGTGCTAGGACATGTGACTTACACAGCCAATGGTGCCTGACCTTGCTTGTGTGCAAAAAATGCACTTTGCTGTGTGTATGTGTGATTGGATGACAGCCTGCACCGACCCACTGTATCTGCAGTTTGGAGAAAAAAAGATGGAGATCGCTATCATTACTGCAGCACTGGTACAACCCCCCCCCCCCGCATATTATACCCATAAACTGGATATTCACAGTCATTAACACGGTTAGGGTTAGGTTTAAGCTTTTGGTGATTGAAGTGATATCTAACATAACTGCGAACTGCCGAATTTCAAGTTAATTGTTTTAATTCGACGAATGTTGAACACGGCGCAAAACAGCTCGAATTTGAGATTGGCGAACAAAGTCCCTAAGTCCTAAGTCTTAATCCTAAGTCATAAGTCTTAAGTCCTAATTGCATCTGTGGGACTTTTGAAGAGGCATACATTAGTAAAAATCAGTTTTAATTACTTTCAATGGCTTCTACTCTTACCAGCCCTTTGGCCTGTCAAAAGTCAATGCAGCCAATGGGAATCTCAGTGGAAGTCTCTAAAGTCTCTATGGGTTACCCAATGGGAATCTCAGTGGGAAAGTCTTTGGCAATTTCAATGGGAGACCATGGCTGCACTGACTTTTCACAGGCCAAAGGGCTGGTAAGAGTGGAAGCCATTGAAAGTAATTAAAACGGACTTTTGAAGGGGCATACATTAGTAAAAGTCAAACAGATGGGAAGCCAGCATGTCAGCAACCTATTGTGCATGCCCTTGACAGACTGTTGAAGCTAAGCAGCAGGAGCCTCGGTCACGGGCTGGATGGGAGACCTCATGAGAGACCCAATGGGAATCTCAGTGGGAGAGCCTATGGTAATTTCAATGGGAGACCATGGCTGCATTGACTTTTGACAGGCCAATGGGCTCGTAAGAGTAGAAGCCATTGGCGGTAATTAACCTCCCTGGCAGTATGATTATGTCAGGAATTTTGTACTAACAGCGGTACCATTTTTTTGGTAAAAAATGTCTTTTATGGGCAGAAATTTTATACTTTTTTATTTCTCACCCATTTCCACCTCCAATACATAGTAACATAGTTTTTAAGGTTGAAGGAAGACTTTAAGTCCATCTCGTTCAACCCATAGCCTAACATGTTGATCCAGAGGAAGGCAAAAAAAAACCCATGTGGCAACACTAAGCTCCACATTGGGGAAAAAAATTCCTTCCTGACTCCAGATATGGCAATCAGACTAGTTCCCTGGATCAACGCCCTATCAAAGAATCTAGTATATATAACTGGTAATATTATAATTTTCAAGAAAGGCATCCAGGCCCTTCTTAAATGTTAGTAGTCACTCACTCATTACAACATCATGTGGCAGAGAGTTCCATAGTCTCACTGCTCTTACAGTAAAGAATCCACGTCTGTGATTATGATTAAACCTTCTTTCCTCCACACGTAGAGAATGCCCCCTTGTCCCAGTC
The DNA here is from genome assembly GCA_033576535.1 of Allobates femoralis. Classification (NCBI taxonomy): domain Eukaryota; kingdom Metazoa; phylum Chordata; class Amphibia; order Anura; family Aromobatidae; genus Allobates; species Allobates femoralis. The sequence continues at coordinate 363,107,161 of JARQOC010000003.1, forward strand.
TCAGGCCTAAGAGTAAAGAGATCATTAGAAAGTTCTCTGTACTGTCCCCTCATATATTGATACATTATTATAAGATCACCCCTAAGCCTTCGTTTTTCCAAGCTAAATAACCCCAAGTTTAATAACCTGTCTTGGTATTGCAGACCCCTTAGTCCTCTAATGACTTTTGTCGCTCTTCTCTGGACCCGCTCTAGTTCAGCTATGGCTTTCTTATACACCGGAGACGAGAATTGGACACAGTATTCTAAATGTGGTCGCACTAGTGACTTGTATAGAGGTAAAATTATGTTCTCCTCATGAGCATCTATGCCTCTTTTAATGCATCCCATTATTTTATTTGCCTTTGCAGCAGCTGCCTGACACTGGCCACTAAATGTGAGTTTGTCATCAACCCATACACCCAGGTCTTTTTCAGTGACAGTTTTGCCAAGTGTTTTACAATTAAGCACATAATTATACCTTTTGTTTCCTCTGCCCAAGTGCATGACTTACATTTATCCCCATAAAGTCATTTGCCATTTAGCAGCCCAAGCTTCTAGTTTACATAAATCCCCCTGTAATATAAAATTGTCCTCCTCTGTATTGATTACCCTGCAGAGTTTAGTGTCATCTGCAAATATTGAAATTCTACTCTGTATGCCCCCTACAAGGTCATTAATAAATATATTAAATAGAAGCGGGCCCAACACTGACCCCTGTGGTACCCCACTGTTAACTGTGACCCATTCTGAGAGTGTTCCATTAATAACCACCCTTTGTTTCCTATCACTAAGCCAGTTCTTAACCCCTTTACACATATTTTCCCCTATCCCCATTGCCCTCATTTTATGTATCAACCTTTTGTGTGGCACCGTATCAAAAGCTTTTGAAAAGTCCATATAGACCACATCCACTGCATTTCTTTGGTCCAGTCCAGAACTTACTTCTTCATAGAAGCTTATCAGATTAGTTTGACAGGAACGGTCCCTCATAAAACCATGTTGATAATGGGTCATGAGGTTATTTTTCTTCAGATACTCCAGTATAGCATCTCTTAGAAAACCCTCTAGGATTTTACCCACAGTAGAGGTTAAGCTTACTGGCCTATAATTTCCAAGTTCAGTTTTTGTCCCCTTTTTGAATATTGGCACCACATTTGCTATACGCCAGTCCTGTGGTACAGACCCTGTTATTATGGAATCTTTAAATATTAAAAATAATGGTCTATCTATGACAGTACTTAATTCCTGCAGCACTCTGGGGTGTATCCCATCCGGGCGCGGGGATTTGTCAATTTTAGTGATTTTTAGACGATGCCGTACTTCCTCTTGGGTTAAGCAGGTGACATTTAATTGAGAATTTTTGTTATCACTGATCATATTGTTTGCATGGGATTTTCTTGTGTAAATACTGTTGACAAAAAGTCATTTAGCATATTGGCTTTTTCCTCATCCTCATCCACCATTTCACCCAGACTATTTTTAAAGGGGCCAACACCATCATTTTTTAGTTTCTTACTATTTATGTAGTTAAAAAATATTTTGGGATTATTTTTACTTTCTCTGGCAATGAGTCTCTCTGTCTCAATCTTTGCTGCCTTGATTTGCTTTTTATAAATGGTATTTAATTTTCTGTATTTATTTAATGCCTCATCACTACCTACTTGCTTTAATTCCCTAAATGCTTTCTTTTTGTCACATATTGCACCTCTTACTGCTTTATTTAGCTATAGTGGTTTCCTCCTATTTCTAGCATGCTTATTCCCATAGGGTATATATTGTGCACAGGTCCTATTCAGGATGCTAATAAACATCTCCCATTTGCTTTGTGTACTTTTATGTCTCAGGCAATAACGGGACGATTGCCTGAGATCATCTCTCAACTGTTGGAAATTTGCCTTCCTGAAGTTTAGTGTCCTTGTAGCCCCTCTACTACACATCTTAGTAAAGGATACTTAAAAGCTTATTAAGTTATGATCACTATTACCCAAGTGACCTCCAACCCAATGAGCCACTGCTCGACTGGGTAAGGGCCCCTCAAGCATCAATAAAGGGCCCCCGTGACCCTGTGACAGAGGAGAGAAGGGTAACTAAGGGAAGTATCCTGCTTACCTTGGGTGTTCCTGCCCCTGCTCTCGTCGGCAGCCCAGGCTCTAACCCTAACCCTAGCCCTAACCCTAACCCTAACACTAAAACCTAGCCCCAACCCTAACCCTAACCCTAGCCACTAACCTAAACCTAGCCTAACCTAACCTAGCCCTAACCCTAGCCCTAACCCTAACCCTAACCCTAGCCCTAACCTAACCTAACCCTAGCCTACCTAACCCTAGCCCTAACCCTATCACCCTAAACCCTAGCACTTAAACCTAACCCTAGCCATAGCCCTAACCCTATCCTACCTAACCCTAGCCCTAACCCTAATCCTAACCCTAGCCGTAGCCCTAACCCTAGCCCTAACCCTAACACTAAAACCTAGCCCTAACCGTAACCCTAGCCCTAACCCTAACCCCTAGTCCTAGCCCTAACCCTAACCCTAGCCCTAACCCTAATACAAACCCTAACCCTAGCCCTAATCCTAGCCCTAACCTTAACCCTAACCCTACTCCTAACCCTAACCCTAACGCTAGCCCTAGCCCTAAACCTAGCCCTAACCCTAGCCCTAGCCCTAACCCTTACTTTAACTGCTGCTGACATGAACAACACCACTGCCCCCCCCCTCGGTTCGCGACTGTGATGGCCGCGACCGAACAGCCAATAGCACCCCCCTCCCCCGGAGCAGCGACCGCACTGTCAATAGCACCCCCCCTGTCCTCAATGTGAGAGGCGAAACTGCCCGTGGGTAAACCCGAGTGTGACTCGGGTTTACCGATTCTGACAGTGAAAGTTAACCCTGAATCACACTAGGGAATACCGCTAGGAAGTCTCTATGGGTGACCCAATGGGAATCTCAGTGGGAGAGCCTATTGCAATTTCAATAGGAAACCATGGCTGCATTGACTTTTGACAAGCCAAAGGGCTGGTAAGAGTAGAAGCCATTGACGGTAATTAAAGCTGACTTTTACTAATGTATGCCTCTTCAAAAGTCCCACAGATGCGAAGCCAGCATGTCATCAGCCATTGTAAACCCATTGTGCATGCCCTTGACAGACTGTTGAAGCTAAGCAGCAGGAGCCATGGTCACGGGTTGGATGGGAGACCTCATGAGAGACCCAATGGGAATCTCAATGGAAGTCTCTATGGGATACCAAATGGCAGTATCGGTGGGAGAGACCATGGCAATGTCAATGGGAAACCATGGCTGCATTGACTTTTGACAGGCCAAAGCGCTGGTAAGAGTAGAAGCCATTGATGGTAATTAAAACTGATTGACTGGGAGACCATGGCTGCATTGACTTTTTTTTTCCAGAAAATATGTTTATTAGGAAAAAGAATACAAAAGTAGTTACATGAAACATCGTCCATTAAGAGTATAAGGAACAAATAGCCAATATCATGGTACCAGCATGTTCAATTTCAGATATAACCAAGCTTCAAACGGGTACCGGATCTATCAATGTTTCTTGTTACGTTAAGTTAAAATAAGACGCATTAACGTTATGAGAAATCAAATATGAAGTGAAGTAAAAATTTGTGGTATGGGGTAAAAAAAAAAAATAGAGAGATAAGTAGAGCAGAAAGGAGAAGATGACGAGGGGGTAAAGGGGAGAAGGGGAGGGAAAAAGGAGGAGGGTAGAAGAGGGGGGAAGAGAATCCGTTTCCCATCTTAAGAAGGATATATATTCATAACAATGATCTACGACTTCTTTTGTTTTATGTTTGTAATCGAGAAAATAGAAAAGAATGAAGGAATAAAGGGGTGAGACGCGCGCATCAATCCTACCGGGCCGCAATAAAGACACCTCCATGCATAAAGATCAATTTAGGTGTCTCCCAACCAGGATGCGATATCGGGACCCTCTCTAAAGAGGAGCCAAGCACACCACGTTCCTTGGTGTTTGTCCCATCTGTCAGTATCTTGTGCGATAAGGGATTCCATTAGTTCCAGTCTATTCATTTCGGTTACCCATTCCCTGATTGGAGATCCACGGAAACCCCATCAATGTCTGGGGACCACGGTTCTTGCAGCTATGAGGCAAAATCTGAATAGACTGTTTTTAGCCGCTGCGAGAGAGCCGGTATCAGAGAGAGGAGTGCTATCTGAGGCAAAGGGTCCCGGACCACCCCCGTGACAGTGCTGGATATTGCAAAAAATTTTTGCCAGAATTGTTGTATGGGCCTGCAGGACCACCATATGTGTAGAAGTGTGCCTCTCTCCTCACCGCATCTCCAACTTGAGTCTGGTATGGCAGGGTAGATCCTATGGAGGAGGTCTGGACACCTATACCACCTCGTCAGAATCTTATAATTTTTCTCTTGAGACAAACAAGACACTGAGAGTCTGTGAGTCAAAGTGAAAATTTTTTGAAGGTCCAGAGTGGTAAAGGTGATCTGCAAATCCCCTGCCAAGCCTCTATAAAAGAGGGGGGTCCACCAAGGTCACCTCAGACAGTATGTTATACATTAGGGACACTACATGAGGAGGACCCTCTGTGGAACCTAGTAAAAACTCTAAAGCAGTGGGAGGTGCAGATCCCATGGTAGCAAGGTAAGCCTTCAGTTGGGAAAACTCCAGCCAAGACAAGGAATCCATATCGACTCCTCTTCGCATGGCCCCCACCGTGGAGAAGCTCGAGAGCTGGGATGCAACCTGACCCATGGATGGTCTATACGATTCCATCCAGCAGAGAAAACTGTGCCTGCCAACTGCAGGTGGGAAGTTAGCATTATTGAAGAGGGGACTCAAACCGCTTGGTTTATTGGTTAATGTCAGCCTGCCTCTGCGTGACTCCCAGAACTTGAGAAAAGACTGTGTAAGGGGAAGGAAACTTGATAATGGAGGTCTGTGGGAAGCACTGATCCAAGGCAACAAACAGAGAGGAAGGGGTGATAGGAGATCCTCCAGGAGCATCCATTGTTGATGGGCTGAATTATATTTCCAGTCCACCACCCTGGACAAGAGGACCGACCGATAGTGCCACTGAAAATCCGGTAAGCCCGAACCTCCCCTTGATTTTGGGCTAGTTAAGACAGAAAATCGTAATCTAGGTTTTCTCTTTCCCCACACAAAGCTACTGTGAGGCATCGCCAGCATGGTCCCCATGGCCGGGGCGCATCACATGCAGGATCAGGGTATGATCCTGTTCACACTGGCCGGTTTTCCTGTGATGATGCTGTGTGAACCTACCCGGAACACAAGGTGTTCAATGTGAGAGTGACTGCTGTAGATCCGATACATTTATGAGCCTAATGAGCGGCTGTGAGTGGCTCCTGAGATCGATGAGGCCCTGAGGAAAGGAATGGGTGTTGATTGCTGACAGCCCAGGTGGGTGTGTCAGGTGGGTGTGTCCTGAGGAATAGCAGCCCAGCTGGATGAGTCAGTGTGGGAGTGGCAGGCAGGATAAGAGCCTGGCAGCTGAGTGATTGAGAGTTTTGATTATCAGCCAGAGATCAGCCTGAGAGGATGGTGATCCATGAGCAGCCAGAGTGCAGAGCAGTGCAGGGCTCTGTGTTAAATGAAGGGAGCATGCTAGCTCCATACCGGTGACCAGTTCCGGTGTTATTACAGCTCCTGGAGTGGGGAAGCCGGGGCTGACTCAGGTGGAGACTGGTCTGGGCGTGTGGTTGAGACACGTCCGGGAAAGGAGCCCTTGGGGACACTTGGTGGACCTGTGACCCAGGCAGCGAGACCCGGATCCGTGCATGGTAAGAAAGCAGTTCTCGAATGCTTGTGTGAACTGTGCACCTGGTGGTGAAATGTGCCAGGCGGGCATAGCCGCCCTGAGGTCCGACTAGATAGTCAGTGAGGGACCTGTTTTAACTATATGTGTATGTTATGGCTTAGGTAGAAAGGCCATGTGCGGAGTCTGTGGGAGAGCCCCAGCTGGAGTGGATGATAGTAGAGGCGTTCCGTCCCTGTGGGACGAGAGGGAGGCTTGGCCTGCTGTGTGCAGCGGGTACCTGTCCCTCAACCACGACCTCTAATGGTGTGGGTGTGCCTGTTGCCAGAGACAGGGGTCACGAAGGCTCCTAGAAGGGTAACCATGGCTGATCCGTTAGGGTGCTACTCAGAAGCAGGGTACAGTCGTCGACCTGGAGACCTGCCATGAGATGGAGGTTTGGTGGCGACTGATGGTCCGTACCGTGGTGAGTAGGCCATGGTGACGCGTGGTTAGCCCGGATTCTATGGTTGACCAGGTCCGTGTTATGGTCATGGAGGAGCCACAATCCATGGATGTAGTATAATGGGCTGTGAGCGGATGTGTGGATGCATGGGATCCATGAATATTGTATGATGGATCACATGTGATATGTAAGGTCCCGGTCAGGCAGGAATCCTGACTACGGGATATATATGGAGTCATCAGGCTGGGTGACTAAAGCCAGGCGGCAGGTACCGCCATTGGGACCCACAGGGCCCGTTGAAGCGTATGTAGCGAGGGTCAGAAGCAGGGGTTAAAAAGGGCTCCTAGAGTGGGGACACCATGGTTGAACCAGGTGGACTCTGACCGGGACGTAGGTTGAGATGCGTCCAGGAAGGAGCCCCTTGGGGATACATGATATACCCGATACTCAGGTTGCTCAATCCCTGTTCTGAACCCGGAGGTGTCATCGTTGATATATATATAGGGTAATGTGAGGTAGCAACCGGGGAACCCGCTTGCAAAACGACAACAACACGTGTTTATAGGTTTAACCAATGTCTACCCGTTTATTTTCACATATTAACAACATAACCCGGGTAGCATGTTTGACACATATCACATTGATTAAAAACACTTTACATAAATACACCATACATTTACATTTAACATCACATAACACTTATATTGCACATAACGTTTTATAGTAACCCGGGCCCTTTAACCATCTATGTCCCCATTGGAGCTCTACCAACAGCTCCCATGGTGGCTACGGCCTCCGGCCTACTTACACTATACATACGTTACAGTACGATGATGACCCTTCCGGGTTCATAACAGGGATTGGCAAACCCTAGTAACCCGTGGGGCTGCGGCCTCCGGCCTAACCACGCGTTACCCAGTACGGGAGCCCTTCTAACCCCTGCTTCTGACCTTCGTTACATACGCCTCAACGGGCCCTGTGGGTCCCAATGGTGGTACCTGCCGCCTGGCTTTAGTCCCCCCAGCATGATGATATACATTCACCCGTAGTCAGGAATCCTGCCTGACCGGGACCTTACATACCGTATGTGATCCATCATTCAAACGTCCATGGATCACACACCTGCTCACAGCCCACATCCATGGACTGTGGCCCCTCCATGGCCCATTACAGGGACTGGCAAACCATAGTACACGGGAACCTCATCCGATACCTACTAGGAGCCCTATTACCCCTGTGTCTGGCACTAAGGCACACCCACACCATTAGAGGTCGTGGTTGAGGGACGGGTACCCTCTGCAAGCAGCAGGGCAAGCCTCCCTCTCGTCCCAAGGACGGAACGCCTCCAACATCATCCATACTAGCTGGGTCACTCTCTCCCCACATCATTATACATGGGTCTTACATATAGGCCATCATCTCTCATTCAGGGCCATTACCTAAGCCCTCATACACATAGTTAAACACATTGTTTCATCAGGTCCTTTAACTGAGCACTCTGACTCGGACCCAAAGGCTGTCTATGCCCGCCTGGCATTACTCACACAAGGCTCACTCCGTTACACGGGAACCGCTGTCTTACCGGGCACGGATCCGGGTCTCGCTACCTGTATAACGGGTCCACCAAGCGTCCCCCAAGGCTCCTTTCCCGGACGTGGTTCCCTCCACGCCCGGACCAGTCTCCACCGGGTTCAGCCACGGCTTCCCCACCAGGTGCTCACAACCTCGGACCTCGGCACCGGCATGGAGCTAGCATGCTCCCTTCACCATCTCAAAATGGTGGCATGGACTTGCATTCCCAGTCCCTCACACAGACTGGCTCTGCTCAGCTCTCCGGCTGGTGTCTGGCTGAAAATGGCTCTAATCTGTCATCACTCAGCTGGCAGCCTCTTATCGTGCCAGCCACTCCCACATGGACACACCCCCTTAGCTGCTGTTAATCAGCCTTTCACACAGCTCAGGTTAACTCCCTGTGTTCCGGGTTGTCAGCACTCACTCATTACATCCTATTCCTCATGGATCTCATCCCACTCTCACTGCCGCTCATTAGGCTCATGAAACCCTGTGTTCACAAGTTGGTTCACACAGCATTATCAGTCAAACCGGCCAGTGAGCACAGGATCATACCTCGATCCTGCATGTGACGCGCCCCGGCCATGTGGACCATGCCGGCGGTGCCTCACAGTAAACTGATAAATTTATGTGTAAAGTGTATATAGGCCGGAGGCCGTAGTCACCATGGGAGCAGTTGTTAGAGCTCCAATGGGGACAGAGAGGTGGTTACAGGACCCGGGTTACTATAAGACATTATGTGCAATATGTGTTATGTAATGTTCTATGTAAATGTATGGTGTATTTATGTAAAGTGTTTATAATCCACTAGATGGTGGCCCGATTCTAAAGAATCGGGTAGTCTAGAATCTATATATAGTTTATTTAGTAATAGGGGAGTGCTGTGAAATTAATTGTGTGTATACAGGCGGCTCAGTGGTTAGCAGTGAGTGCGGTGGCTCAGTGGTCAGCAGTGAGTGAGGTGGCTCAGTGGTCAGCAGTGAGTGCGGTGGCTCAGTGGTCAGCAGTGAGTGCGGTGGCTCAGTGGTCAGCAGTGAGTGCGGTGGCTCAGTGATCAGCAGTGAGTGCAGCACAGGCTGGAGGGGGCAGAGGCTGGAGGGGCAGAGGACGGAGGAGGCAGAAACTGGAGGGGTTAGAGGAGGGAGGGGTCAGGGGAGAGCGGAGGCAGGGGAGAGCGGAGGCAGGGGAGAGCGGAGGCAGGGGAGAGCGGAGGCAGGAGGAGAGCGGAGAGCTGGAGGCAGAGGAGAGCGGAGGCTGTAGGGCAGAGGAGAGCGGAGGCTGGAGGGCAGAGGAGAGCGGAGGCAGGGGAGAGCGGAGGCAGGGGAGAGCGGAGGCAGGGGAGAGCGGAGGCAGGGGAGAGCGGAGGCAGGGGAGAGCGGAGGCAGAGGAGAGTGGAGGCTGGAGGGCAGAGGAGAGTGGAGGCAGGGGAGAGCGGAGGCAGGAGAAGAGCAGAGGCAGGAGAAGAGCAGAGGCAGGAGAAGAGCAGAGGCAGGAGAAGAGCAGAGGCAGGAGAAGAGCAGAGGCAGGAGAAGAGCAGAGGCAGGAGAAGAGCAGAGGCAGGAGAAGAGCAGAGGCGGAGAAGAGCGAGGCTGGAGAAGAGCGGAGGCTGGAGAAGAGCGGAGGCTGGAGAAGAGCGGAGGCTGGAGAGAGAGCGGAGGCTGGAGAAGAGGGAGGCGAGAAGAGCTGGAGGCAGAGGAGAGCGAGGCTGGAGGCCAGAGAGAGCCGAGGCTGGAGGCCAGAGGAGAGCCGAGGCTGGAGGCCAGAGGAGAGCCGAGGCTGGGGGGCAGAGGAGAGCGAGGCTGGGGGGCACAGGAGAGGGGAGGCTGGAGGGCAGAGGAGAGCGGAGGCTGGAGGCCAGAGGAGAGCGGAGGCAGAGGAGAGCGGAGGCAGAGGAGAGCGGAGGCAGAGGAGAGCGGAGGCAGAGGAGAGCGGAGGCTGGAGGGCAGAGGAGAGCGGAGGCTGGAGGGCAGAGGAGAGGGGAGGCTGGAGGGCAGAGGAGAGGGGAGGCTGGAGGGCAGAGGAGGCGGAGGACAGAGGAGAGGGGAGGCTGGGAGGGAGACGGAGAGGGGAGGGAGCAGAGGAGATGGAGGCGAGGCAGGGGAGAGTGGAGGCAGGGGAGAGCGGAGGCTGGAGAAGAGCGGAGGACAGAGGAAGAGCAGAGGCTGGAGGCCAGAGGCAGGAGAGGCGAGGCAGGAAGAGCACAGGAGAAGCGGAGGCAGGAGGCGAGAGAGAAGAGCGGAGGCTGGAGAAGAGCGGAGGCTGGAGAAGAGCGGAGGCTGGAGAAGAGCGGAGGCAGAGGGAAGAGCGGAGGCTGGAGAAGAGCGGAGGCAGGAGAGAGGGAGGCTGGGGGCGACAGAAGAGGGGCGGAGAAGGCGGAGGGGGGAGCAGGCAGAGGGGAGGCTGGGAGGGCCAAGAGGGGAGGCTGGGAGGGCAAGGAGAGGCCGAGGCTGGGGCACAGAGGAGGGAGGCTGGAGGCCAGAGGAGAGCGAGGCTGGAGGCCAGAGGAGAGCGGAGGCTGGGGGCAGAGGAGAGGGGAGGCTGGAGGGCAAGGAGAGGGGAGGCTGGAGGGCAGAGGAGAGCGGAGGACGAGGAGAGGAGAGCGTGAGGCAGAGGAGAGCGGAGGCAGGGAGAGGGAGGCAGAGGAGAGCGGAGGCTAGAGAGAGCGGAGCAGAGGAGAGCGGAGGCTGGAGGGCCAGAGGAGAGCGGAGGCTGGAGGCCAGAGGAGAGCGGAGGCTGGAGGCAGAGGAGAGGGAGGCTGGAGGAAGAGCGGAGGCGGAGAAGAGGGAGCAGAGGAGAGGGGAGGCTGGGGGCAGAGAGAGAGGGAGGCAGGGGAGAGGGGGCACAGGAGAGGGGAGGCTGGGGACAGGAGAGGGGAGGCGGAGGGGAGGCCAAGGAGAGGGGAGGCTGGAGGCCCCAGGAGAGGGGAGGCTGGAGGCCAGAGGAGAGCGGAGGCTGGAAGGCAGCGGAGGAGCGAGCAGAGAGCAGAGGAGAGCGGAGGCAGCAGAGGAGAGCGGAGGCAAGAGGAGGAGGCAGAGGAGAGCGAGAGGGAGAGCGGAGGCAGAGAGAGCGGAGGCTGGAGGGCAGAGGAGAGCGGAGGCTGGAGGGCAGGAGGAGAGGGGGAGGCTGGAGGGCAGAGGAGAGAGGTGGAGGGCAGAGAGGCGAGGAGGAGGGAGAGAGCGGAGGGCAGAGGAGAGCGGAGGCAAGAGGAGCAGAGGAGAGCGGAGGCAGGGGAGAGTGGAGGCAGGGGAGAGCGGAGGCTGGAGAAGAGCGGAGACAGAGGAGAGCGGAGGCTGGAGGCCAGAGGAGAGCGGAGGCTGGAGACAGGGCAGAGCGAGAAGCGGAGGCTGGAGAAGAGCGGAGGCTGGAGAAGAGCGGAGGCAGAGGAGAGCGGAGGCTGAGAAGGCGGAGCAGAGGAGAGGGAGGCTGGGGGCACAGAAGAGGGAGGCTGGGGGCACAGGAGAGGGAGGCTGGGGGCGACAGGAGAGGGAGGCTGGGGGGGCACAGGAAAGGGGAGGCTGGGGGGGGCACAGGAAGGGGAGCTGGGGGGCACAGGAAAGGGGAGGCTGGGGGGCACAGGAGAGGGGAGGTGGGGGGGAACATAGGGTGTCGGCGGGGCTGAGGCGGGGCGGAGGGCAGAATGGTGTCCTGAAGGAGGAGGAGAGTGGGCGGGGCAGGGGAGGCGCACACGGAGTGTGGGCGGGCGGGGTGGGCGGCTCGGATGTGGGTGGGAGGGTGCAGAGGATGCGCGAGCGATGGAGGCGGCTCAGGGCCCGAGGATGCTCGGGCCGGCCCGCAGGCTACAGTGAAGGCGGGGCTCTTACGCAGACAGGGCTCCTGAGGGCGCATGAGTGTGGCGCGTCCTAGTGGTCCGCTGGGTGCACGCTGGACTCAGGGAATGTAGGACTCAGCGGTAGGACACACGGCGTGTGGGGGGGGGCGATAGGGGATGGTGGCCTTTATGGCCACTGGAGCGCTATGAGGTTTGACACAGTCGTTGGGGCTGGCTCACCGCTCGTGCCGCTGACTTCCGTATACGTTTCACGCACAGACATCCGGAACGTGGACCAGTTCCCCTGGAAGTCGCCTCGTTTCTATATGATCAGAGATGTGCTAGTGTTCAAACATGCTCCACTTAAACTGTGAAGTGACAAAAAAGGTAAACGACATTGGTAAATTATAAACACTTTTGTGTTGCAGCAGAGCGGCCCCTCACCTCACTTCTCTGTATCAAGCAAATGAGTGTCGGAAGAAATGATCCTGACGAAAGGGCAATTGAAATCGATAAAGGAAAACCTGGGAGGTTCCATGACCAGAATAATGGAAAACACAGACGTGCCTATCAAGATCTTATTCCTATCTTAATAATGGGAGATAGTTTAGATATATCTCTATCACCAGAGGTAAAATGCCCCAGAAAACGGACCCATCCTCCATCTAATGGCAATGTGCCTGGGTGTCGCGAACCCTCCTTCAGGAGTATGTCAGGTTAAGGGCCTGCCATCTTAGATAATTGACGTGAAAATGGAGACCCCTAGCGACGAAATTCCGATTAATACCAGGAAAGCTACTGCAGGATTTGAGTATACAAATATAAGATGACGCGCACTAAAGAGATAGTTAAAATTTGTCACCAATTTGCATTCCCGCAAGCAGTGATTTCCGTAGCGCAAATCGAAGGCTTAGCGATCGACAAAATAACGGTTTGAAGGAGGCAACCTGCCTTGTCCATTGTGGATCAAAAGGGATGAAAAGGGGGCCCAAGACCAACGTGCGTGGGATGATAAAGTGCTGGTATTTCTATAAGGTCCAAAACCGTGTGGATGAGAACAGAGGCACCTTCAACGATCAAATGCTTTCCCGCTATCATGACAAGAGACATGTCGGACTGCTTGGCGCACGAGTTCGCAGCTAGAGTTTTGATATGTTGCTCCGCCTGCTCTACTCTGTACGAACGAGGAGATGGATGGATGGTAATAGGCCCCATCTGTTAGGAACGCTTTGCTAGACTTACCACTTGATCAACGAGTAATGAGACCTATGCACCGAAGAACGGTGACTTGCCAGTGGACTCCTGAAGACGATTATTAAGGGCAAATTCGGCCAAGGGCAGATAACTCGCCCAAGTCTCCTGATTGTCAGAGACAAAACACCTCAGATAAGTCTCCAAATTCTGATTCATACGTTCGGTCTGCCCATTAGACTGAGGATGAAAAGCAGAAGAGAAGGACAAAGCAATTCCTAAACGTGCACAAAAAGCCTTCCAAAACTTGGAGACAAACTGAGTACCACGATCAGAAACCACCTCGGAGGGAACTCCATGAAGCTTCACAATCTCACTTACAAACACCTGTGCCAGTGTCCGAGCATTAGGAAGTGCGGGCAGTGCCACAAAGCGAACCATCTTACTGAATCTATCAACCACTACCAGCACTACCGTCTTGCCTGCAGATGCCGGAAGATCGGTGATAAAATCCATTGACACATGTGTCCATGGCCTCTCAGGAATAGACAATGGCAAGAGAGAACCAGCCGGACGGGTATGCGGGACCTTAGCCCGTGCACACACACTACAGGCAGATACGAATTCCGCTACGTCCTTCCGCAACCCCGGCCACCAAAAGCGGCGAGATAAAAGATCGAAGGTGGCCCTACTGCCGGGATGCCCTGCCAATACGGAGTCGTGATGCTCCGACAGCACCCTGAGACGCAAAGATGATGGCACAAAAAGTCTCCCAGAAGGACAGGAGGCAGGGGCGCCCCCCTGGACCTTCAACACCTCCCCCTCCAGATCAGGGCAAAGAGCAGAAACAACCACCCCTCCTGTAAGATGGGAACGGGACTTTCATGAGCACTACCACCCGGGAAACTACGCGACAACGCATCAGCCTTCACGTTCTCAACCCCCGGACGGTAAGTGACGGTAAAATTAAATCTCGTGAAAAACAAGGACCACCGAGCCTGCCGGGGATTGAGACGCTTGGCGGACTCAAGGTAAGACAGGTTCTTGTGGTCGGTAATAACCGTAATGGGATGGACAGCCCCCTCCAGCCAGTGACGCCATTCCTCAAAAGCCAACTTAATAGCCAACAGCTCCCTATTACCAACATCATAATTCCTCTCGGCCGACGACAACTTCTTGGAGAAGAACGCGCAGGGCACCCATCTCCCAGGCGAAGGGCCTTGCGACAATACAGCCCCCACCCCCACCTCAGACGCATCCACCTCCACAACGAAGGGCTGAGAAAGATCGGGCTGACGGAGAATAGGTGCGGAAACAAAACAACGCTTTAGGGAGGAGAAAGCCTGGCGAGCAGACTCCGACCACTCTGAAAATCTGTCCCCTTCCTAGTCATGTCCGTAAGAGGCGTCACCAGCACCGAATAGTTCTTAATAAATTTACGGTAAAAGTTGGTAAACCCAAAAAACGTTGCAATGCCCGTAGATTGTCCGGTTGTTCCCAGTCCAGCACCGCCCGGACTTTTTCCGGATCCATCCGAAAACCCAACGGCGACAGGAGGTACCCCAAAAAACGTACCTCCTGAACGGCGAAGACACATTTCTCGAGTTTAGCATACAGCTTATTGTCCCGTAAGACCTGTAACACCTGCTTGACATGGGACTGATGCGTCTCCATATCGGGGGAATAGATCAAGATATCATCCAAGTAAACAACCACAAATCTACCCACCAAATGATGGAATATGTCATTGACAAAGTGTTGGAAAACCGCAGGGGCATTAGTGAGCCCGAACGGCATTACGAGACTTTCAAAATGGCCGTCCGGGGTATTAAATGCCGTCTTCCATTCATCCCCCTCTCTGACCCTAATCAGGTTGTAGGCCCCCCTCAAATCCAACTTGGAGAACCATTTAGCACCCACTACCTGACTGAATAAATCAGGAATCAGAGGGAGAGGGTACGGATCACGGACAGTAATCCGATTCAACTCCCGGAAATCCAAGCAAGGACGGAGGCCCCCATCTTTTTTCTTAACAAAAAAGAAACCAGCCGCAACCGGCGAAGTTGAGGGCCTGATGTGACCCGTCTGCAGACTCTCGGAAATGAAATCCTTCATCGCCTGTCTTTCCGGACCCGTATATGTAAACATCCTAGCTTTGGGCAGTTTAGCTCCGGGAACGAGGTTGATCGGGAAATCATACGCCCGATGAGGGGGCAGGTCCTGGCACCCCTTCTCTGAGAACACATCCTCATACTCCGATAGGAACGGGGGCAGAGATACAGCAGACACCACCGAAAACGAGGTAACCAAACAATTCTCAGAACAAAAATCACTCCATTCCACAATGTCCCGGGACTGCCAATCCACTACGGGATTATGTTTAATCAACCATGGCAAGCCCAGGACAATGGGAGCGGGGAGACCGTCTAGAACATAGCAAGATATCGTCTCTTGATGTTGGGATCCAACCGTCAACTTAATGTCATGTACGATATGTGTGAGACTTCCTTGAGCAAGAGGTGCTGAGTCGATGGCATAGATACGGATGGGGCGAGACAATAAACAGCAGTTAAGCCCATGAGCGTCTACAAAATGAGCATCCACCATGCTGACCCCCGCACCACTATCCACAAACACAGAAATACCCTCCGTTTTGCCCTCCAGCGTCACCTCCGCACTTAGGAGGAAACGGGAAGTACAAATGGAGGATACACACACCTCCCGCTCGACCACCTCCACACCCCCCATAGTCACATGAGGTCCAGGCACCCCAGTCCGTTTAGGAGTGTAGGGACAGGCCCCAATAAAATGGTCCCCTTTCCCACAAAAAAAACAGACCCCCTTCCCCTTGCCCGGGAGGTACCGGAGGAGAACCTCGAGGCCGCCGCTCCTCCCAGCTGCATAGGTTCCTCCGCACTCGGGAGGAACGACTCACCCTCCGCGTGACCTCCCGGTAACCAGGAATCACCACGAGAATGGCTCCCAGTAACAGGAGGTCTACCCCTCCGCTCCTGGAGGCGTCTATCCATACGAATAGCTAACGACATAGCCGCCTCCAGGGACGGAGGGGTCTCATAAACCGCCAGAGCATCCTTCAGCCCCTCCGAAAGACCCTGACAAAAGTGACTCCTGAGCGCCGGATCGTTCCACTTCGTGTCCGTAGCCCACCTGCGGAACTCAGAACAATACGATTCCGCCGACCGAGTCCCCTGGCGGAGATGGCGTAACCTGGATTCAGCCAAAGAGACACGGTCAGGGTCATCATATATGAGGCCCAGTGCGTCAAAAAATTCATCCACAGAGCGGAGACAAGTAGAGTCCTGTGGCAGAGAGAAAGCCCAGGACTGGGGATCTCCCTGCAGTAGCGACATAATAATTCCTACACGCTGCTGCTCATCACCAGTGGAATAAGGCCTAAGCCTAAAATATAATTTACAGGCCTCTTTGAACACAGTAAACTTATCTCTACCTCCTGAAAACCTGTCAGGGAGGGCAACCTTAGGTTCAGGTCTGGCCTGACCCAATGCTTGATTCCCCAAGACACCATTTTGCGGTTGCGGGCCCTGTAAAGCCGACCGAAGGTCCGCAACCTCCAAAGACAGTGCCTGCAGCTGCTGGGCCAAAGCAGACACAGGATCCATAAGGAAAGGAAGAAAAATCGGTTCCTCCCCTGTCCTTCAGTTACAGTATTGGCAGGTGATAATGAGTGTCCAAGGAAATATCACCTGCACCGAGGGAGGGCAATGAAACTCCTTATAAAGGTGGGAAGAACCTGCTGGGTCCTAGTGACCCAGAATACTGGTGTAGAAACCAGACCGAGCACAAGACCTTCCCAGCCGTCTCCCCAAGATAGGGAGATCTTATCATACCTTCTCTCTATCTACACAGAAGGTAAATGCCCCTGAAAGACGGACCGTCCTCAAACATTATGGCTGATTGGCCAAACGCTGGGACCGTCTGCGCGTGGCCTCTACCCTGTCATCCGTGCCACCCGTGACAAGAGGAGAGCGGAGGCAGGGGAGAGTGGAGGCAGGGGAGAGCGGAGGCTGGAGAAGAGCGGAGACAGAGGAGAGCGGAGGCTGGAGGCCAGAGGAGAGCGGAGGCTGGAGGCCAGAGGAGAGCGGAGGCTGGAGAAGAGCGGAGGCTGGAGAAGAGCGGAGGCAGAGGAGAGCGGATGCTGGAGAAGAGCGGAGGCAGAGGAGAGGGGAGGCTGGGGGGCACAGAAGAGGGGAGGCTGGGGGGGCACAGGAGAGGGGAGGCTGGGGGCACAGGAGAGGGGAGGCTGGGGGGCACAGGAAAGGGGAGGCTGGGGGGCACAGGAAAGGGGAGCCTGGGGGGCACAGGAAAGGGGAGGCTGGGGGCACAGGAGAGGGGAGGATGGGGGGCAGAACACTCACCGGGCTGTCGGCGGGGCTGTGTGCGGGGCCGGTGGCAGAATGGTGGTCCCTGAAGGAGGAGGAGAGTGGGCGGTGCCGGCGGAGGCCGCACACCGGAGTGTGGGCCGGGCCGGGGTGGGCCGGTTCCCGGATGTGGGTGGGAGGGTGCATGTAGCCACCCTGCCGCCTGAGCCGATCGGAGGCCGGTCTCAGCCCCGCCACCCCTGCAGCGTCCGCTCGGGCCCGCCGCCCTGCAGCCTACAGTGCCACAGCGCGCGCGCCCTCTTACCGCTGACAGCGTCCGTCTCTCCTGAGGCCGCCGCTGATGTTGGTGGCGCCGCCCCCTTCTCTCATGCCGCTCCCCCTGGCTGCCGCCGCTCTGGACTCAGGGCTCACACTGTCCAATGGACGGTGCTGCCCTGGGTGGGAGCACACGGCTCTGTGTGGGGGGGCGGTGGCGGGATAGCGGCGAGTGGTGGCGCTTTAGCGCCCACTGCGAGCCGCTATGCAGGTTTGACAGCAGCTCGTGGTGAACGCTACGCGCTCACCGCTCGTGGTCTGGAACTTCCGGTTCCGGTCTGTGACACAGGGCACAGACCATCACGGAAGTTGGCCAGATCCACAGGAAGTGGCCTTCGGGTTTTATATATAGAAGATGTGCTATGTGTCAAACATGCTACCCGGGTTATGTTGTGATATGTGAAAAATAAACGGGTAGACATTGGTTAAATTATAAACACGTGTGTTGGTGTTGTTATGCAAGCGGGTTCCCCGGGTGCTACCTCACACCTTCGTATAGCCAAATGCAGTCGTCGGAAGAAATGATCTGGGACGAAAATGGGCACGGTTTGAAATGGATAAAGAAAACGTGGGAGGATATCCATTTTGATCGCATTAATGCGACCAAACCACGAGAGCTGTGTCCTGTTGTACTGTTTCAAGTCTTTTAGTGTCCTATTTAATAATGGGAGATAGTTTAGGGAGTATAAGTCGTCTGGATCACGAGAGATATGGGCTCCCAGATATTTCAACGCCCCATCCTCCCATCTAAAGGGGAATGATGCCTGGAGTTCGCGAACCATCCCTTCGGATAAAAGTCAGGTTAAGGGCCTCCATCTTAGAATAATTGACCTTAAAATTGGAGACCTCTGCGAACTTTTGAAATTCACGATTTAATACCAGGAAAGCTATTGCAGGATTGGAGATATACAAGAGTAAATCGTCCGCATAAAGAGATAGTTTAAAATGTTGGTCACCAATTTGCACTCCCTTAATGTCACGTGATTTCCTTAGCGCAATCGCTAAGTGCTCCATAGCTATCACATATAATAAAGGTGACAGGGGGCAACCCTGCCTTGTCCCATTGGAGATCCCAAAAGGGGATGAAAGGGTGCCATTGACTCTCAATCGTGCTGTGGGGCCTCGATAAAGTGCTAGTATTTTGCCTATAAAGTTTGTTCCCAAACCCAGTTGTTTTAGGGATGAGAACAGGAAGGTCCATCCAAGGCGATCAAATGCTTTCTCCGCATCGATGGACAAGAGACATGTCGGGACCCCTTGCTTGCGCACAAAGGAAGTTAGCAGTAGAGTTTTGATAGTGTTGTCTCTCGCCTCTCTTCTCTGTACGAAGCTGGTTTGATCGCCATGGATGGAGTTCGGTAATAAAGGCCCCAATCTGTTGGCCAACGCTTTTGCTAGTATCTTCACATCCACGTTGATCAACGAGATTGGGAGATAGGTAGAACATAGCAGAGGGTCTTTACTAGGCTTGGGAAGGACCGTTATTGTGGCGGCTAATGTTTGTGGTGTTAATGGGCATTCGTCTGAGATATTGTTAAATAAGGAGGTCAGAAGTGGGGCCAAGATCGGGGCGAACGTTTTGTAAAAATTTGCTGGGAAACCATCAGGTCCCGGACTCTTCCCGCTAGCGAGGGATTTAATGGTATCTATAATTTCCTGATTAGTGAACGGGGACTCCAAGGCCGAGGCCTCATCAATAGGGATAGGCGGAAGTGGGGTGTCGGAAATATAATCGTCGACACGTTTCTGAAAATCTGACTTCGACATATCTGACAACATGCCTCTTATGTTATAGAGGGATTCATAATACGTTTTAAAGGTATCTACGATTCCCAGAGGCTCATGTACCAGTTTGCCCGATTTCGTATGGATAGAGGGAATATATGTGGTTGGAGTACGTGGGTGCAGGAACCTAGCCAGCGCTTTACCAGGCTTGTCCGAAAATTCATACAGGTGTTTACGTAGTCGGGCCCATTGTCTTGCCGAGGCTGAATCAAGAATGGAACTCAGGGCCATTCTAGTTTTCATAATATCGGCTAGTACTTGAGGATCCCTGGAACGTTTATGCAGGACTTTTAAATTTTGAAGGGTGGTTATTAAGTTCGCAATGTCTGCCGCTCGTTCCCTCTTAAGCCTAGAGCCTAATTGGATCAGTACCCCCCTGATTACACCTTTAAGTGCTTCCTATTGATACGGTAATGCCGTGGAGTCATGTTCATGGAATTTTAAGAAGTCAGTAATCGCCGTGCGAATAACTGACTAACAGTCTTGTCTCTTGAGAAGGTCCGGGTTGAGGGACCAGGTCCATTCTGTCTGAGATAGCCCTGAAAGGCGCAGAGACAGGCCCACTGGGGAATGATCGGACCAGATCACGAGGTCTATCCAGGACACCGGATCGGCAGATAGAAGTCTATGGCTTATTAGAAAAAAGTCTATTCTGCTGTGTGAATCGTAGACATGTGAGTAGTAGGTATTATCCCGGTCTCCCGGATGAGATAGTCGCCAGATATCAACCAGTCTAGACTCGACTAGCTTTGCTCTCAAGCTCTCCAGATGGGAGGCCGGTATGGAGGTCTTACCTGACGAAGAGTCTAAACCATGGTCCAGAACAAGGTTGAAATCGCCCCCAAGCACTGTTGAGCCTTCTGCAAAGGTGGAGAGAGAGTAAAGGTAAGTCCTGCAGGTCCGCGCCTGGTCCTGATTAGGAAGGTAAACATTGGCAATGGTGAATATTTCATTAACAATACAGAGGCGTAAAAACAGAAATCTGCCACAGGGATCAGTCTTATGCCCCAAAACCTCAGGCCCCAGTGATTTATGGAGGGCTATAATTACACCCTTAGACTTCGAGTCAGGGTTGGTACTGTGGTACCAGCGGGTATAAAACCTATTTTTGAGAACGGGAACATTGTCTTGCCTGAAATGTGTCTCCTGCAGGAAGAGGATGTGCGCGCGCCTCTTGTGCATGTGATATAATATCTGTGACCGTTTCTCGGGACTATTAAAGCCCCGACCGTTTAGGGAGTATATGGTCAGTGTCGCCATTGGCACTTATTGGGCAGTATTACAGAACTCTAGGTAGCGAGCTGGGGGTTGTGTAGGGAAGGAAGGGGGAGCAGAAAGAGGGGAAGGAGAGGAAAAAGGGAAAACCACTAGGAAGAGAAAAGTTCAATAGGATTGAGAGAAAAAAAAAGAACAAAGAAGTAGGAAATGGTACTGGGTAATTTCCAGAAGACCTCGGGATCGCTAATCCCGAGTATTAAAAAAGAGAAAATCTAATCAGATATAACTCTGAATGCAGTGTCAAAGACACACCCTATGGTGGGAATTGACTGGTACAGGGTCTCGCCACCATAGGACCACCCACTGCTTACAGCTATAGCATATATAAATGTTACTTCAGTTAGGCAACTTTGCCATTATTATCAATGTGAAAACAAGAAGAGAGTATAAGACCCTTTAACAAAAAGAAAAACCCTCTAAAACACATGGTTAATCAGTGACATTTGAAAAGTTAGCTCTTTTGCTAAAGGTAGATCTCAATAGATCTTATCAGACACAACTCCCAAACCCCTTGAGGCCCCAATATGGGTAATAAGTTAGTTTCAAGTGCAGTCATCAGTGTCACGCCCTAGGACGTACCCTGAGATGTGGACCCACTGGACCGCAGCTATTGCGGATGCCGATACCAGGATGACAGAGAACCGGACAACGGAATACTTTTAAAGCTTTATTAAAGCCAAAGGCAAATGCAAGGTGGCCCCAAGGGAAGGCCGCAAGGATACAACACAAGTACCGCCCAGTAGGGTGCCCAGGATAGGTGACCCCATAGGACAGGGATATCACCTGGACCCGCTAACCGAGGTGCCCGGTGGAGCGTTACTTGCGAATCACCGACCCTAGGGGGGGCAAGACATACAATGCAAAATCAAAGAGCACAATGAGCGGACCCAGAAGTAAGAGGAGCCGTCAGTGCCAGGACCAGCAGTTGCACTAAGAAGATCGGACCAGAAACGGCAGAGGGACCAATGCAAGGTCGGACGTGAGACAACAGAGAAGCAGCACGAGGAAGATCCGGGCGCAGCAACGGAACAGCACAACTGCAAAAGGAACAAAAGACAGGTATTAGATTAGCAAGCCAAACAACAGACTAACAGGACCAGGACTGGCAGCTTCACAAGGAATGAAGTTGCCCCGGGGAGGTCTGGCAGTGAATGCAGGGTTTATAATCCTGCAGCACAGCAATGATTGGCCAGAGGGCGGGGCAGACTGATCAGCACCCAGACTCTATAAAAGGAGCTGAGAGAGCAGCCCCGCCTCCTAGTGAGATCCCAGAGAGGAAGCAGGAAGCACATTCAGAGCTGCATGCAGATGTCAGGGCACCCTGGAACCCCGTAGCCACCTGCGGATGACCGGCACCCTGGAACCCCGACCCCGGGAAGGACAAGTAACAGATCAGAAAGAGGGGAAAACAGGATGTGGAGGGGGACCCCGGACAGCGGAGCGGCTACAATCAGAAGCATCGGTACGGCACCCCAAACCGCGCCTCCGCCTCTGGCGTCCCCGTCCCGGAGGGGAAAAATCTCCCCTGGAACCTCTGTAGAAAAATGCAGGCAATTGCGGCCAATCCGGGATCTCCACTGTCGGGACACTCAGGGCCCCACAGAACTCCGGCACATCAGCAGGCGTACGCAATACGACCATCCCTTCCTCTCTGCGCACTTGCAATTGGAATGGATAGCCCCATGAGTAAGTAATGTCCTTGGCCCGTAAAATCTCCAGTAGAGGCCTTAACGCCCTTCTTTTTGCTAGTGTTAATCGGGAAAGATCTGCTAACAGCTGTATTGTTGTCCCGTTAAAGTCAAAAGACTCATAATGCGCAGGGCCAGGGAGTCTGTCTTCCTTCAATTGGAAAAAGTGTATACGGCATATAACATCTCTGGGCCGGGATGCATCAAAATTTCTACGGTAGGTCCTAAAGACCTGTGGGCTCTGTCTATTTCTATGTATTCGTCGGAGGGCCTATCCAATAACGAATTAAAGATACGCTGGAGGGCTGACATCAAATCCCTAGGGGCCACGGACTCTGGGAGACCCCGTAGCCTAATGTTGTTTCTCCTATGTCGGTTTTCAGAGTCCTCCATCATATCAAAAATTAGCTGGAAGGTATTGGAGTGTTGATCTATCAATTGTTGATGTGCTTGTAATTGGGAAGAAATAGTAGCAATGTCCCCTTCCACTGGACTGAGGTCTCGAGCGCAGTAGTGTCATCTTTAAGTGATATGATCTCCTCTTTGCAAGCGGTTTCAAGCCTCTGGATGTATCCCTCCATGTCTGCTTTTGTCGGGATAGATTGCAGACGTCTATATATTTCATGTAGATCAGAGGTCTGGGAGCTTAAACTCTGTGAGGTCAGTGGCTCAAGGGGCTCCCCAGGATTATTGGAAACAATAAGTGTGGATATAGGAACATCTCCCACCTCCAAATGATGTTCTTGGGTCTGTGGTGACACAGAGGAAGCATAGTTATGTTGAGGGGATTTATTTATACCACATGAATGTCCCCTGGGGAAGGCAGTGACCCCTTGCTGTAGGTCTCTCCCTGGGGATCCCCCCTTGCGGGCGCCATTAACCGCCGGAGGCTGGGAGGCACGTGCAGGGTTGCTAACTCCCTGAGTTGTTAGAGCAGGCTCCAGCGTCGCCCGCCCCGTGTCATCCCTGCTGGGTACCTTATCTGCTGATGGTCTTCCTCCTGTGTTTTTGCTGCGGGTCCCCCATCCAGCCGCCATCTCTGCTGGTGGGAGCAGAGAGGAAGGAGGGGATTCCACAGACCTCAGCGCCGCGGAGTCTGCTGCAGCCGCCATTGTTGAGCGCAAGGATCGCCAGCCCGCGCTTCCTGGGGCTGTGAGGTATTTAGTGATCTCCTGTGTAGAGGGCATTATGACCGGGTCTCGGTGCAGGGTTGTTGTGGCAGTGTTACCGTTCAGTCTATAAAGTAGAAAGTGGGCTGTTGGTTGCTTATTATGAGCTAAATGCACGGGTGAGAGCAGGAGCTCGTCTCACACACTACCTCTCGGCGCCATGCCCAGGTCACGCCCGGCTGCATTGACTTTTGACAGGCCAAAGGGCTGGTAAGAGTAGAAGCCATTGACGGTAATTAAAGCTGAATTTTACTAATGTATGCCTCTTCAAAAGTCCCACAGATGAGAAGCCAGCATGTCAGCAGCCATTGTAAACCCATTGTGCATGACCTTGACAGACTGTTGAAGCTAAGCAGCAGGAGCCTCGGTCACAGGCTAGATGGGAGACCTCATGAGAGACCCAATGAAAATCTCAATGGAAGTTTCTATGGGTGACCCAATGGGTATTTCAGTGGGAGAGCCTATGGCAATTTCAATGTGAGACCATGGCTGCATTGACTTTTGACAGGCCAAAGGGTTGGTAAGAGTAGAAGCCATTGACAGTAATTAAAACTGAATTTTACTAATGTATGCCTCTTCAAAAGTCCCACAGATGAGAAGCCAGCATGTCGGCAGCCATTGTAAACCCATTGTGCATGCCCTTGACAGATTGTTGAAGCTAAGCAGCTGGAGCCTCGGTCACGGGCTTGATGGGAGACCTCATGAAAGACCCAGTGGGAGAGCATATGGCAATTTCAATGGGAAGCCATGGCTGCTTTGACTGTTGACAGGCCAAAGGGCTGGTAAGAGTAGAAGCCATTGACGGTTATTAAAGCTGACTTTTACTAATGTTATGGATGCCCCCCACACCTTTCGGGTGAGGCTGTCATCTTAATTGTCTGCTGCCAAATTGGATGATTTGTCTGGGTGCGTGCACGTCACCGAAAAGAGCCACGCTGACACACAAGTCAATGTAGAGCTTAATGACAAAGACCTTTATTAAA
Source organism: Allobates femoralis (assembly GCA_033576535.1). Taxonomy (NCBI): domain Eukaryota; kingdom Metazoa; phylum Chordata; class Amphibia; order Anura; family Aromobatidae; genus Allobates; species Allobates femoralis. The sequence goes on from JARQOC010000003.1 coordinate 363,131,472, forward strand.
GGAGGGGTTAGCAGTTTTATACTCATCATTAAAGGGGCATTTCTTAAGGGTGGTTCTAGGTAATTGCATAATTTTATGCTGAATTTACATTTTATTCTGAAAAACATTCAATTATATTCTGTGTGTTTAAACAAGCCTTGGGTTTGTACAGTACATTCAGAACACGTTGATAAGAACTTCTATACGGCTACCTCTAAGTCAAAACATTATACAAAAGTCTGAGCCAGAGAAAACCCGGAGGTGGGAGGGAAGAGGAGAGAGGGCTTAGCTAGGGGAAAGAGCAAGGCCAAACAGGTCTCTAGCCTGAACTAAAAGATTTCTGAATAAGCTCTAATACTAATATGAATTATTAACTATTTATTGCCATAACATTTTTCCCCTTTGGAGACATTCAAAATCTTACCCAAAATCTTTGCCCTAGGTGACAGAGGGGGAGAGGTAAAGGAAGGGAAAGGAGTCTTCACCAATATTGAGACAATCATAACGTCTAACCGTAATGACAATCGTAACGACTTTGTAATTGGTCTTGCCGCACCCTAAACTGTTATCTAAGATGATGTCTCACCTCTCTATTTAATACTACATGAAATACATAAATACATATTTACTAAAATAGATTCTAAATATAATAAAAATGAATGCTGCTCCCAAAGTTCCCTTCTCCCGTGGTAATGAGTGAATGCTCCAACCAAAGTGCATGCACACAGACCCACTCAGGTACATTCTCCTCCCCTAGTAGACGTAGCCAGTCTTCCTACACCACTTCACCGGATTCCCCACATCGGTCTGCCCATTACACCATCGGATGGACACGAACACTCACAAACCACGACAAACAAGGAAACTATACGAATGCCGCAATCAAATACCGGTCATAATTATCACTCAACTGTTAGTCATTATATTTGACATTCTCCATAAGTCGGTCCTCACTATGGTCTAATTCAGGAGGACATGGCCTCGTATCAAGTCAATGTTGCTGGTGGAAACTTCAGTCTTATCTAAAATAAGTCAGTCCCTGATATTCAAAAAATAAAGGTGTCCTAAGCGGTCAGTGTCCCTTGGGATGTTTATATCCATCGCATATAGGCCAGCGTCTGTAGTAAGAGACGTTCGGTAGTTCTCCTGGGCTCGTCTGCCTTATACAGTCATGGCCAAAAGTTTTGTGAATGATACAAATATTAATTTTTACAAAGTCTACTGCTTCAGTTTTTCTAATGGCAATTTGCATATACTCCAGAATGTCATAAAGAGTGATCAGCTTAACAGCAATTACTTGCAAAGTCAATATTTGCCTAGAAAATGAACTTTAACTCCCAAAACACATTTCAACATTCCAGTCCTGCCTTAAAAGGAGCAGCTAACATCGTTTTAGTGATTGTTCCATTAACACAGGTGTGGGTGTTGATGAGGACAGGGCTGGCGAACAATCAGTCATTATTAAGTAAGAATGACACCACTGGACACTTTAAAAGGAGGCTGGTGCTTGGTATCATTGTTTCTCTTCAGTAAACCATGGTTATTTCTAAAGAAACACGTGCAGCCATCATTGCACTGCACAAAAATGGCCTAACAGGGAAGAGTATCGCAGCTAGAAAGATTGCACCTCAGTCAACAATCTATCGCATCATCAAGAACTTCAAGGAGAGAACTTCCATTGTTGTCAAAAAGGCTCCAGGGCGCCCAAGAAAGACCAGCAAGTGCCAGGACCATATCTTAAAACTGTTTCAGCTGCGGGATGGGACTACCAGCAGTGCCGAGCTTTCTCAGGAATGGCAGCAGGCTGGTGTGAGTGCTTCTGCATGCACTGTGAGGCGGAGACTCTTTGCTGCCCTCCTTGAAACCAGGCTTTGCTCAAAGAAGCCACTTCTCTCCAGAAAGACCATCAGGGACCGACTGATATTCTGCAGAAGTTACAGGGAGTGGACTGCTGAGGACTGGGGTAAAGTCATTTTCTCTGATGAATCCCCTTTTCGATTGTTTGGGACATCTGGAAAACAGCAGAGGTCCTGAAGAAGAAGGGTCAACACTGCAAATATTGACTTGCTGCATTAACTCATTCTAACTGTCATGAGTACCAAAAGGTTATATTAATATGATTGCAATTATATTTCTGTATGTGATATAAACATCAGACAAACACAAATAAAAACCAGAGGGCAGCAGATCATGTGAAAATATAATTTTGGTGTCATTCTCACAACTTTTGGTCATGACTGTTGTGTAGATCTTGGATCTAGTTGGGCTGCCATTTGAGCTCTTCAGCTGTCTCAGTCATCCGCAGAATTTCTGACTGTAACCCCTCGGGGGTCTGCCGCAGGGTTCCAGCGCCCTCTGCTGGAATAGCGCCGCTCAGCTCCTCACTTCCGAGGCTACTGCTTGAGCGCATGAAACTCCATCTCCAAATCAGTGTATGCTGGAGAGGCTGCAGGGATCATGCGCCTCCCCTCAGCCAATCACCAAGCCTCTGTGTCCTGCCAATCAGGACTGCCCTGCTGATATATAAGCTTCCTGTTTCCTGTCAGTCTTTGCCAGGACAACTTCTACCTAGTGGAGTTGCTATTCCTGGTCTGGTCAGGTTGTTCCTTATTTTGCTAGATATCTGATTTCTGTGTGTTCCTTCCTGCAGATCTCTGCCCTGCCGGCTCCTTGCTGACTTTCGTGTTCTGGGCCTTCCACCTGGATCTCTTCCAAGCTGAAATTGCTGATTCAGGCCTTGCTCCGGATTCTCCGTGTTTCCGGTTCTCCGTGTCCTATCTTATACCCGGTTGCTGTGTTGTTTCCACGTTGCCTTGGGTCGGTTTAACACCCGTGTCCGCTTCATTGGTCCTTCCGAGGTTGGTACCGGCGGTATCCCTGTATAGGGATCAAGCGCTCCTGGGCCTCCTTCGGTGGTGTTCCGGTGCTGTGGCCGTGTGGCCCTCCTCTGGGGCGTGGGTTCTTTGTGTTGTTAAATAAACCTGTTGACTCTACTGTACTGGTCCGTCTCTCTGTCTTCCCGGTATCAGCATCCGCACTACGCAGTCCAGTGGGTCCATGTGTGGGGTCCGTCAGTAGGACGTGACACTGACGTTTCTTCTGACCATCACTCCATCTCCAGGCTGTGGGAAGCGACTTCGGTCCACAGTAGCTGCATGTTAAAGGGGGAGAGAAAGCTCAAAAACACATGTTAGACAAGCCCTTTATAAGAGTCAAAACATAAGAAAAAAACTATCTCGGGGAATCTATTACCTGGACAACATTTTCAACTATAATCTCATAAAAATTTGTACCATTTTCATAACTATCTATGACATAGTAATACCTTACAACACAAAAACAAATCACAAAATTTTACTTATAACCTTAAGAATATAAGTCACCCCCTTGAGCATCTCATCATCTAATATTACATATACACACACCATCTTTCAAGAAAAAGATATAAAAAGAATATGGTATCAGTTCTTGACTTACCTATAATGAAAAACAATCATCCCTAAGAGAAGAGAAAGAGATATACTATGTATACAGAAACATTACATTCTTTGGGTTCGTGAAAAACAAATCATCAATTCTAAATCTTACAATTATGGTTCATGTCAAATAAGGATCTTATATACAATCAAAAATCATTTTCTATTGATTAAAATATCAAAATTAATTGTCACCCAAGATAGTTCATGGAAACAAAAACAAAAGATTTACACAATTTATAAATTATATACCCACTCCTAATAGTACCCTAGTAATGTCCTTAAAGCTGGAAACCTACCTAACCAGCGGAGGTCGGCACCCTCTTGAAACACCTGTGGTGCCCCCGCTCCATTTCGACTCACCCTGTCTGTCCTTAAACTGAAAAAGGTATATAAGATCAGGGATAGATTGTTTGTAAAGTGTTGTTCAGTCCATTACCCTCCATAAACATATACAGCAATTGCTCAGTCAACATATATATGAGGGTCAGTAGATACACTGTCAATAGTCTGTAATTGAAACAGGTCTCAGCAGGTCTGTCATTGAAACAGGTCTCAGCAGGTCTGTCAGAGCACAAATAAAACAATATGATACAATGTAAAGCCAAACAAATATAATATACTAGCTGTGAGCCCGATGCAAATGCATCGGGATTCTAGAACATGGCAATATTATTTGCATTAATAGCTATTATTACATTAATAGCATAATTATTAGATTACAGCATTATATTAGCATATAGTATTATAGATATATATAAAATAGTATTGTTATTTATAATAGCATTATTACCATAAATAGCATTAATAATAGTGTTAATAGCATTATTATGAGGAGTAATACCATTATTAGCATTAATAAAATTATTAATAGCATTAATAAATTAAAAATAGCATTATTAATAGGATTAATAGCATGATTATTAGCCTTAATAGCATTAATAGCATTAATATTAGCATGAATAGCATTAATAGCATTATTAATAACATTAATAGCATTATTAATAGCATTAATAGCATTAATAGCATTATTAATAGCATTAATACCATTATTAATAGCATTAATAGCATAAATAATAGAGATAATAGCATAAATAATCGCATTAATAGCATCACTATGAGCATAAAGAGCATTAATAGCATAATTATTAGCATTAATAGCATTAATATTAGCATTAATAGCATTAATAGTATTATTAATAGCATTAATAGCATAAATCATAGAATTAATAGCATAAATAATCGTATTAATAGCATTACTATGAGCATAAAGAGCATTAATAGCAATATTATTAGCATTAATAGCATTTTGAATATCATAAATATCATGATTATTAGCCTTAATAGCATTATTAATAGCGTTAATATGATTATTATTAGCATTATTAGCATTAATATTAGCATTAATAGCATAATTATTAGCATTAATAGCATTAATATTAGCAGTAATAGCATAATTATTAGCATTAATAGCATTAATAGCAATATTATTTGCATTAATGCTACATGTATAATTATGCTATTAATGATAATAAAATGCTAATTATTAGCATTAATGCTAATTATTAAATATAGCATAATTATAGCTATTAATAGCATTAATAGCATATTATTGCATAGTACATTATGATTACATTAATAGCATAATTAATGCTAATATTATGCTATTAATGCTAATATTTATGCTATTATATGCTAATAATAGCATAATTATTAGCATTAATAGTATTAATTATTAGCATTAATAGCATAATTATTAGCATTAATAGCATAATTATTAACATTATATAGCATAAGTATTAGCATTATAATAGCCCTTAATAGCAATAATTATTTGCATTAATACCATTATGATACATTAATAGCATATTTTAGCATTAATAGTATAAATATTAGCATTAATAGCATAATTATTAGCGTTAATAGCAATAAATATTAGCATTAATAGCAATATTATTGCATTAATAGCATTATTATTACCATTAATAGCATAATTATTAGCATGAATAGCATAATTATTAATATTAATAGCATTAATAATAGCATTAATAGCAATATTATTTGCATTAATAGCATTCTTATTACCATTAATAGCCTAATTATTAGCATTAATAGCATAATAATTACCATTAATAGCATTAATAATAGAATTAATAGCAATATTATTTGCATTAATAGCATTATTACCATTAATACCATAATTATTAGCATTAATAGCATAATTATTAGCATTAATAACATAAATATTAGCATTAATAGCATTAATATTAGCAGTAATAGCATAATTATTAGCATTAATAGCATTAATAGCAATATTATTTGCATTAATAGCATTATTATTACCATTAATAGCATAATTATTAGCATTAATAGCATAATTATTAACATTATTAGCATAATTATTAGCATTAATAGCATTAATAACAATATTATTTGCATTAATACCATTATGATTACCATTAATAGCATAATTAATGCTAATATTTATGCTATTAATGCTAATATTTATGCTATTAATGCTAATAATAGCATGATTATTAGTATTAATATTAGCATTAATAGCATAATTATTAGAATAGCATAATTATTAACATTAATAGCATAAGTATTAGCATTAATAGCATTAATAGCAATATTATTTGCATTAATACCATTATGATTACCATTAATAGCATAATTATTAGCATTAATAGTATAAATATTAGCATTAATAGCATAATTATTAGCGTTAATAGCATAAATATTAGCATTAATAGCAATATTATTTGCATTAATAGCATTATTATTACCATTAATAGCATAATTATTAGCATGAATAGCATAATTATTAATATTAATAGCATTAATAATAGCATTAATAGCAATATTATTTGCATTAATAGCATTCTTATTACCATTAATAGCCTAATTATTAGCATTAATAGCATAATAATTACCATTAATAGCATTAATAATAGAATTAATAGCAATATTATTTGCATTAATAGCATTATTATTACCATTAATAACATAAATATTAGCATTAATAGCATAATTATTAGCATTAATAGCATTATTATTAGCAGTAATAGCATTATTAATAGCATTAATAAAATTAATAATACAATTAATAGCATTTATTTATTTTTTTTATTATTATTTTTTTTTAATTATTTATTATTTTTTATTTATTTTTTTTATTATTTTTTAATTATTTTTTAATTATTTTTTTTATTATTAAATTTATTATTTATTTAAAGTGAGCCTGAGGCAGAGACCCAGTTCTCTTTCAGGTCCGCTGAAAGGGCTGATATTATTAGCATATATTTATTTTTTTTATTATTATTTTTATTTAATTATTAATTATTTTTTATTTATTTTTTTATTATTTTTTTAATTATTTTTTTTATTATTAAATTTATTTGTTGAGGCGCTCTTCTGATTGGTCGGTGTCTACTGCCCTAAGCCAATCAGAAGAGCCCTTCATTTCCCATTGACATACATTAGCGGTGTGTCTGCGATTTTATGGCCAGCCACCAGGTTCTATTTGTCGGCCCTAAAATCGCGGACACACCGCTAATGCATGTCTATGGGCAGTCAGCCCGATTTCTGATTGGTCGCTCTCTGCTGACGCCGACCAATCAGAATTCGAGCTCACTGCCCATAGACATGCATTAGCGGTGTGTCCGCGATTTTAGGGCCGACAAATAGAACCAGGTGGGCGGCCATAAAATCGCCGACACACCGCTAATGTATTTCAATGGGAAATGAGGGGCTCTTCTGATTGGTCGCTGTCTACTGCCCTCAGCCAATCAGAAGAGCCCCTCACATCTCATTGAGGTAGAATGGTGGATTTGTCGTCCATTCTATCTTAATGATAAGTGAAGAGGACGTCGGAGCTGGAAGTTGGCGGAAAGAAGACAGAAGACCCCCGGGGCCGGACGAAGAGGCGGAGATGGCGGAAAGAAGAGAGAAGACCCCCGGGGCCGGAGGAAGAGGACGCCTGGCCGGACGGAGGACTTGTGGATCGGACGGACGATCAGATGACTAAGAAGGCATGTAAGTGATCGACGGGGGCGTTAGGTTAGGGGACGGCGGGGGCTTCGGGTGTAGGGCTTTAGGTGTTAGCGACAGCGGCGGGGGAAAGCGGCGGGGGAAAGCGGCAGGAGCTTAGGAGGCAGCGGGGCTTAGGGGGTAGGGCTTAGGTACGGCGGGGCGGCGGCGGACGGTAGGGGCTTAGGGGCGGCGGGGCTTAGGGGTAGGGGCTTAGGTGCGGCGGGGCCTTAGGTGCGGCGCGGCTAGGGGGTAGGGGATTAGGTGCGGCGGGTGGGGCTTAGGTGCGGCGGGTCTTAGGGGGTAGGGGCTTAGGTGCGTCGGGTCGGGGCTTAGGTGCGGCGGGGCTTAGAGGGTAGGGGCTTAGGTGCGGCGGGGCTTTAGGTGCGGCGGGGCTTAGGGGGTAGGGGCTTAGGTGCGGCGGGGCTTAGGGGGTAGGGTGTTAGGTGCGGCGGGGCTTAGGGGGTAGGGGCTTAGGTGCGGCGGGGCTTAGGGGTAGGGTGTTAGGTGCGGCGGGGCTTAGGGGGTAGGGTGTTAGGTGCGGCGGGGCTTAGGGGGTAGGGGCTTAGGTGTGGCGGGGCTTAGGGGGTAGGGTGTTAGGTGCGGCAGGGCTTAGGGGGTAGGGGCTTAGGTGCGGTGGGTCGGGGCTTAGGGGGTAGGGGCTTAGGTGCGGCGGGGCTTAGGGGGTAGGGATTAGGTGCGTCTGGTCGGGGCTTAGGTGCGGCGGGGCTTAGGGTGTAGGGGCTTATGTGCGGCGGTGCTTAGGGGTAGGGGCTTAGGTGCGGTGGGTCGGGGCTTAGGATGCGGCGGGGCTTAGAGGGTAGGGACTTAGGGGCGGCGGAGTTAGGGGGTAGGAGCTTAGGTGCGGGGTGGCTGTGCGGACATTGCGGGGTGGGTGTGCGGACATGGTGTGGCTGTGCAAACATGGGGGGGCTGTGTGGACGACATGTGGGTGGCTGTGTGGACATGGGGGCGGCTGTGCGGAGATGGGGAGGGCTGTGCGGAGATGGGGGGGGCTGTGCGGACATGGGGGGGGCTGTGCGGACATGGGGGGCTTTGCGGACATGGGGGGGGCTGTGCGGACATGGGGAGGGGGCGAATTGTGGGTAGCGGGGAGCGGAGGCGGCTGTGCCGCCTCCGCTCCATGGTCCCCGGGGAGCGAGTTGCGGCTCAGGCAGCGACTCGCAATGGCCTCGCGGCCATTGCTCGCGCTACCTGAGCGGTAAATCGCTAAGGTTGTGGCCGAGCCTCTGGTTCGATGTTCGGCCAGCGACTCGCAATGGCCTCGCGGCCATTGCTCGCGCAGCATTGGGCGCTTCGCGCCCAATGTTAAATTCGTGTTCACATGACCACACCGGAAGTAGCGCGCGGAGGGGCGCTTTTCCGATTTGCGATTATATAATAGATAGTATAACATTAGACAATATAATTACTGTATACTTATCATCAGTGGTCTCTTCTGATTGACCTGTTTTTTCAGAAAAAAAGGTAACTGGATATCTGGGAAAACGTCCAATTATTATTATACAACTACCATATTCTTATTTACATGTATATTTACTCATTTACCAACTTACTCTGCTTCAGAACATTTTAACCAATATATTAGACATCTTATGGTATTTTATATAGAAAGGCGGCCGTCACACGGTTCAATATCGCTAGCGATATTGTTAGCGATCACGTGCACGCGCGATCGCTAAAAATATCGCTCACATCGCTGGTGAGCTGTCACACAGACAGACTCACCAGCGATGTGGAGCAGCGAGATCGCTGGTAACTATGGTACACATCGGGTTACTAGGCGCCGCGCGGCGCTTAGTAACCCGACGTTTACCATAGATACCATCTCCCAGCATAGGCTCTGCCGCTGGGAGATGGATCATCGTGGTGTCACACACTACGATGAGGCAGATTGTTCAAGTGTTTATCGCTTGATATGCGCTCCGGCTCACCAATCTGCGATCTAACGATCAAGCGATTTTACATTGTAAAATCGCTTGATAGCACGCAGCGATGCACAAACGATATCGCTTAAGCGATCAAAACGCAGATCGCTTAAGCGATATCGTGTATTATATTGATGCGTGTGACGGCCGCCAAAGAGAGATCCACACCTACTAGAACATGTTTATACCTTTTCTCTCCTTGTCCGCACCCTATTTGCAATTCTTAAAGCTTGTGGAGCGGCTGCTGCTTCAAACTCTTACCTTTCTGAGTTGAGTTGTGCGTGAGAATAATGCAGGATTGTTCACACAACTTACCTGTAACCAGGAGTGAACCAGGAAGTATTCATCTGACTACACTCGTGACATGTTGAGGTGTATGTGGGGCCAAGCAAAGACTATTCTAACTTTTATTGAAGAGAGACGTCATCATGGCCTGTCCTTTTTCCCATCCTTCAGCACAACTCCCTTTTTGTTCATTTAGTATTTATTTAGTTCTGTCCGGGCAGTCTGATACCGAAGGGGTGCTTAGGCAGCCAGACGTAACAAGGCTGGGATGGATAACCTCCCGCCACTACCTAGACTAACTTTATTTTAACTTCAAATTGTACCTTGCCCTCTACCTCTAGGGGGTCACTTGTAGTGATTGCCAGCGTGATTATACCATCATAGTGTTAACATGGTGTCTACCTCACCGTGATTTACCAATTCTGCATTTAATATGCTTACCATCATTGTAATAATTGTACTTAAAAGAAGCTCCACCTGCTCACAAAAGTGCAAAAACTCAGGATCCTCGCATGAGGTAATCAGAACAATTGATACTACCAGTGTCCAGCGTAAGATCATCTCTCCTATAAGTACATCTGAAATAAAACACTCAATTTGCAAAGAATCAGAAAAAAACTTATTCAACAAAATTCTTATTACAATTCTCTACTAATTATATTGATAGCTATCTAATATATAATTAGACCCGTAGAAGCGACACGCGTCGCGAAACGGCGTCGTAGTCCGTTGGCCCTTCGTGCCCCCTCCCTGCACCCTGTTTTTCCACGAGTTCTTGGAATAAAGGACTATCCTGTGTATTCCGGTGAGTGCCGCCTTTTCTTTTTTGCTTTTCAAACGCTGGTGCTTCGGCAGTGCACCGCCGGTTGGGAACATGCCATAACTGGAGGATTATCCGGACCTGACAGAGGTAACGCTTAGTGCCACGTTCATCTCACTTTTCATTGATAATATATAATTCCCCTAACGCACTTCCGTAAGTTTCGGCGCTACTTCCGTCGTCGTGGACGTGGCTGCCCAGCAGCCACGCGACCCACGAAGCATTGCCCGCTCAGCGGGCATTGCGAGCCGTTGCAGGGGCGTGAGCAATGGCCGCGCAGCGGCCATTGCAAGTCTCCCGCACCGGCGACGATCGACGAGAGCCGAGCGCCATGGCCAAAAATAGAACCAAGGGCCCGGCCATGCACAGCTCTAAAGACCGCTATGCATCTCAATGGGAAGTGAGGCGCTACGCTCATTGGTCGGCGCCAGCACACAGCGACCAATGAGCATAGCGCCTCACTTCCCATTGAGATATAATGGAGGACTTTGAGAATAGCGTCTCACTTACAGCGGTAAATTTGAAACTCATTGTTCGGCGCCAGCACACAGCAACCAATGAGAATAGCGCCTCACTTCCCATTGAGATATAATGGAGGACTTTGAGAATAGCGTCTCACTTACAGCGGTAAATTTGAAACTCATTGTTCGGCGCCAGCACACAGCAACCAATGAGAATAGCGCCTCACTTCCCATTGAGTAAATTTGAAACTCAAAGTCCTCCATGTATCTCAATGGCCAGTGAGGCGCTTCTCTCATTGTACTCATGACAGTAGCAACATTAACCCCTTACATTCCGTTTTATCTGTAATTTCTATAACAGTGTGTAGTTGTACTGCCACTGCGAAGTTAACCCCTGATATACCATTTCTGCCTTAGAGACCACAAAGTATGGAGTTATTACTACTGCCAGTAGGAACATTAACCCCTTATATTCCATTATTGTTGTTATTTCTATTACACAGTGTATAGTTGTAATGACACTGCAAAATTAACCCATTATATACCAGTTCAGCATTAACTGCATATTTGGTAGTGTTTATAACTACTGCCACTGGTACATTAACCCCATGAACACCATTTTGGATATAATTTACAGCGCTGAGTCTGTTGTGGGAGTGCCTGTGGGACATTAACAGAGTAGGAACTTATAATGATATCAAAAATGTTATTGAAGGAGTTATAGTCCTGTTAGTCGGACATTAACTCTTTCTACACCTCCACTATATTGCTACCCTAACAGTTCTACCTACATCACCTACTTAAACACCAGATATATGACTAAGTCTATTATTTAAAACTCTTAAAACAATTATATACATATTCTAGACTCCCAATTCTTTAGAATCGGGCTCACAGCTAGTCTACTATATAATTGCCTAGAATTCTACTTCCTGTCAAAAGCCAACTTCCGTGGCTTTGTCCGGAGATAAATGTCCGGAGATAAGTGACGTCACCAGCGTCATCTACGCCCACTCAGGGTGGACCAAGATGGCGGCCCTAAGCGGAGCGGACCTCAGGAAGGTCCGCTGCGCTTAGGACCGAGCTCTGGCGGACGGAGCAGGTGCGAGCTAGCCGGGAGCCGACCTCGGAATAGCGCCGCGCACCATGGCGCCATAATTCAAATACACTGTGCTCATTGTATTAAAGGAGCGGACCCCAACCAGTTCTTAAAGGGCCGGACCCCAACCACTTTTAAAGGAGCGGTCCCAACCATGTCTTAAAAGGCCGTCCCAACCATGTCTTAAAGGGCCATCCCCAACCAGTTCTTAAAGGGGCGGTCCCCAACCACCCAACCACGTCTTAAAGGGACGGTCCCCAACCATGTCTTAAAGGGGTGGTCCACAACCACTTTTTAAAGGGTCATTCGCAACCACGTCTCCCCAACAAAGGGGAAGTGTCCAACCACATCTTAAAGTGGCGGCACCCAATCATGTCTTAAGGCAGCAGACCCCAAGTATGTCTTAAATGGGCAGTCCCCGACCACTTCTTAAAGGGGTGGTCCCCAACCTCTTAAAGAGACAGTCACCAATAACTTCTTAAAGGGGCTGTCCATAACCACGTCTTAAAGGTGCCATCCCCAAGCATGTCTTACAGGAGTGGACCCCTACCACTTCTTAAAGGGGCTGTCCTCAACCTCTTAAAGGGGCAGTCCCTAAACACATCTTAACCTTCCTAGCGGTATTCCCGAGCCTGACTCAGGGTTAACATTCACTGCCAGAAGCGGTAACCCCGAGTCAAGCTCGGGCTTACCCGCGGTCGCGGCAGATGCGGTGAAAAAAACGCATCTGCCGCGATTGCCGCATAGCCGCCGCATAACAGCTGCACTTGCGGCGCGGTTGCGGTAATCGCCATAGTAAGTATAGGGGGACTTGCGGCAAGTGCGTTTTTTTTCGCGGCCGCACCTGCCGCAAGTGCAAAACCGCACTTGCCGCACCTGCCGCAAGTCCCCCTATACTTACTATGGCGATTACCGCAACCGCGCCGCAAGTGCAGCGGTTATGCGGCGGCTATGCGGCAATCGCGGCAGATGCGTTTTTTTCACCGCATCTGCCGCGACCGCGGGTAAGCCCGAGCTTGACTCGGGGTTACCGCTTCTGGCAGTGAATGTTAACCCGAGTCAGGCTCGGGAATACCGCTAGGAAGGCTAGAGTCTTCTTTGATCAGGCAATTACTAAGAATTGCAGGCCTACTGTACATAACACCAATTTCCATGCCAAAAAATGGTACCGCCTTTAGCACAAAATTCATGACATAATCATACCGCCAGGGAGGTTAAAGAAACAGTCCCAACCACATCTTAAAGGGGCAGTCCCCAACCTCTTAAAGGTGCAGTCCCCAACAACTTTTTAAAGGGGCAGTCGCAACCACGTCTCCCCAACCACGTGTTAAAGGGGCAATCCCCAATCACTTCTTAAAGGGGTGGTCCCCGACCTCTTAAAGGGACAGTCCCCAATCACTTCTTAAAGGGGTGGTCCCCAACCTCTTAAAGGGACAGTCCCCAATAACTTCTTAAAGGGGCTGTCCATAACCACGTCTTAAAGGGGCCATCCAAAACCATGTCTCAAAGGAGGGGACCCCAACCACTTCTTAAAGGAGCTGTCCTCAACCTCTTAAAGGAGCAGTCCCCAACCACTTCTTAAACGGGTGGTCCCCAAACACATCTTAAAGAAACAGTCCCAACCACATCTTAATAGGGCGGTCGCCAACCACATCTCAAATGGGCGGAAGCAAACAATCAGCGATATTGGCGTGGGATTTAAACCGTCTTCGCTGACTGGTCATGGCCGGCTGCGACCAATCAGTGATATTGCCGCAGAATTTAAATGATAATGTATATATTTTATCCCGAAAAAACCTGTGTATTCATTGCATTATTCTTAAATCTTCATAAATAAACTACATACATATTCTAGAATAACCGATGTGTTAGAATCGGGCCACCATCTATTAGTAAATAAAACTATACATGGATTCTAGACTACCCGATTCTTTAGAATCGGGCCGCCATCTAGTAAACTATAACTGTTTTATGCTTAACCAAAAACCCATTTAAATTCTGTTATAAATGTCTCCATTGGCGCTATATTTATAAACTATAACTGTATGATGCTTAACCAAAAACCCCATATATTTCTCCATATATGTTTCCATCCCCCCTTCGCATGTGGGAATCAGAAGATATCAGAGTTATGATTATACAAGAATAATGTATAGATATCTTAACTGGATATATAAACTGGTAGTGGAACTAACTGTGATGTAGTCTCATTGTTAACAGGCCTTTTGGGTGGTGTAAGATGGCTGTCACAGGAGGTTCTGATGGGCAAACCTTCCTCTGAGTCTTACATTCCTAAGATGGGGGGAACACTGAGTTGAGGTTTTGTGTCCGAATCTTAAAACAAGTCCATCCACCACCTGGAGCCAGCGCCATAACAACAAAAAACTACTTTAGAAAACAATGGGATTAGAGTCTGAAGATTTAACACACATATGCTAAGTATTATTATCTGTTCTCTATGCCTCTACTAACAACTATTGTTCATCGTACTAACGCCATTTATTTATTTAAATCTGAAGTGTTACAGAGGTAGACTCTTTCTGACAGAAACATACAAATTATCCCAAATAGCTATCTTAGTGTCTAAAGAATATTAACACAACACAAACAAGAAGACAGTGTGTCAGTATGACTCAATAAAATAGAATAATCCCTGTATGAAAGTCAGTAAAACCTAATTCTGTAGGACCTCGAGCAGGAATGTACAAAAACTGTCCAAAATAACTATTATTACGTCCAATAATATTGCCTATTACTAGCTTCCAACTAAATACACAGTAAACAATTATGATTCCCAATATTCACAGCCAAAAATGAAAAGAAATTCCTGCCTATCATTCAGAATTTTAAACTTATAGAGAGACGGATGATTTTTCATTCCCACATGTAAAAATGAACACGCAGAGTGCAGACTCGATCCTTCCCCCCTCCCCTTCAGTACCTGATGGGAGGGGGAAATATCTGCGCACAATTCTAACCTTGGACGGAATGAATTTTGGAAGAAAATCAACACCATGAATATGCCAAAGGGAACATACACACATTATAAGGTAGCATTCTCCCTAGGGAATTGCTTGACAACATGTATAACCCAAAAAAAACCAAAAAAAAACATATACTAAACACCTGCTTCACATCACGCGTGATACAAAACATACAGTCACCTATAGACAAGACAATAATCAACCCTGACATTACATCTCACATCTCAGCATACATACAGTATACACAGGGGCCCCAATTACAGCTTCATTCAACACTATGTGCACCATTCACAGCCTCCTATGGTGGTTATAGCCACCTAACGTTATACACACATAACCATATAGCATTAAAGCACCCTCCTTTTCCTTTAACGTCCTCATAGCCTTCTAATTGCTTGTTTGCATTTTTAACATACTTTCTCCCTTCTCTTTCACGGACCATATTAATGGCTAGATTTTTTTTTCTCTTCCAGAGGGAGACTGAGACTGTACTTTTCCTTGAAAAGACGCAACATCTTTAATCACTATTTATCGGTGTCTCTATCCCAGCAAATACTTATGCCACGGTACACCAGTCTTCCCTCCTTCTTGAAGAGGACGCCTGTCCTTATACTGACAGCCTGCGTTCCCGTATTAAAGCTAATGCGTCCTAACAAATAATCACAAAACCACAGTCTTCCCTCCCCTCCTTGCTACATACTTCTTCACTTTCTTTACATACTTTCTTTACTTTCCTCTCTGCCACAAGGTCTCTTGGGGGTAACTTGCTGAGGCTTTGACTTATTAACACCCATATTATAGCTTAAACCCAAGTCTCCATGCTTCTATCTTGGCTATAACTGTCCACCCCTCAAGATTACCACTGTCAGCAGGGTTGTATAAAGGGGAGTCAACTGGGATACCTTCAGTGAGTCGGGCATTAAAGTTTATTCTGAACACTCTAAACCTTGGGAGGGGGGAAGAGAGGTGAAATTGGTCTGTAACCAAGTCAGTAGAAATAGCAAGCTTCACACCTTGCTTTCCCTGTGTGCACATTATGGAAACCAGTCAGTGGTGTTAGGAAGGCAGTTAGTCTGATTCAAGTGACGCAACCAGTTCCAGTCCTCAGTCAGTCAGAGTTGGTCTGAGGACTGGGACTGGAATGGTGGTCACCAAACAGATAAAACAGATAAAACATCAAACTGTGTCGGCCCCCTCTACACCTCAGTGGGGCAACAACTGGGTCATATAACTTTCCCACATATACTTCTTGCAACAAGAATCCTTGCGAATTGACTATCGTTAGCTGGGCATGTATATTCTGTCTGAACACCTTGGTTATATAGCAATCCCTGGCACTTCTCCAGTACTCAGTTTCTTCCCGTGCATATGGCACGTCAGTAACATGATTTATTATCCAGCCAGCGGGTGTAATTGATAGCTCTATACCTTGTCTACACAAGCGGCACGTCATCTGGCGAGAACGGAACAATCTCCTCACTACCAAAATTTACGTAAATTACGTACCCGTCCACCACCGCAGCCAGGACTACACTCCGTCCTTAGCTTGCGTGTGCGGGGTGAACAAACCACCAGCCGTATCCGAGGCTGGAGCACCAGGAGTGAAACAAACCATCGTCCCCCCTTACACCAGGGGTCCGAAAAAAACATCAACCTTTTTAGAGGTCAACAAACCATCAGCTCTATTCCCTGGGAATAGAGATGAAAACCAGGGAAACAGAATCTCCCCACTCAGCCCCGTCTCTCCATTCTCCATGCTTTCTCTCTTTCTATGTTTTCTATGTACTGAAACTGTAGCAATGATAGCACTGACATAAACACAGATAAACTCAGGATCAGGTTGCAAGAACACAAATAAGGCAGACAATTAAGGAATTCTCAGGACCGGGTTGCAAGGGCTAGGACTTCTCTGATCCGGTCATCTATGTCCGAGTCTGACAGCCAGCTACCTTCATCATCCCTGCACACAGAGATACAGGAGGGTCTTAGGTAAGATAAAATAATTTTTGTAGCCTGCAGGTCTACCGCTTGTGTATGGACCGTCCTGGGAATGAAGGTTCAGTTGTGGCTGTCGTCCCCTGGACGTCTCGTCCTAGCACGTTGGGCGCCAACTATTATGGATGCCCCCCACACCTTTCGGGTGAGGCTGTCATCTTAATTATCTGCTGCCAAATTGGATGCTTTGTCTGGGTGCATGCACGTCACCGAAAGAGCCACGCTGACACACAAGTCAATGTAGATCTTAATGACAAAGACCTTTATTAAAGGAGGGGTTAGCAGTTTTATACTCATCATTAAAGGGGCATTTCTTAAGGGTGGTTCTAGGTAATTGCATCATTTTATGCTGAATCTACATTTTATTCTGAAAATCATTCAATTATATTCTGTGTGTTTAAACTAGCCTTGGGTTCTACAGTACATCCAGAACACATTGATAAGAACTTCTATATGGCTACCTCTAAGTCAAAACGTTATATAAAAATCTGAGCCAGAGAAAACCCAAAGGTGGGAGGGAAGAGGAGAGAGGGCATAGCTAGGGGAAAGAGCAAGGCCAAACAGGCCTCTAGCCTGTACTAAAAGATTTCTTAATTCATATTAGTTTTAGAGCTTATTATTAACTATTTATTGCCATAACACTAATGTATGCCTCTTCAAAAGTCCCACAGATGGGAATCCAGCATGTCAGCAGCCGTTGTAAACCGATTGTGAGAATAGATAACAAGTTGAATGAGTGTTTGGATTTATTTGCTTAAAGGTGATTTATTTTGAAAAAACAGGTGCAGAAGGTGACTGGCAGGACAGATAACGTTTCGGCCTCCGATTAGGCCTTGTTCACATAGTCACTAAGAATAAAATCAGAAGTGTACATTGAAAAATTTGTACAGTGATACATCATGTATATAGTTATTTACATATTTACAATGGCATCATGTCCAGTACATTTTAAAATGATCATACGGATATCGTGGTATTCCTATGGACTAATGGGAGTTAGAGACACCAATCACAAGAGAGAATAGATAGAGAAGTGGATATGGGCTCACGGGAGTGGAAAAGCTAATGTGTTTACCTGCTGTTGTTTCTCGGAGATCACTGATAAGGGGATTATTCTATATGAGGTTGTGGTTTCTGCACTTCGTGGTCCAAGAAAAGACCTTAAAAGAAAGGAGGGATGGAAGTTGATAGGTTCTGAAACTTCATGCAATGTAATAAGATCATAGAGATTATACTTCCTATATCAATACAAGGTATAATCTCCTGTTTGTCATCAAGGAGTATGTTGGATAGTTTCAGTATCAGGTATAGACCGCAGATGCAGTATAGAGATATGGTGTGATGAACAGGTCATCCAGTATACACTTTAGTTGGTGCCTATGAGTACATTGCATCTCCAAAGGTTAATGGTTGAAATGAACTACACAGTAGATAGAGACATTCAGGTTACCTGAACTGTATCTAAGAATTTAGTCCCCTTCAGTGAAGACCCTTCATTTGCTTTAGTTTCCTTATGTCTGTGGCTATAGAGGTAAGATAAACCTCTACACTGTATAGAGTAACCATATATAAGTTTAAGATGTAAGGCTATAGAGTTATACTTATCTTAGTTGTTTTCTGTAGAAGACCTGCTTACATTGGTGTCAGTGGGTGCCAGCACATCCAGTGCCTAGGCATAGACTGAGCTCTAATCCCAGCCGCCGCCGCATTATGTGCGGTCGGCTGGTCATGTGACCGGAAGTGATGTCACTGACGGCGCATGCGCAGTTCTGCGCATCGGTGCTCAGCGTGTTAGGTTGCCTCAGCATCCTCTAAACAACACACTATCTGCCAATGGGATGGCGCGATCAGTGCGCAAGCGCACAGTCGCGTTCCCAGAGGCAAAGAGCAGTGTGTGTCACTTTGATCATGTCACATAATCTGTGACATGATCAAAGTGTGCGCTCGGTCACTGCGCACTGAATTGAGGCAATTGTGGTGGATTGGTGCTTAATAAGGTTTCTAAAAGTATATCCTATAGATAGGGAAGAACGGAAAGTTTAGGGACTGTATATAGTAATGGAGAGCCCTAATAGGATTAGTATGTGTATATAGGATGATGGTATAAAGGCACACAGGTAGAGACAAGCTATATAGTATACATGCTTATGAGATATGTAAACCTGGATATACGCAGAGTATTGAAAAAAAACATTGTTATATTATTGTCAAAGCATGATGTAGAGTTACACTCATCTTGTACCATACAACATAATTAGGTCACATTTAGGTTTGTGGGGTCCAAATACCAAGTAGAATATATACAGTCATATGATTGTGCATGCCCTTGACCGAATGTTGAAGCTAAGCAGCAGGAACCTCAGTCACGGGCTCGATGGGAGACCTCATGAGAGACCCAATGGGAATCTCAAAGGAAGTCTCTATGGGTGACCCAATGGGAATCTCAGTGGGAGAGCCTATTGCAATTTCAATAGGAAACCATGGCTGCATTGACTTTTGACAAGCCAAAGGGCTGGTAAGAGTAGAAGCCATTGACGGTAATTAAAACTGATGTTTGCTAATGAATGCCTCTTCAAAAGTCCCACAGATGGGAAGCCAGCATGTCAGCAGCCATTGTAAACCCATTGTTAATGCTCTTGACCAAATGTTGAAACTCAGCAGCAGGAACCTCAGTCACGGGCTGGATGGGATACCTCATGAGAGACACAATGGGAATCTCAAAGGAAGTCTCTATGGGTTACAAAATGGGAGTTCGTTGGGAGAGTCTATGGCAATTTCAATGGGGGACATTGACTTTTGACAGGCCAAAGGGCTGGTAAGAGTAGAAGCCATTGACAGTAATTAAAACTGACTTTTACTAATGTACTAGTAAAAAGGCCCGATGCAATTGCATCGGGAGCGCGGTGAAATGAATTGTGTGTATACAGGCGGCTCTGTGGGTAGCAAAGTATACAGGCGGCTCTGTGGGTAGCAGAGTATACAGGCGGCTCTGTGGGTAGCAGAATATACACGCGGGTCTGTGGGCAGCAGAATATACAGGCGGCTGTGCGGGGAGCAGAGTATAGAGGCGGCTGTGCGGGGAGCAGAGCATACAGGCGACTGTGAGGGGAGCAGAGTATAGAGGCGGCTGTGCAGGGCGCAGAGTATAGAGGCGGCTGTGGGGGAGCAGAGTATACAGGCTGCTGTGCGGGGAGCAGAGTATACAGGCGGCTGTGTATACAGGTGGCTGTGCGGGAAGCAGAGTATACAGGCGGCTGTGCGGGGAGCAGAGTATACAGGCGGCTGTGCGGGGAGCAGAATATACAGGCGGCTGTGCGGGGAGCAGAGTATACAGGGGGCTCTGTGGGAAGCAGAGTATACAGGCGGCTGTGCAGGGAGCAGTGTATACAGGGGTGTGTGCGGGGAGCAGAGTATACAGGGGTGTGTGTGGGGAGCAGAGTATACAGGGGTGTGTGCGGGAAGCAGAGTTTACAGGGTGTGTGCGGGCAGCAGATGATAGAGGGGTCTGTGCGGGTAGGAGATGATAGAGGGGGCTGTGCGGGGAGCAGATGATACAGGGGTCTGTGCGGGAAGAGATGATAGATGGGGCTGTGCGGGGAGATGATAGAGGGGGCTGTGCGGGGAGCAGATGATAGAGGGGTCTGTGCGGGTAGGAGATGATAGAGGGGGCTGTGCGGGGAGCAGATGATACAGGGGTCTGTGCGGGGAAGAGATGATAGATGGGGCTGTGCGGGGAGATGATAGAGGGGCTGTGCGGGGAGCAGATGATAGAGGGGGCTGTGCGGGGAGCAGATGATAGAGGGGTCTGTGCAGGGATGAGATAATAGAGGGAGCTGGTGCTAGTTGAGGGGCGGTGGGGGAGGTAGGTGAGAGCAGGCTGCAGCCCCGCCGGCTCTGCAGCCTACAATGACAGAGCGCCGGGCGAGCGGCGGCTGGTGCTAGTTGAGGGGCGGGGGGGGTGGGAGGTGAGAGCAGGCTGCAGCCCCGCCACCTCTGCAGCCTACAATGACAGAGCGCCGGCCGCCATCTTACCTGGGGAGGCTGGGGCGACCGGAGTCTGTAATAAAGCTGGGCTCCGATGCTGACACCGCCCCCTTTTGTAATGCCGCTCCCCCTGTGTGCTGCCGCTGGGAACTCAGGGCTGACACTGGCCAATGGACATTGCGGCCCTGGCGGCGGGGGAGCGCGAGCATTGGTGGGGGTAGCTGGTGTCCGGCGACAGCCTTTTTGCGCTTCCGGCCAGAGTGTGATAGCAGCACAGTGGCCGGAAGCGCAAAACTGCTGATTTGAAGAGGCATCTATATACATAAAGTCCCACAGATGGGAAGCCAGCATGTCAGCAGCCATTGTAAACTCATTGTGCATGCCCCTGACATACTGTTGAAGCTAAGCAGCAGGAGCCTCGGCTACAGGCTGGAAGGGAGACCTCATGAGAGACCCAATGGGAATCTCAATGGAAGTCTCTATGGGTGACCCAATCGGAATCTCAGTTTTAAAGCCTATGGCAATTTCAATGGGAAACCATGGCTGCATTGACTTTTGTCAGGTCAAATGGCTGGTAAGAGTAGAAGCCATTGACAGTAATTAAAACTGACTTTTACTAATGCATGCCTCTTCAAAAGTCCCACAGATGGGAAGCCAACATGTCAGCAGCTATTGTAAACCCATTGTGCACGCCCTTGACAGACTGTTGAAGCTAAGCAACAGGAGCCTCGGTCACGGTTTGGATGGGAGACCTCATGAGAGACCCAATCGGAATCTCAAAGGAAGTCTCCATGAGCGACCCAAAAGAGATCTCAGTGGGAGAGCATATGGCAATTTCAATGGGAGACCATGCCTGAATTTAATTTTGACAAGCCAAATGGCTGGTAAGAGTAGAAGCCATTGACAGTAATTAAAATTGACTTTTACTAATGCATGCCTCTTCAAAAGTCCCACAGATGGGAAGCCAGCATGTCAGAAGCTATTGTAAACCCATTGTGCATGCCTTTGATAGACAGTAAAGCTAAGCAGCAAGAGCCTCGGTCACAGGCTGGATGGGAGACCTCATGAGAGACCCAATAGGAATCTCAAAGCAAGTCTCTATGGGTGACCCAATCGGAATCTCAATTTTAAAGCCTATGGCAATTTCAATGGGAGACCATGGCTGCATTGACTTTTTTCCAAATCATATTTTTATTGTTTTTACATCCAAACAAGTCATGTTGTAGTTGTAATTCACATAATATGGCATCTTATGTGTAATTATTCTGTTGACAGATAACCATAATAACAAATATAGTAAACTTCTTCTTATGAAAAACGTCGTATCCTGGGAGCTATATCCAGTTCTATAAATAGCCACTCTGAGACTGTTGCCAAAGGTTTAACCAGCAATTTGGATGGTTAGCCATAGTGACTAACAGGTTTAGAAAACATAACTGAGAGCACTTTAGGTATACCGAAAAAACAACAAAGCAGAAAAAGGGATTTAGGGAAGGGGTGGGAAGAGGGAAAGGGACAGAATTGCCGAGTGTCTCATATTCAGATAGATTCAAGATTGTAACCTATCTCGGTCAGATACCTCAACTACGCTGGACATATATGATCTCAATCTACGAAGGAAACCCAGGATTTAAGATCTGCAGAGTCTCTATATACAAACCAAGATGTCCATCTCTCACGATGTCTGTCCAGGCAACCGGGGTCCCGTGAGCCATACGATGCCAATTCCTCCATCCTGCACACCTCATTAATTTCCGCTACCAACTCCCACTTTGAGGGACATCTAGTCGTCTTCCACCACCTGGGTATGAGGCGCCTGACCGACGTCAGGAAGAACCGTAATAGACCCCTCTTAAAACCCCTAGTGGACATAGGATGCAGATTCAGTAGGGCCAGTTCTATGGTGAATGTTATCTTGAGAGCCGTTACCCGAGTATTAAGGTAATTCACATCTTTCCAAAAGGAGGATATTAATGGGCATCCCTACCACATATGAGTGTATGAGCCCACTCCCTCCAGACATCGCCAGCATCGGTCCGAGACTTCTGAGAATATCCAGTTCACATCAGCAGGGCACCTAAACCATCTCGCCATCACCTTATAATTTCTTTCCTGAGACAAAGCAGAGAGGGACGCCCCATAGGTGGAGAGATAGATTTTTTCCCAGTCTAATATAGACAATGTTCTATTCAAATCTCCCTCCCATCTTCCCACAAACCCAGGTCTGTCCCCCAAGTCTGCATTCCTATGTGTGTGGAATATATTGTAAATCACTGAGATAGCATGTGGTATATATGTCCGCCCGATGCATAACTGTTCGAAGTCTGTCAAGGAGCGTCTAAGGGATGAGAATGACAGGGAACTCACATAACTGCATAGTCTAGCATACTGAAACCAGGTCCCCTGAGATAGAAGTGTCGTGTTAGGAAAGTCAGCTAGTGGCTTGAGTCCAGTCTGAGAGATACAATCCCTGAGGGTCGGGTAGGATGTTTTAGTGAGACCCAAGAATGAGGTGCAGCCCGGGTCCATTGGAAACGATGGGTTATCGAACAAGAAAGTTAGAGGGCCTGGGCTGGTTGTAAGATGGAGTGAGCGGGCCTGTCCCCTGAAGGATTCATGTAATTGCAGGGATAAGAACGAGCGAGTTTCTCGTCCACGTGGGTCCAAACACCAAATCCACACTAGAGGATCAGATTGAAGTCCCTCCCTCTCTACATCTACCCAACCCCCTCCCCCCTCCCTGAAGAGATCCAGAAGGCACTTATCCATGGCAGCGTAGTGATATAGTAAGGGGTCTGGTAGGCCTATTCCACCGTGAGCAATTTTCTTACTGAGGGTCTTAAAGGAGATTCTCAGGCGATTATGAGACCACAAAAAGCGGGTCCATCCCTGCTTCAACCTGGAGAAAAAAGAGGCCGGTAAGTGGATCGGTATAGTTTGAAAATGGTAGAGAAGGCGTGGAAGAATATCCATACGTATGGTATGTACTCTACCTAGCCATGTCAGCGGAAGTTTATTCCATTTGGCCAAATCCGATTCCAAGCGTGTCAGCAAAGGCATATAATTGTGTACAAAAAGAAGCGATGGGTCTCCGGACAACCTAATCCCCAAGTATCCCAAAGATCCCTCCTTCCATTTAAAGGAATAATCCCTGGCCAAAAGTGAAACCACCAAACCCGATAAAGTGATGTTAAGCATTTCAGATTTGGAGGGATTGATCTTGAAATTGCTCAATCTACCGAATTCCATCAGATTTTCAAGTATATGGGAAAGGGATATTAATGGATTTGTGATGTATATAAGCAGATCATCTGCGAATAAGGCGATCTTATGTTCTTTCTTTCCCACTACAAGGCCCTACACCGATGTGTCAGTCCTCAGGGCACAGGCTAGGACCTCCATACAGAGAATGTAGAGTAAGGGGGACAGCGGGCACCCCTGGCGCGTACCGTTGTAAATTGATAAAGAGTCTGACAATACGCCATTAATTCGTAGACACGCAGTTGGGTGAGCATATAACGCCTTGATACAATGAAGCATGGTTTCACCTACCCCCAAATGATGTAGAACAGCAAACATAAATCCCCAGTGCACCCTGTCAAACGCCTTTTCTGCGTCTACTGACAGGATGCACATGGGTGTCGACCGTCTACGGGCAGCGTCAATTAGGGCCACAGATCTGATCGTATTATCCCTGGCCTCCTTGCCAGGGACAAACCCCACCTGGTCTCCATGTATTGTTCCAGGGAGGAGGTGTTTGAGCCTGTTCTCCACCAACTGGATAGAGTTTTATATCCAAGTACACACATCGCCGCATCCTTCCAGATTTGTGCAGAACCACCACGTGGGCCATAAGCGCTGAGCGGGAAGGATCCGCTGGAAGAAATATCATTACATACTGACAGGAATATCGGTCCCAGGAGATCCACATATTTTTTATAAAAACCCGCGGAATATCCGTCCGGCCCCGAACTTTTACCAATTTTTATGTCCCTAATCCCGGCCTCAATTTCCTCCAAAGTAAAGTCAGCGGTCAACTGGTCCTCATCTTCTGAAGAAAACCTGGGCAGACCTGCCCTCCCAATATAGTCTAAAAAATCCTCCTCAGATGCTCGGGCAGCCTCCAAATTGTATAGTAAAGAATAAAAATCTCTAAATCTGTTCAGTATATCGCTGGTTTTATGAAGCATAGTGCCCTCTGGATCCCGAATGCGAGGTATAAACGTTCTGGGGGCCTGGGGGGGAGAATCCTAGCCAATAGTTTTCCACTTTTGTTGCCTGACATATAAAAGCGAGATTTAGTCCAATCCCTATTCACCTTGTCTTTTTGGTCAAGGAGAGATAATAGCTTATGTCTTGTGGTAGATAAGAGGGAGAGGCCCTGTGGAGTTGGGTCCTCCTTGTGTCTCGACTCCAGTTCGGCAATCTGGGCAAGCAGGTCTTCTATGTCACATGACCTTTGTTTCTTGAGACGTGTGCCATGTGTAATAAGCACCCCCCTCAGAACACTTTTTAAGGCTTCCCATTTCACCGGACCGGGGTCGGATCCGAAGAATGATCCCTCATGAAATTTTTAATTGTGGTCTCAAGGTCCGAGTGACATGCCTGATCAGTCAACAAGTTTTCGTTTAGTCTTCAAGTAAAACCATTCCCCTTGAATGTAGACATGGTCATTTTAAGATAAACTGGGGCGTGATCCGACCATAGTATCGAACCTACGTCAGCTGTCACCCCCCGATCCAGTAATGAATGCAATACATAAAACCTATTTATCCTGCTATATGTCGAGTGGACATGCGAGAAAAATGTGTAGCCTTTTACGTTGGGGTGAAATATTCTCCACGCGTCCACCAGGCGGATCCCCTCCCACTGTTTGTTCAGGTAATTGAGAGATGGCGTGTGGCGCCCCGCAACGAGTGCGTCACAAGAGGGTATTGCAGCCATAAATACAGCCGCAATATTCTCTGACACAGCAGTGATCTGGTTAACTTTGAGATCCAACCCTGCATGCATCACCTAGAATAGAGGGCCAACCCAGGGTCCTGGTGGGTGGAGTGCTAGGGAAGTGTGTAGGGAGTACAGACCCTTAGTCAATGGGAGAAGGAGTCTAGAACTTGACCTGAGAAGTCTAGAACTTGGAGCAGGAGCGGGAGCTCCGCACCCCGTGCAGCCCCCGGGCCGTCACCGGTCGGGTGTCAGCACCTGAGGCCTCAACAACCGGGATCGGGCATCATTACCACGGGTTCCAAAAGACTCCCGTGCCCAAAACTCACAGCCGGTTCACTGGTACCGAAGCTGGCAGCAGTTCACCTCTGCTACGCGAACCAGAAGCGTGGAGGAGCAGCTTCACAGGAGCACCCCACCACCAGCCAACTTCCAGTCGTCTAACCAGCGGTGTACCCACTGAGGGATCCAAGGCTCCCCAAAACATCCACAACGTAAATCTTGGATAGGGCATTGAAGCAGCCTCCCCGTACCCGATCTGGTATTCCTGGGCGACAATGGCAAAACACTTAGCTAGAATGGAGGAACACTTGCGGATCTCTGAGGGACACCATCACTGCTGAGTCCACCCGGTCCACTACCCGTGAACTGTATACCATGTACTGCCTGCTGGTTACAGTAAAGACCCATTGCAGAGACTTTCTGTGTCCGTGCTTCCTTATGAACTGTCCGTCCGCACTACAAGGTAACCGCAGCTGCCGCACAACATCTTAAGCAGCTCCAGCCTCCGGGGATCACCGCTCAGCCTGTGGGGAGCGTTCCATCTTGCTGCTGTCCATCCCCCGGAGGTTCTGCAGCGTCAGTAACGATTACTGAAACTACTCATAGGTGGCGTCACGAATAAATTAAACCCTTTAATCTGTTCCTACAAGACGTCTTCACTTTTGATCTGCACTCAACCGGGCCCCACTACCGGCAGGCGCAGCCTACCCGTGACAAGGAGGAAGGAGCTACAGCCTGTCTAAACCGGAGTGCACGGGCTGACGGTGAGTCAGGCGCAGGTTGAGAAGACCTACCAGCCGACGTGTCGACCACCGGATCCGCAGGGTAATTGAAGTCTCTTCCCATGATGATCGTGACCGAGCCGGTGAATGCCTCCAGATGCTTCCTTAGACGTGTAACGAATCTCAGTTGCTTCCTATTAGGAAAATATTTGTTAGCAATGATGAATGTAAGAGAAAAAATATTCACCTTTAGAAACACGAAGCGGCCCCCCGGATCAACCTCCTGAGCTAGTATCTGTGGAGTGCAGGACCGATGAAACGCCACCGAGACCCCCCTTGCCTTAGAACTAGGGAATGTGCTATGAAACCATAAGGGGTAATACCTGGTCTCACACCTAGGGACTCTGTCAGATGGGTCTCTTGCAGCATTAAGATATGTATTCTGGCTTTATGAAACGAATAGCAGATCTGCCTCCTCCTCTCTGGTTTATTGAGACCATTTGCGTTAAACGAACAACAATTAAGCGTAGTCATATATATCAAACCTAACAAATATTCCTTGGGCCTTCTCTATCTGGACACTCGGCATAAAAATAAGGACAGGAATGGGGATAAGCGGGTAAAATAGGGTATCGTAGTAGAAGGTAAAAAAGCAACAGATGTACATACGCATACAGACATTAACTGAGAAGGGGCACCAATCGGTGCAGTTTTGCGTGCGGCTATGGGTGACAAATGCCATCCAGCACTGGGGGTCCGGGTGTTTTGCCCAGAACATCCTTCCCTCCGCAACGCCACCTTAAACTCTTTAAAATATTAATTAACTATTGTCCAGCATATCAGTATTAGACTCAAACAATGTTAAACATTATAACATATAGAATTCCAGTATGTCTCAAATGTTGATCCCGATATATGCTCCCCCCTCCTCCCCGCACAGTCAGGACCCCAGTAGAATATTGTGGACAGGATGTTAGATGGGAGAGGCACGGGGTGAGCAAGGGGGGAACGGGAAAGGACATAGCCCAGAAAGGAATAGGGAATAAGGTATTAGTTAGGGGATAAGAAGAACAGGGAACCTGGTAAGCTAAGCCGAGGAGCAAGAAGCAGAAGAGAGGGTCAGAATTATATGTAGGGGAGAGGAGAGAAGGGAGGGAAAGGAGAAAACAAACCAATCCAGGACAGATCAAGACACGTGGTAAAAGTGAAAAGAAAGCACTCAGAGGGAGCTAGGTAATCATCACAAAGAGTAGTAATACAAAAGTGTGGGGAGGAATAGGGTAAAGAGGGAAAAGCGGAAACATGAGTAAAGGGTTGATAAGCTGATGATATCAAGGAAATATGTAGAGGGGTCATCCATCACGGTCCAAAAATCAAAGAAAGGCACAGGTATAGAGGGTAGGCTCTGATACCACCTCCCAATAATTGGGGGGTCATCAACAAACAATAGGCAAAAGCCAGTTAGAGCCTGGGGGCTCTTTACTCTGTCCTATTCCTATGGAACATCATACATAGTCCCCATGTCCACTTCGCCTATGGCTCAGCAGGAGAACGTGGGGGGCAGAGAAAAGGTCAGATAGTCCACCAGCCACTTTCCTCCTCTTCAGGCAGGTGGATTCCTGGGTGAGCGTTGGCGTCTCACCCTCTGCCATCTCGCAGGAGCCGACGGCAGACCAGGGGGCGCAGGCCAGTCAGGCAAAGCCATCTCCAGGATGTCCAAGTTCTTGCAAAACGCTGGAAGGTCTGCCAGTCTCCTGAAAGACATCGAACCATGTGATGCAAAAAGCTGGAACGGGAATCCCCAACGATACTTTATCTCTCGCTCCTTCAACACCTCCAGGAGCGGACGAAGCCCCCGGCGCTGCTGGAGCGTGCGGCGGGACAAGTCCTGCAGGAATATTACCGAGGAGTCCAGGTACAGGATCTTTTCTTTTTCTCTGGCCGCAGATGGGATAGCTTCTTTTATGGCGTAGAAGTGCACCCTGCAGATCACATCCCGCGGCCTGGTGTCCTGCAGGGGTCTTGGCGCCAGAGCCCGGTGCACTCGATCAAGTTCAATATGGGGACCTTGGTTATCATCCATTACTTGTTTAAACAGCCCCTGGACTGTGTTAGCAAGCTCCAGGGCAGGGATGGATTCAGGCAGTCCCCTTATTCTTATATTGTTGCGACGGTTGCAGTTCTCCAGGTCTTCTTGAGAATACGCCATTTCCTCCAAAAGGGCTGCATGTGAGGATAACATCTCTCTATGTGCCTGCAACTTGTCCAGCACCGTCTCCTGTGCCCTCTCCACCTCCTCCACTCTAGAGGTGACCTCCTGCCTCAGAGCTGCCATTTCTTCTCTATGAGTATTTTCTATCCGGCGGGCAAAGCGCTCTAAATCGCCCTTGGTGGGGAGATTCTTGAGGTAATCTCCTAGCTCACCCCCTGGGAACGTGTCCGGAGAGTCTGGAAAATCCGAGTCCTCCTCCTGTCCGCCACCGAGGGCTGCAAAGCAATTCGCGCTCTTCTCCCTCTCCTCCCACCCCCCCCCCCCCCGCCACCTGCTGTGAGCGGGAAGGCGCCATCTTGGGAGTCGCGTGGTCCGGGACAGGAGTTCCTCCAGACCTCAGATACCGGTCCATTCTGCCCTGGGACCCTCCATCCTCCTCCCCAAGGATCCCCGAGGGCTTTCTTGTCTTGCCCATGGAGATTAGGCAGCGGGATCAGCAGATATTAGCTGATATTAGCAGTGGCGTTGCGGAGCTCGGGCCCTGCGTGTGTTACTCCTCCATGTGCTAGGCTCCGCCCCATGGCTGCATTGACTTTTGACAGGCCAAAGGGCTGGTAAGAGTAGAAGCCATTGACGGTAATTAAAACTGACTTTTACTAATGTATGCCTTTTCAAAAGTCCCACAGATGGAAAGCCAGCATGTCAGTAGCTATTGTAAACCCATTGTGCATGCCCTTGACAGACTGTTACGCTAAGCAGTAAAAGCCTCGGTCACAGGCTAGAAGGGAGACCTCATGAGAGATCCAATGGGAATCTCAATGGAAGTCTCTATGGGTTACACAATGGGAATTTCAGTGGGAGAGCCTATGGCAATTTCAATGGGAAACCATGGCTGCATTGACTTTTGTCAGGTCAAAGGGCTGGTAAGAATAGAAGCCATTGACAGTAATTAAAACTGACTTTTACTAATGTATGCCTCTTCAAAAGTCCCACAGATGGGAAACCAGCATTTCAGCAGCTATTGTAAACCCATTGTGCATGCCTTTGACAGACAGGAAAGCTAAGCAGCACGAACCTCAGTCACGGGCTGGATGGGAGACCTCATGAGAGACCCCATCGGAATCTCAAAGGAAGTTTCCATGGGTGACCCAAAAGAAATCTCAGTGGAAGAGTATATGGCAATTTCAATGGGAAACCATGGCTGCATTGACTTTTGTCAGGTCAAAGGGCTGGTAAGAATAGAAGCCATTGACAGTAATTAAAACTGACTTTTACTAATGTATGCCTCTTCAAAAGTCCCACAAATGGGAAGCCAGCATGTCAGCAGCCATTGTAGACCCATTATGCATGCCCTTGACATACTGTTGAAGCTAAGCAGCAGGAGCCTCGGTCACGGGCTGGAAGGGAGACCTCATGAGAGACTGAATGGGAATCTCAATGGAAGTCTCTATGGGTAACCCAATCGGAATCTCAGTTTTAAAGCCTATGGCAATTTCAATGAGAAACCATGCTGCATTGACTTTTTTTTGTTCCAATAATTTTTATTGAGGTTATGCAAAGCAAATACAATGACATAAACATAGACAAGAATACATAAACAAGAAAACAAAACAGCCAAGGGAAGTAGAGGGGGAGGGGGTTTGGATGAGACAAGGACCATCAGGGACCTAAACGCAGATACCACATACAGTTAGGGCCAGAAATATTTGGACAGTGAAACAATTTTCGCGAGTTGGGCTCTGCATGCCACCACATTGGATTTGAAATGAAACCTCTACAACAGAATTCAAGTGCAGATTGTAACGTTTAATTTGAAGGGTTGAACAAAAATATCTGATAGAAAATGTAGGAATTGTACACATTTCTTTACAAACACTCCACATTTTAGGAGGTCAAAAGTAATTGGACAAATAAACATAACCCAAACAAAATATTTTTATTTTCAATATTTTGTTGCGAATCCTTTGGAGGCAATCACTGCCTTAAGTCTGGAACCCATGGACATCACCAAACTCTGGGTTTCCTCCTTCTTAATGCTTTGCCAGGCCTTTACAGCCGCAGCCTTCAGGTCTTGCTTGTTTGTGGGTCTTTCCGTCTTAAGTCTGGATTTGAGCAAGTGAAATGCATGCTCAATTGAGTTAAGATCTGGTGATTGACTTGGCCATTGCAGAAGGTTCCACTTTTTTGCACTCATGAACTCCTGGGTAGCTTTGGCTGTATGCTTGGGGTCATTGTCCATCTGTACTATGAAGCGCCGTCCAATCAACTTTGCAGCATTTGGCTGAATCTGGGCTGAAAGTATATCCCGGTACACTTCAGAATTCATCCGGCTACTCGTGTTTATTGATGACATAACAGCAGACAAAAGTGACCCAGTGCCATTGAAAGCCATGCATGATAATGCCATCACGTTGCCTCCACCATGTTTAACAGAGGATGTGGTGTGCCTTGGATCATGTGCCGTTCCCTTTCTTCTCCAAACTTTTTTCTTCCTATCATTCTGGTACAGGTTGATCTTTGTCTCATCTGTCCATAGAATACTTTTCCAGAACTGAGCTGGCTTCTTGAGGTGTTTTTCAGCAAATTTAACTCTGGCCTGTCTATTTTTGGAATTGATGAATGGTTTGCATCTAGATGTGAACCCTTTGTATTTACTGTCATGGAGTCTTCTCTTTACTGTTGACTTAGAGACAGATACACCTACTTCACTGAGAGTGTTCTGGACTTCAGTTTATTTAGTGAAGAAGAACCCGTTCACAACATCAAGTATGCGGCGATCATCCACCACTGTTGTCATCCGTGGACGCCCAGGCCTTTTACAGTTCCCAAGCTCACCAGTCAATTCCTTTTTTCTCAGAATGTACCCAACTGTTGATTTTGCTACTCCAAGCATGTCTGCTATCTCTCTGATGGATTTTTTTTTTTTTTTCAGCCTCAGGATGTTCTGCTTCACCTCAATTGAGAGTTCCTTTGACCGCATGTTGTCTGGTCGCAGCAACAGCTTCCAAATGCAAAACCACACACCTGGAATCCACCCCTGACCTTTTAACTACTTCATTGATTACAGGTTAACGAGGGAGACGCCTTCAGAGTTAATTGCAGGCCTTAGAGTCCATTGTCCAATTACTTTTGGTCCCTTGAAAAAGAGGAGGCTATGCATTACAGAGCTATGATTCCTAAACCCTTTCTCCGATTTGGATGTGGAAACTCTCATATTGCAGCTGGGAGTGTGCACTTTCAGCCCATATTATATATATAACTAGTAAAAAGGCCAGATGCAATTGCATCGGGAGAGCGGTGAAATGAATTGTGTGTATACAGGCGGGTCAGTGGGTAGTAGAGCATCGAGGCGGCTCTGTGGGTAGCAAAGTATGGAGGCGGCTCTGTGGGTAGCAGAGTATCGAGGCGGCTCTGTGGGTAGCAAAGTATCGAGGCGGCTCTGTGGGTAGCAGAGTATCGAGGCGGCTCTGTGGGTAGCAGAGTATCGAGGCGGCTCTGTGGGTAGCAGAGTATCGAGGCGGCTCTGTGGGTAGCAGAGTATACAGGCGGCTCTGTGGGTAGCAGAGTATCGAGGCGGCTCTGTGGTGGAGGGGTGAGGAGAGATGCGGCTCTGTGGTGGAGGGGTGAGGAGAGATGCGGGTCTGTGGTGGAGGGGTGAGGAGAGATGCGGGTCTGTGGTGGAGGGGTGAGGAGAGATGCGGCTCTGTGGTGGAGGGGTGAGGAGAGATGCGGCTCTGTGGTGGAGGGGTGAGGAGAGATGCGGCTCAGTGTTGGAGGGGTGAGGAGAGATGTGGTTCAGTGGTGGAGGGGTGAGGAGAGATGCGGCTCAGTGGTGGAGGGGTGAGGAGAGATGGGTGTCTGTGGTGGAGGGGTGAGGAGAGAAGCGGGTCAGTGGTGGAGGGGTGAGGAGAGAAGCGGCTTAGTGGTGGAGGGGTAAGGAGAGTAGCGGCTCAGTGGTGTAGGGTTGAGGAGAAATGCGGCTCGAGATCCAAAATGGCCGCGGATGAAGGAGGCTGCATCTCACAGCCCTCCTAACAATCCACCCACATCCGTGCCATCCGAACGCTGGAGGGACCCCCAGACGCCTAGGAAAGCTGGCGACCAGCTCCCCTACACCTAGGGGCTTATATTGAATTGCCCGTGCCGCGGGATCCCCGCTCTCTAGACCGCCGGGCCAGCCACGAGGGAGCCGCGTGAGCAGTGACGGCGCTGACACCAGACGGTACTTGGGACGAGTGATCCCTGCCCTGCAGACGTCCGGGAGGCTGGGCTCGCATCTCGGCTGAACCCGCGCCGCACCCGTGCCGCGGGATCCCCGTTCTCTGGACCGCGGGGCCAGCAACGAGGGAGCCGAGGGAGCCGTGATGGCGACAGCACCGGACGGTACTTGGGGTGAGTGATCCCTGACCTGCGGACACCCGGGTGACTGGGCTCGCACCTCGGCTGAGCCCGCGGCTGACTGCCTCGCCGGATGAGGTGGGACGCCCGGAGCTGAACTGCTGGGGAGCATAGAGGTGGATGCCATAAGCCAGAAGTAGCCCTACAGCACAAACCCTCGGCGCGTGGAGAGGGGAATCGCGGGACACAGGGGAGACCAGAGGAACCGGAGGCACTGAGTTTAAAGGTGAGAGAGCCACAAGGGAGCGCACACACAAGCCACCTTTGGCCCCAGCAAGAGTGACCTAGCATCATAGGGCCGGGGGCCACAGCACATAGGTGCCCCTGAAACCCCATTGGAACAGAGGAGACAAAGGGGGCTTTGTATTCTTACCATCTACTGTCTAGAAACGCAGCAACAAGATCCACTTATCTACAGGCAAACATCACTAGCTGCACTACTAATCTCTGTTACACTTACTGAGACTTTGTAAGACTAAAGTGATCTTATAAGACTGACCTACCCTACCACCTGTGTAACAGAAACCTTGCTGAGACCAGAGAGAGATAGACAGACTTTCAACAAACCCATACACCTTGCTGTATTGGCCCCTTGCTTCGTCTGTTTACCACCCTATGTGCCTTCCTCCCTAACTCGTGCCCTGTTGTTACACCCCGAATATAAACCTCACGCCCTCCTTAATTGGTGTCTAATACCAAAACCCAGTAGGATCTCCAAAGACATTTGCTTCTTATATCTAACCAGTCATTTAGCAACTTGTGACATGTAAACCCCCTGAGCAAGCAACAGGGGGCGCGAACAGACCACATCAGTGTGATCCAGAACGCAAATCTCACTTTGTCTCCCATTTTTCAACTTTTACGTGTAATATCTAACACTCCAAAACATGGGGAAGTCAACCATAAAAACCCCCAAATTAGCAACAAAAACTTCAAAATCTATAACCCAAGCAGACGTAGACCACTTCTTGAGGAAGCAAACCGACTCCTCAGACTCTCTTAACCCTTTTAAGCACTCTGTCCTCCAACCTGATGACGATTCGGACTCGGACATGGAGGGTGAGACAGATACTAGTATTAAAAAGAAAGACTCAATGGTGACGAGATCTTTTCTGAAACGTATTTTGACAAAGGCCTTGGAACCCATAGGGCGTGACCTAGCTGACATCAAACAAGATATCGCCCAACAAGGCCATAGACTCGAGACGCTAGAAACGACACAAAGTACGATACTCCGCCAGACGAATACACAACTAGAGTGTCTGATGTCACATGAACAACAACTGCACCAAATACACGCTACTCTCGAAGATCACGAGAACAGGGAGCGCCGCAATAACATCCGCATTAAGGGCCTCCCTGAATCTGTGGCGTTTGAAGCTCTGGGCAAAACAGTCATAGAGATGTTTGCAGCATTGCTGAGAGACGGGGACCCACAAGAAATTGAATTGGTCCGGGTCCACCGAGTCCTCCGTCCTAAACCAGCCCCTGGGGAAACCCCCCGAGATGTCTTGTGCAGGTTCCTGGACTATCGTGCAAAAGAATTAGTACTGCGGAGAGCCAGGGAGGCAAAAGAGGTCGCCTATGGAGACTCCAAAGTCCTTCTATACCAAGACCTCTCGGCTATAACACTGAGGAAACGACGCTTGCTAAAACCGTTCACGGGGGAGTTCTCGAGAAGGGCTTCAGGTTCCGCTGGCTATTCCCCTTCGGGATATCCGTTACAGCCGGGGAAAAAAATAATCACCGCCAGGACTTCTGCCGACATAAAAAAAGCATGCATTTCCCTGGACATAGTGCTCGACCAATACCCAGACCTGGAGTCCTTTCACTCGGCATCTGTTGCCAAGGTGTCGGATCGTAGTTGGAGAAGAGTGCCAAACCAAAATCCCAGCGAACAAAAAAGAAACCGTCTAAATCACCATCGCTGAAGGGCCCAGACGACGCTACCTGAGGGGCGAACACACGGATTTCATTCTTCTTTTTTTTATTTCAGACCTTTTTGTTCTAAATCACCTCACGCTCGGCGCTACTGAACCTGGTGGTTAGACCTACCTTTTATGGTATATGTTCTTCCATACTCTAAATAAGGGCCACAATAACGCCCTCATGTTTATGCCATAAGATCGTTACACTTGTTAATTTCAACTATACATTTATATTCTTGTTGCACTTTCATATCTGAACCTTTCCAATAGCACCCATCTCGTCTTACACCCACGCCCCAACACCACCCCCTCCCCCCCATCACCCACCACCTCCATCCCCAAACCAAATCCTCCCCCTCCACCCCCCCCTACCCCGACACTCCAACTTCCTCCCATTCCACCCCTCTTCCTCCCCTCCCTTCCCCCCCCCTTCCCTCATCCCTCCTTCCCCCCCCTCCACCCCCTCACCTCCCCTCCCTTCACCCTACCCCTCCCCCCCATCTTCCCCCCCGCCCCCTTTACCCGTAACCCCCAACCCGCCGCCCAATGAGAAAGCGACCGATAAGATGTCGTCTGAGTCAATGCCCTCTATTTTAACCTGGCCATGAGGTTCATTGTTACCAGGAGCCAACCTCTCCTACCCTGAGAATTGTTACTGGATCTGCTTTTTAAAAGATACAAGTAAAAAGCGCCCCCATGCTGCTATTTAGCAGTAGACATGTTCACATTGTTGGAAATAATGAATATTTTCTATGACTTGTACTACCAAATGCTAAAGTTTTTTCTTTTCCTTCCTAACTCTATCACCTCTCACAATCTTCCCACTCTCCTACTCACTCCTTTTCTCCCTGAGTCTCACCCCAACCCCACCTCTCCCAACAGGTACAGCCGAACATCCCTGCGACACACCCAGCGGAGACCGCATGTTTTAGAAGATCATGGCTAAGGGTAACGTATTCACTTATACTTCACTTAATGCACATGGTTTGAATTCACCGAGTACTAGACACCCGACACTGCATGCACTTAAGAAACAGGGTACCGACATCCTCTTCCTACAGGAAACCCATTTTAAACCCAATAAAATCCCTAACTTTGAAAAATCGGCATTCGACCGATGGTATCATGCCACTTCCAACCAAACTGGGGCCAGAGGCGTATCAATAGAACTTAGAAAACATGTCCACTACCAACACCGAGTCTTGGATAGACCCTCAGGGCAGATTCATACTGATCAAAGGCCTATTGAATGGCACCCTAGTGACGCTTGGTAGCCTCTATGCCCCGAATAAAAAACGATTAAAATGGATACTAGCCACCATGAATAAAATAGAGAGGTTTAGGGAAGGACTGGTGATCATTGGCTGTGACCTTAATGTAGCACTTGAACCCCTTCTAGACACGACCAAACAAAAAAGCTCCATTTCCCATCGGGACCTTTCAAGAGTACGTTCACGCCTACAAACTATGCAATTAATTGACTCATGGTGCTATATCAACCCTTCAACTCGTGACTATACCTATTTCTCACATCCTCATAAATCCTACCACAGGCTAGATTATGTCTTAGTTTCAAAACGCTTATTACCATCAATACGCACGTCTGTAATAACCCCTAGCATTTTCTCAGACCACTCGGCAGTTCTAACGTCTGTTTCCACCTCTGCGCATCACACATCAAGCAGGTCTTGGCAGATAAATGAAGCCCTATTAACCTCCAATGATACAAAAAAAGTCTAAAGGAACGGCTTCAACAATACTTTCAGAACAACCAAAATGAGGATACCTCTATCCAAACCCTGTGGGAAGCACATAAGGCCGTGATGAGGGGAGAGCTGATCTCTATGGCGGCATACGCCAATAAGAGACGGCATACCGAAACACAACAGCTGTATGATGAGATCGCAGAACTGGAACTATGTCACAAGACAACCCAACGTCTAGAGGTTCTCAAAAGCCTGACATCCAAACGCCAACGCTTGAAAGACTTAATTAATGTAACATCGGCGCGGCAATATAAAAAATGGAAAACCAAACTTTATGCCCATGGGGATAAAGCTTCCAAGTTCATGCTCTCTCTATTACGCAAAAAACAAACCCGCACGCAAATAGACTCGATAAAGAACATAGAGGGAGTGGACTCTCAAGACCAATCTCACATAGAACGGGCTTTCTTAGATTATTACTCACGCTTGTACAATTTGAGATCTGGAGAATCTGAAGATCTCACGCAACATAGAACCCGAGAAATTGAAAACTTTCTGAGCGACATACACCTCCCAACTTTAACTGACGCTGAACAACAAACGCTCCTTCGACCCTTTACTCTTCCTGAACTCCAGTCCACCCTGTCCCGCTGCCCTAAAGGGAAAGCACCTGGCCCGATGGTTTTTCGGCCTTGTATTATAAGACCTTCCCATCCCTACTCTTGCCGCACCTACTGGCACTATGCAATGCCACACTTGCTGGCCAAACTCTGTCTGCTCAAATGCTTGAAGCTAAGATCTCGCTGATACATAAGGAGGGAAAAGACCCAACTCAGTGTAGCAACTACCGGCCTATTTCTTTACTGAACGTTGATCTGAAGCTTTTGGCCGGCATGATTGCTCACAGACTGGCGGCATTCCTACCACAATTGATCTCAGCGAATCAAACAGGCTTCGTAAGAGGTAGGGAGGGGAGGGACAATGCACACAAAGTTTTACATCTAATTCAATATGTAAAAGCACACAAATTACCGTTAGTTCTCCTAGGCACGGACGCGGAGAAAGCGTTCGACAGGGTGGACTGGACCTTCTTGAGACTGACATTACTTAGATTCAATCTCCCTGCCGCACTAGTTACGTCTATTATGACGATGTATCAACAACCCTCAGCACGCATCAAAATCAATGACTCACTGACAATACCCTTCACAATAGGAAATGGAACCAGACAGGGATGCCCACTCTCCCCGTTACTGTTTGTGTTGACGATGGAGCCCCTCCTAATGGCAATACAAGGAAAACAGGAAATAGAGGGCATCAGAATAGCAGGAGTTCACTATAAAACAGCAGCCTTTGCAGACGACCTCTTAATATTTTTAACAAAACCCATGAAGGGACTCCCAGCTCTCATGAATGTGATGGAGAGATATGGCGACCTGTCAGGCTTCAAAATAAACTTGTCAAAATCTGAAGCTCTAGGAATACAGATCAAACCAAGTACCCTTAAAAAACTACGGACTTTATACCCACTTTCCTGGCCCACACACTACATTACATACCTGGGAGTGAAACTAAACGGAAACTACCGGGACCTATTTAAATTGAATGTTCTTCCTCTATTGACATCCACGACGTCAACTATACGGACCTGGAGAGATACCTATCTCTCGTGGATGGGGAGGAAAAATATATTAAAAAGCTTAATCCTACCTAAATTTAATTATTTATTTCAAATGCTACCCATTACGATCCCACTGAGCTTTCTCTCTAAAATTAATACGCTTTTCACTAACTACATGTGGCAAAACAAGAGACCCCGAATATCAATACGCACTTTGACCCTACCTAAACACCTAGGTGGGATGGGAGCCCCTGACATTAAATTATATTATAAAGCAGCGCAAATCACTCGCCTTGTTGACATTCTGAGACGAAACAATGAGAAACATTGGCTGAATATCGAGGAATCGTTAGCACCTTGCAGCCTTAGATCTCTTTTTCTTATACACTCCAATTTGAAAAAACACATACCCCTCCCAAACCTACACACCAGAGCTACTTTACAGATATGGCGTACCCATGCGAAATACTTATCACCACCCCTCTCACCCTAATTAATCTTTATGACATATTAGCCCATCTAGAGACTGCACACAGCACCACCCCGGATCCAAGTCGAAACCTCTCTACCTATTCCATTGACCAACTATTACAAGACGGCACTATTCTACCGTATACAGATTTAACAACATTACCTGGCCTCTCCAACTTGCATTACTTACACTACAAAGTAATACACAGTGTCCTCCGCCCACTGCTGAAAGGCTCAGACCTTTCTAGGGAGTTAACTAACTTTGTCACAGCGGCACATAGGTGTTCAAAGCCGAAACAAATCTTTTCCAAAATCTACCAGGCTTTACTGGAGGCAGAAATTAGCCCCAAAAGAGCATATATTGCGCTTTGGGAGAAGGACTTGGGATACAAATTTATGGCTACACAGGTGAAACATATCTATAGGCACTCACACGGCCCTACTCAATGTGTGAAAGCTCAGGAAACTGCCTATAAAATCATAACGAGGTGGTACCACACACCGGACCGTATCCAGATATGGGACGTTTATCACTCTGCTACATGTTGGAGATGTGATGCACCCGATGCTGACTACTTCCACATGTGGTGGAAATGTCCGACTATTGCTCAGTTCTGGAAACAAGTGGAACGACTCATCCAGACCATCACGTCCAAACCCCTCCGACTTAGACCTGAAATGGCCTTTCTACACTTCCCAATCTGGTCTGACTGTGCTAATATCTCACTCCTTGCTCAACACATCCTAACAGCGGCTAAACTATTAATTCCCCAGTTTTGGAAAACCTCAGACTTGCCTTCTCACTCCCAATTAAAGGAGAAGATACACTCACTATACCATGTGGCTGAAGTAGTGGCCGCAGTGAACAATACGACCCCGAAATTCCTTACCATCTGGACCCCTTGGCTTACATACGTTCACTCAACACAGGTAGAGTAGTACCTGCCTCCCCCACCGCCCCTTCCTGCCCCACCCCTCTCATCCCCTCTACTCTCACATCTCTCTATATCTTCTACCCCCACTCGAACTGCCCTGATATTCTATTCTATCCTCAATTCTAATCTTTTTCTTATCTCCTCTTTACTTTACCAATATTTAGACTGCATAATTTTGTTTATGTATATATGTTATGTTCAATACATTGAAGAAATAAGCCAATGCACCAAGATGTATGTAGAGCCTACCAGAGGGGAACCCATTCTGGATGGCTTGAGCCGTGGCCAACCTGTGAAGAGAACCACTCCTATTCTTACGTCAAACCTGACCAGGAGAACTTTTCTGACAGACTCAAAGTTCTGACGTATGTACAACGCTTTGACTCTTAAAGCTCCTCTATCCCTGATTGGTCATTAGCTTGCTAATAGGCCACAAGGAACATTATACTTACTGTTGGATTGTATTGAGCTTTTGTTATCGTGAAGACTACTTTGCAAACAATACTCTGTTACTGTTTATTCTCACAAAATAATTCAATAAAAAGAATTTTGAAAAGAAAAGAGGAGAAATGCGGCTCAGTGGTGGAGGGGTGAGGAGAGAAGCACACAGTATATGCATACTGTCTGTCTATACAATGTCTCATGTATGTAGAGATTACACATATTATACACACAGTATAGACACAGTATACACGCATTACAGAGTGTAGAGACAGGACACAGAGTATACAGAGACATGACAGGGACAGAGTATACAGAGAGATGACAGGGACAGAGTATACAGAGGACATGAGAGGGACAGAATATACAGAGACATGAGAGGGACAGAATATACAGAGACATGACAGGGACAGAGTATACAGAGACATGACAGGGACAGAGTATACAGTTTATGCTCACCTCTCCCTGAGCCCCCGCCGTGTCCCGCCGTCTTCCTGCAGTGTCCCGGTGGCTCCCGCAGGCTGCCAGTGTCTGCACAGGTCTGCTACTGCAGTTCAGGACCTGTGGTGATGTCAGAGTCACGTGACACCAGGTTAGCATGGAGTAAGCTGGTGTCACGTGACTCTGACATCACCACAGGTCCTGAACTGCAGTAGCAGACCTGTGCAGACACCGGCATCCTGCGGGAGCCACCGGGACACTGCAGGAAGACGGCGGGACACGGTGGGGGCTCGGGGAGAGGTGAGCATATGTTTTTTTTTTTGTTTTTTTTTTTATAAACAGTAGTGCGGCTGCGGCTCGCGCAAAGGAGCTTGGGATTCGGCTACAGTGCCCGAATTCCAAACTCCCGATTATATAAGTAGATTGTATTTCTGAACATGTTTTTGTAAACAGCTAAAATAACAAAACTTGTGTCACTGTCCAAATATTTCTGGCCCTAACTGTACATTGTGAACAATGGCAGAAATAGCCTTTTGACTTGGCCGTTCACGGAGTTATTCATGTTGCTAAGTCTCACACAATCGGAACTGCAGACGGGTGGGCTGCCCATCGTGCCCAGTCGTCTATCACCCTGTTTCTGGCGGCATTATCTAAAGCTAGGTGGTATTCATTGTGGAATATCACATTAAGATGATCCGTGACCTCTGCAATGGAAGGGGGGGCGTCTGCCCTCCATTTAGCTGCGATGCTCAACCTTGCAGTAGTTAAAACATTAGAAATCAGCGTTCTGGAGTCCCTGGGAAAGAAATGGATCGCTACATGTAAGATTGCCAGCTGCGGCGACACCTGGACACGCATGCCCGTAACCGATCCTATCAAGCCAGAGATGACTGCCCAAAAGGGGGCCTGTCTGGGGCAGGACCACCACATGTGGACCAGTGTACCTCTTTCTCCACAGCCCCTCCTGCATAGAGGGGATTAATCCTGGGATAAACGCGCAAGGGTCACCGGAGAGTAATACCACCTCATATGAATTTTCTTCAGGGTTTCCAGGTGATTAACACACCTGGAAGCTGCCTGTAAGACCCTCAGTCCCCCATACCAATCTTCCTCCCATCTCCTCATATAGCTTGTTTTATTGGGGAACAAGGCCGCAGTCATATGTCTATACACTCCCGACAAAGCCTTTTGTTTAGTGGGGGAAAAAAGGAACTTTTGAAAATGGGAGACCTCAGGGGGAGGGTGGGCCCTCTATACCTGGAAATCTTGCACAAAGGCTCGAAAAGGGGCTGAGACAACCCGACTCAAGGAGGTCCGCATAGTTGCGGATCCGCGCCCGCGTCCAAGGACCAATGTTCAGGAAGGGGATATGAAAAGGCAAAGCCCTAATGTCTATATCCTTAGGAGATAATGAGATCTGCTTCCCCACCTCCTCCCTCCAGGCTCGCAAGAGTGAGACCATCGTGGGGAGCTGCAGGGATACCCTCGTAGGGGCTAAGCACTCCGCCTCCAAAAGATGGCGCAGAGAACCAGTCCCAAGGAGAGCGGACTCGAGACCCACCCAGCCCTCAGTGCCCCTCGCCATCCACCAAAGCTTGACCTCTTGAAGCAGTGTAACTCTGTAATACGCCGACAAATTAGGAACTCCCATTACCCCTTGACTGTAAGGCAGATACATGATATTCCCCAATACTCTGGCTCTTCAGCCTGCCCAGATATATGCATGCACGGCTCATTGCAAGCGCGTTAGTAGGTTGGAGGGAATAGACAGAGGCAGATTGCGAAAGAGATAT
This sequence comes from Allobates femoralis, assembly GCA_033576535.1. NCBI lineage: Eukaryota > Metazoa > Chordata > Amphibia > Anura > Aromobatidae > Allobates > Allobates femoralis. The sequence goes on from JARQOC010000003.1 coordinate 363,174,430, forward strand.
AGAACTTTCGGGAGGAGGAACATTTTAAAAGCGTGAATGCGCGCCACCCACGACAGGGCTGGCAGGGGGTGAGTGTTTCTCTGCGCAGGGAGGCCAGGAGAGCATCCCCATTAACTGACACTATCCGGTGAATGTTTGTTAGGGTGATCCCGAGGTACGGAACACCCTCCTCCCTCCAAACAAAGGGAAACTTCCGACGCAGTCTGACAGCAAGCGGGCCCGGGACACCGATGGGGAAAATCAACGATTTAGTCGCGTTTAATTTATAATATGATAATTTGGTGAACAGGGCCAGGGCGTCCATCACCGCCGACAGGGAGGTCTCTAAATCAGTGCAAGCTATAATAATATCATCGGCGTAGAGCCCGATTTTATGGGATATTTCACCGACAGATCAAACCCGGCTATAACTGGGTTTTCCAATAGATTCCGCAAGCGGTTCGATTATCAAGGAAAAGATAATAGGAGACAGGGGACAACCCTGGCGGGTACCGTTAGTCAGAGAAAAGGCCGAGGAGAGAAATCCGGAGGAGAGCACTCTGGCGTTCGGGTTGGAGTACAAGGCCATAATGGCCGAGAGAACAGGGCCCTGAAACCCAAATTTCTCTAGGACAGAGGCCAGGTATCCCCAGTGCACCCTATCAAACGCCTTTTCAGCGTCAAGTGACAGGAGGGCACTGGGGACCTCAGCCCTTTCAGCCACACTAATCAAATTAATAAAGCGCCTCGTGCCATCCTTTGTCTGCCTCCCGCTCACAAAGCCCACCTGATCCACGTGCAGCAGCGACGGGGTGACTCTCTGGAGTCGGCATGCCAGGAGTTTCGAGAACGCCTTCACGTCGCAGATGAGCAGTGAAATCGGACGGTAGCTACCAGGGTTGTCCGGGGGTTTCCCCTGCTTTGGAATAGTGACAATAGTCGCTGCGAGGGCGCAGGGGGAGATAGTACCCGCTCCCTGCCAGAGTTTGCATGCCCTCGTGAGGAAGGGAGCCAACAAGCGGGCAAATGTACGGTAATAATCGTTGGGGAGACCGTCCGGGCCCGGGGCGGAGAGGCGTTTAGTGGAAGAGATCACCCGTAAGATTTCAGTGTCTGTTATAGGGGAGTTCAGGTCATCCAGTTGCTCCGGCGACAACCGGGGAAGCCGCAAGTCGCCCAGGAACCTCTGGAAGTCCTCCGGGGCTGGTGCCGAAGGGTCATCTTTAATGTTATAGAGTTGAGAGTAATATTGTGTGAAAGCATCTGCAATCTCGATGGGGTTGGAGCAAAGCACACCGGAGCGGTCTTTCAAGGCCGAGATAGAGGATATAAGCTCCCTTTTCTTAATGCGCTTGGCCAGAAGGGCCCCAGCCCGATCCCCTGCGGAGTAGAAGGACAGCTTGGACCTGCGAAGGCATTTCTCATGCTGCGACAGCAGAAATGCCCGCAACTGTGTCCTAACAGCAAACAGCTGCTGACTCACTCCGGGAGAGGGGGTCGTTTTGTGGATCTCCTCCAGGTCTTGGAGGCGGGCCAAGGGTTCCTCTCTACGCCTTTCTCTTTCCCTTTTGAGACAGGAGGCCTGTTCGATAAACAGTCCTCTGACATACGCCCACATCGTCTCGTCAGAGACCCCCCGGTTATCATTATGGAGAAAATAGAGCGTGCGCTTTCTGACTATGTCTGTAATTATCTGCTGACGTGATAGTAGGTCTGGGTTGAGCCTCCAGGAGTAGGGTGCCTGAGGTCTGCCCGCCAGGGAGAGGGACAGGGAGGTAGGAGCGTGGTTAGACCACGTAATTAGTCCCACGTCTGCATTGGTACAGACAGGCAGGGTCCCACTATCCACCAAGAAAAAATCAATAAGCGAGTAGGACCTATGCCTGCTAGAGTAGAATGTGTAGTCCCGCTCCCCGGCGTGCAGGTACCTCCAGATGTCATGCAGGTGTAAAGACCTGCACAGGCGACCCAATTGCCCCCTGGCAACAGCCCGACCCGCCGAGGAATCCGAGTGGCGGGACATTACAGCACTAAAATCCCCAGCTATTACCAGCACACCCCTAGAATGTTTCTCTACCAGTTTCATAAGAGAGCGGAAAAACTTGATCTGAGAAGCATTTGGCGCGTATAGGGTCACTAGAGTAAACAGCATATCATACATTTTACATATGAGGATTAGAAACCCTCCGGCAGGATCTGCCACAGATTCTAGAAGCTGAAAAGGAATCGATGATCTAATAAAGATCCCCACCCCCGCCTTCTTTCCATCGCTGTTAGCAAATTAGAGTCCACCACTGCCTCTACGGCAAATCCTAAAGTTATCTTCCTTTAGCAGGTGAGTTTCTTGAGCACATAGAATGTCTGCTCCGCTCCTGCGGGCTTCAGACCAGAAGAGAGAACGTTTCACAGGAGAGTTCAGACCGTTCACGTTCATTGAAAATAGTTTAAGGCTCATCGTGGATTGTAGAGGGAGCCTGGATAGTCTCGAATCTCACCAGGAAAAAGTCCAGGACAAGAAAGGGAAGACCAAAGGGGTCGAGACAGGGGGTAATAACAAAACATCTATGTAAACTGTGGAGGCAGACCGGAGTCTGCTGGGGGGGAGGCAGAGGCCCCGCGGACGAGCACCCGGGGGCCACCATCTCGCCAGGGCAACCAACAAGATAACAGTACTCACGAAACCCAACAGGGCAGGGTGCGAACATCCCAGTCACGTACACGACTCAAGTGTCACATCATGTGTCAGCGAACAGTATCCCACTCCAGATCCATCCTCTGCTCAGCTGGGGAAGCAGGTTTCCTCTTGGCTTGGGGATCAGTGGGACCAGCAAGACCCCAGGCTTTTAGAGCTTTATCCAGCAGCTTGGGGGAGGTGAAGATATGGCGATCCCCCCTGTACATAAATCGGACTCGCACTGGAGTGCCCCAGCTGTATGGGATCCCCGCAGCCCGCAGGGTCCTGCATATAGGACCGAATTCCTTCCGTTTCACCAGAGTGCCCATAGAGAGGTCAGGGTAGGCTGAGACGTTGGTTAAGGCGCCGGGCAGCTCCGGATTCCCTCCCAGGGCAAACATGAGACCTTCTCTGAGTCTGACCGAGGGCAGGCACGCCAGGACATCTCTCAGCAGTGCAGGGTTCACATGTAATGGTTTGGGGATCCTGTGTATGCGATCTGGTTTCACCAGAGTAGGAGCAGTGCCAGGGAGGACTTGCAGAATGAGGCTGGAGAGGAGATCAGGCAGAGCAGAATCAGCCACATCCTCAGGAATCCCCCTCAGCTTAACGTTAGCCCTCCTGCTCCTGTCCTCCATCTCCCAGAGTTTAGCCTGCTGAGCCTCAAACTTCCTCTCAATAGAATCAAAGCTGTCAGCCAGGGAGTTGTGGGCTGAGGCAAACTGAGCCATCTTCTTCTCCAGATGGCCAGTACGCTCCCCGAGGTCTGCTACCTCCTTCTTAATATCTCCTAGTATATTTTGGAAATCTTCATGCATTGTCACCCTAAATGAGGATAGAAGTCTCTGCATAGTTCGCTCTGTGAGTGGTGCATCTATGCCTGCTGCATGCTCCTGCTCCCCCCTCCCCCCTCCATTAGAACATGAGGAGGGAGAGCAGGGCCTCTCCTCCAGTGCCATCTTAGCCTGAGAGGGAGGGGGGCCCCTGTTGAAACAGTCCGTGACCCTGGGGGTACCTGGCTGTGGTTTCGAGCTCCGAGGCATCCTGGGGTTCTAGGGGTGTAACACCTTTCTCTGAGATCGTTTGCAGGCCGGGTGAGAAGTGCTGGGAGCCGCTGTGAGTCTGTGACCAGGGAGCCCTGAAGTTATGCAACTGCTTCCATAAAGGTCGAAGCCACGCCCCCCTGCTGCTGCATTGACTTTTGACAGGCCAAAGGGCTGGTAAGAGTAGAAGCCATTGACTGTAATTAAAACTGACTTTTAAGGCATAATTAGTAAAAATGTCCCACAGATGGGAAGCCAGCATGTCAGCAGCCATTGTAAACCTATTGTGCATGCCCTAGACTGTCTGTTGAAACTAAGCAGCAGGAACCTCAGTCACAGGCTGGATAGGAGACCTCATGAGAGACCGAATGGGAATCTCAATGGAAGTCTCTATGGGTGACCCAATCGGAATCTCAGTTTTAAAGCCTATGGCAATTTCAATGAGAAACCATGCTGCATTGACTTTTGACAGGCCAAAGGGCTGGTAAGAGTAGAAGCCATTGACAGTAATTAAAACTGACTTTTACTAATGTATGCCTCTTCAAAATTCCCACAGATGGGAAGACAGCATGTCAGCAGCCATTGTAAACCCATTGTGCATGCCCTTTGACAGACTGTTGAAGCTAAGCAGCAGGAGCCTCGGTCATGGGCTGGATGGGAGACCTCATGAGAGACCCAATGGGAATCTCAATGGAAGTTTCTGTGGGTGACCCAATGGGAATCTCAGTGGGAGACCATGGCTGCATTGACTTTTGACAGGCCAAAGGGCTGGTAAGAGTAGAAGCCATTGACTGTAATTAAAACTGACTTTTACCGAGTGGTGTTGTGGTGTGGCGCTCCACTGGCTAGGCACCACAGAGAGGTATTGCACTCTGACTAATAATGTGATATCTCTGTAAGTTGTCAGTTCAGGGCTTAACCTATGGAGTCTGGTTTTACACACACCCCTAGGATTAGGCCACTTAGAATAGGGAGACTGGTAATTTAGTAGGCCCCAAAAGGGGGTGGAGCCTAGGGTAGAGTAGTGAGAGTGAGTGACAGTTTAGATCAGACAGTGCTGGGAAGGCAGTCAGGATCACGTGCCTGACAGTGCTCTGACAGGAGGGATCCCCATCTTTAAGAGGGGCCTGGGACAGCAGGCAACGGACCAGGACTGGTTGGAGCCGGCTGGTCACGTTGGGGGAAAACACCGGCAACACGGGAAGCCGAGGTGGTCAGCAGTTTACCTCTGACCGCAGACCGACGAGCTGTGGGCCCATAAAATCAGTTTGCCGTTAGCGCCACAAGGACACCTCACCCCTCAGGACTGAAGCCAGTTGAGGACACTAGTGGTTGCGGACTGAATTCAAGTGGTGGGAGAAATTGTGCACTCCTGCTGCTCCCGTCCGTACTGGTAAGGGACCAACATGATCGGCTAGTGACAGACCGTAGGACTGGTGGGAGAGGCGCTGTAAAGGTGGTAGAGACTGGGAAGAATAGAGTTGACCCCGAAAGACAAAGAGAGAAAACATCTAGAGACTCCATAAGGGGGACCCTGAACCGGCAACATCCATCCGGTAAACCAAACTGTACCGTGTTCCGTTTTAACATCTGCTGGTACCCAGTAAAGTGGAGTTAAACTTGAATTGGTTTCCGTTGTTTCTCCCGCCCGTGCCCGGAGGGCAGCGGCACTAACATCAACATTGCATCAGAGGGGTAAGAACTGCAACAACTACTCCCCTCATCCCCTTCACCACCATCATCATCCATCACCGTTGCCCTGAGGTAAAAACTCCTCCTGTGGGGGGATAGACCACTCTCTGCTGCACCCACCATCACCTCAGCGGCCGGTTTGCAGCGCCAGTACCCATTTTACCGGGATCCACAGGTGGCGTCACGTTCCCTTGTAAATATTCCCTCCCCACCATCTAACTCAAATGATAACCAGGGCATGGAACCGGGATCCTGACCACCCGTTATTTTCCCCTCTAAGAAGCCATCAGCCCCGGTGTCCGAGTACCCCTTGCCCTGGTCACATCAGTGGTGCCACGCTGAGAGCAACAAACGGTCTTCTCATCAGGCAACCCACACACACTCACAACACTTTTTGCCTCCAGGCCAGAAGGTGGAGACCAAACCCAGCTTCAGGGTGAACTCCCCTATAAATTCTGGTCTGGGGCGGAGCCAGTCAGTGCAGTTCCTAGGAGTACTGTGAAGAGGACCTAGGAGTAACGCTCATCTCAGGTGCCGCATAGTTCAGTTCCAGGGAGGACTGAGGAAGACATCCTGGTGGACTAGTAGCTCCTCAGCTCTTCCGAGGATTGTTAACATGGTTCCAGGCATAAAGCCTGAGGAGAGTCGCAGGAACACACCTAGAAGGCTGAGCGATCCCGTACTCACCCCAGAGGAAAGCGCTGAGAACGGACACTGGGTCAGAGACTGTTCAGGGTCTCATGACCTGGCAGCCAACACTGGAAGGTGGGGAATTCCAGGTTTCCCAGCCATACCGTGCCTGGAAACACAGCAACGGAAAAAGTTCAGGGACATACAACTTGAGTCCTTTCTAATCCTGGTCACGGGTGTATGTCATACCGGCACCTCGTAGGAAGAGACTGGGCCGGCAGCTTAGCTGATGCAGTTGCAGGAGCCAACAATCAGAGCGCAGAAAGGGAGCCAAAGACCCGGCTGGGTGAGAAAGACCCCAAGTTGCTCTCAGCTAGGATTTCGCAGACAACTGCTCCTAACCGGTATTATCATCCTCAGTAAAGGATTGCTTGAACAACACAACAGTGAGTCTGCATTGTGCTTGTGCCCATCGTCCAGCACCCTACACCCTAAACTACCATCACTGCCACATGGATCTCCATCCCAGCTGCTTGTGCATCACCCCAAAACTTTCCCATTCCATAACTCTTCTCTTACCAAGCCAGAAACTCTCCTTTTTAAGCTGAACCCAGGGTCACAGAGGCCCGGGCATCGGCCTCTCCCCAGAGACATTATCACACGGTTAATTTATTAAGAATAATTTATTCATTTATATAGCGCTATTAATTCCATAGCACTTTACATACATCAGTAATGCTGTCCCTCTTGAGGCTCACAATCTAAACATCCTATCAGTATGTCTTTACAATGTGGGAGGAAACCGGAGTGCCTGGAGGAAACCCACACAAGCACGGGGAGAACAGACAAACTCCTTGCAGATGTTGTCCTTGGTGGGAATTGAACCCAGTACCTTGGGACCTCAGTGCTGCAAAGGCTGCAGTGCTAACCACTTGAGCCACTCTTCACTAAACGTTAGTATTAGTGGTATTCTTTTGACATTTCTATTTATATCGGACTCCTCCTCTTTCTTCTTTAATAACTGTTTTTGCCTGTTCAAAAGTGATCTTGGGTATCCTCTATCTTCAAATTTCATAAACTACAGAACTCCTTATGAAATTTGAAGAGGCCCCTGAGGTGGCTAGAATAGTAAGAAAACACTGCCATATATTAGGTGAATGTATTCCAGAAGTAGAAGAATATAAAAATAGTCCTCTCACGTCATACAGAAAAAATAAGTATATTAAAGATAAGTTAGTGAGATCAGATTTCGGATCAATGAAAAAGAGTCGTCAAACCACTTTGACTTTAAGCAGCAGATTAGGATGTTATCCGTGTGTGTCCTGCATTAACTGTTCACATATGATAAGAGGTGCTCAATTTACGCATAAAGGTATTGAATATAAAATTGAGCATTTCTTGACATGTGGGAGTGATTATGTCATTTATATGTTAGAGTGCCCTTGTGACCTTAAATATATAGGAGAGACTACTCTCAAATTTAGGTTGAGGTTTGCTAATCATCGCCACACAATCCGTAAAAAGAGAAAAGACCTCCCTGTACCTAGACATTTTCTAGAGAAAAAACACTCTGTTGTGGTATCATATCTATCAATCTAAACTTAAGATCCTTTTCAGAGACGTGGAGGTGATTGATTCTTAATATTTCGCTCTGAGAACTTGAGTGGATCCATAAATTGCATACTTTATACCCAAAAGGGTTAAATGTTGATTACAGATTAAACGTTATGCTAGAGTGAGCCAAAACAAAACTGAAAATTACCCGGATAACCCCAAGGAGAAGTAAATTGGATGTAGCATAATATTAGGTAAGGAGCACTAGTCACAATATAGTCACTAACTGGTACAATAATAAGTAAGAAGAGTGAATATTTATGAGATTTTGTACCCTAATAATTTTTTTCATAATGTATATTTGTGCTAATGAGAATATTCTGTCTTATGTAACAACAGGTGATGTAACGGTTGAAAGATAGCATGATGAAGATAGCGGGATAAGCGAAAAATCCTTTACCTACAGCATACACAAAAGACATTTTTTGAGATAATTATTATATATGAAATCAAATCTTAATGCCTATTCAGTATTGTATTATGATGATATGGAATAAATTCCTAATGAGATCGCAATAAACGGTCAGGAGCATTATTGATTTAAGAACTAAGGAGGCAAGCGTGAAGCTAATAGACCCTATTGATCCCAAGACAGGTGTACTGTGTAGTGGGGTAAAAGCCTTGCATAGTGGGCCGATAGGTGAACCTGTAATGAGCGTTGGAGGACGCTATACCAGGGGATCCCTGGGTGAAGGGTAAATGACTTCCAAAAAGCCTTGAATATAACAAATCTAAATAAATGCTCATTTAAGTAATATGCGATATATTTAGCATTAAACAGCATTATAGTATGATGAGATGAACATTAATATTCTTATTAAGTAAATATTATTGAATCCTGAAAGATCAAATGTGACAGTAACGAGAAACAACGCGACTAGAGCGGGTGTAGGCTTCATAATGCGTAACGCGCATGCGCGTGAGTCTAAAGATGGCGTCGGGCGGATATCCGGAATATCCATAACGACAGCCGTAAACTACCTTCAATGCGCATGCGTCGGCATCTAAAGCATGGTAGATGACGCGGCGCATAGAATGAATAGCGATGCCCGGTTACAGTCATGTTATCTATCAACTGCAGGTAAAATACATGTACTTGTACAGTAGTAGCAACAGTAAGATAGTATATAAAAGTTTTAACATTTAGACATTTGGAGATATAACACTGAAAGTTGTATATGCACTGAAGGTGGTACACTATAAATTATATGACCAAGAGAGATGTATGCATATTTACACAATGAATCAATAGGTGGTATGATGCAAATTTAATGAGGTGATTGTGAGATTATGGTAATGAGGTGGGGGGTAGTATAAGAACCTTGCTTTAGTTGTGGTTGGTTGCCGGAAGAAGGGAGATTGGTCCCGAAACGTTGCCCTGTACACCTGAAGGCCCAATAAAGGCAAGAGGTCGTTAAAACTAAGGAGTGCTGCAGTCATTTGTTCATTATATATATATATAATATATATATATATATTATTATTATATATTATATATATTAGTGCCTACAAGTAGTATTCAACCCCCTGCAGATGTAGCTGGTTGACACATGCGGAATTAACTTGTCATTGTGACATTTGGACTGTAGATCAGCCTGCAAGTGGGAAATGCACTGCAGCCAAAAAGATTTTTTACATTATTTTTTTTTTTTTAAAGCGTTAAAAGTTAATTCAGAGGGTCATTTATTATTCAACCCCTCAAACCACCAGCATTCTGTTTGTTCTTTGGTCCCCCTAAAGTATTTAGAAGTAATTCAGGCACAATGAGCTTCACATGTGTGGATTAATTATCTCTTTTCCCAGCGTTTTCTGACTATTTAAGATCCTCCCCAAACTTGTGAACAGCACTCATACATGGTCAACATGGGAAGACAAAGGAGCATTCCAAGGCCATCAGAGACAAGATCGTGGAGGGTCACAAGGCTGGCAAGGGGTACAAAACCCTTTCCAAGGAGTTGGGCCTACCTGTCTCCACTGTTGGGAGCATCATCCGGAAGTGGAAGGCTTATGGAACTACTGTTAGCCTTCCACGGCCTGGACAGCCTTTGCAAGTTTCCTCCCGTGCCGAGGCCAGGCTTGTCCGAAGAGTCAAGGCTAACCCAAGGACAACAAGGAAGGAGCTCCGGGAAGATCTCATGGCAGTGGGGACATTGGTTTCAGTCAATACCATAAGTAACGCACTCCACCGCAATGGTCTCTGTTCCAGACTAGCCCGTAAGGTACCTTTACTTTCAAAGCGTCATGTCAAGGCTTGTCTACAGTTTGCTCATGATCACTTGGAGGACTCTGAGACAGACTGATTCAAGGTTCTATGGTCTGATAAGACCAAGATCGAGATCTTTGGTGCCAACCACACACGTGACTTTGGAGACTGGATGGCACTGCATACGACCCCAAGAATACCATCCCTACAGTCAAGCATGGTGGTGGCAGCATCATGCTGTGGGGCTGTTTCTCAGCCAAGGGGACTGGCCATCTGGTCCGCATCCATGGGAAGATGGATAGCACGGCCTACCTGGAGATTTTGGCCAAGAACCTCCGCTCCTCCATCAAGGATCTTAAGATGGGTCGTAATTTCATTTTCCAACAAGACAACGACCCAAAGCACACAGCCAAGAAAACCAAGGCCTAGTTCAAGAGGGAAAAAAATCAAGGTGATGGAGTGGCCTAGTCAGTCTCCTGACCTTAACCCAATTGAAAACTTGTGGAAGGAGCTCAAGATTTAAGTCCACATGAGACACCCAAAGAACCTAGATAACTTGGAGAAGATCTGCATGGAGGAGTGGGCCAAGATAACTCCAGAGACCTGTGCCGGCCTGATCAGGTCTTATAAAAGACGATTATTAGCTGTAATTGCAAACAAGGGTTATTCCACAAAATATTAAACCTAGGGGTTGAATAATAATTGACCCACACTTTTATGTTTAAAATTTATAAAAATTCAACTGAGCAACATAACTTTTTGGTTTGTAAGATTTATGCTTCTGTTAATAAATCCTACTCTCGTTTGCAGTTTGAAGGCTCTAACTTATTTGCATCTTATCAAACCACCTAAATCTGCAGGGGGTTGAATACTACTTGTAGGCACTGTATATATATATATGCACATACATTATATATACACACAGTATATATCCACAGTATGTTTGTACATATGGATGTATGTCAGGTATATGTATGAATATCTGCTGACACATACATTTGTACACACATATGCAATATATATATATATATATATATATACATACATACAAACATCCATATGTACACACACATCCATGTACACACACATCCATATGTACACACACATCCATATAAACACACACACATCCATATGTACACACACATCCATATGTACACACACATCCATATAAACACACACATCCATATGTACACACACATCCATATGTACACACACATCCATATGTTCACACACATCCATATAAAACACACACACATCCATATGTACACACACATCCATATGTACACACACATCCATATGTTCACACACATCCATATAAACACACACACACATCCATATGTACACACACATCCATATGTACACACACATCCATATGTACACAATCATACAGTACACCCACATATACAGTACATACACACAATTACAGTACACACACATACACATGGAGAGGGAGGGATATACATGGTCTTACAGTGCTGCTCTGCTGCCTGGGTCACAATTACCATCCAGGACAGGTCGACTCTCCGGTCGGTCGCTCTGTCTGTGGGATTGATGGCAGATGTTTGACAGGTCACAGATGAGTGGGGGTTTGGGGGGGCTTCACAGTGAAAGTTCAAACAAATAAATCCCCTGTGCCTCAGATGGCAGCCACCAGACAGCATCCAGACATCTCACTGCAGAAACCTCCAGGCCAGAGGCATAATACTCCTTCTTACCGCCAAGGATGAAGGAGCTCAGCCCACGCAGGAGATGAAGCTGGAGGAAGGTGCTGCATAGCCCCAGGCCCCCGGTCAGCAGGGTGTATAGCAGCTTCAGGGAGGCATCCATCAGCTGGAGCCGCTGAGGAGTGGAGGAGCAGTCATACTCCTCCTCCAAGAAGCGGCTGCAGGAACACTGCCAGAAGCTACACACCGGAAACACCTCTGCGGCTGTGGCGCTGGCTACTGTGCAGCTCCCTGGCTGTGCCCGGCCGGCGGCCGCAGAGAGACAGAAAGGGGTCGCAGGCGAACCTCTTAAAAAGAGCGGCTGCAACGGCCCAATACCCCTTCAGCCCACCGGGAAAACTCCCGATATGCCCTATGGCCAGTCCGGGCCTGGGGATCACTAAAAAAGGGTCCCCAAACATCTGCCCCTGAGCCTCAGCTGTCAGTGACAGCTCAAATCTAACAGCTGTCAGTGTTTGTTTACAAGCAGTGACAGTTCAAAGCCATGACGAGTTTAGCCGTCATGATGCGGGAACTTACATCTTTTCATGACAGCTAAACTCGTCAATGGTCGTAATGGGGTTAACATAACAACCTCTGTTACTTACCCTCCATCGCTCGCTCCGTGCTCCCAGCTCCTCGGTCCCAGCCATCGGATCATGTGACCAGGACACACAGTGATGACATTACTGTGCTGATCACATGATTGAATGCCGATACACCCCGGAAGAAATCCTAGGCGCATATAGTGTGACAGTGGGCGCAGGGGTGCACGGAGCCTCCCTGCACCTGAGCCACGGGTGAGGCGCGGGAAGGGGGTGCTGTCGGCCGCAGGTGAGGAGCGAAGGGGGAGGGGAGGCTGTAAGCTGCTGTAGGCGGCGGCCGCCCACAGGAGTGGTGCTTTACCTGCTAACATCCAGGAGCTGAGTGTAGCATCTGGCACCGCCCCCTTCAGCTCTGCCGCTCCGCCTGCCTCCTTGCCGCCTGAGGGCTCACATTGAGTGGGCGTACATATCCAGCACAGTGGGGGTAGTGCAGGCACATGGGATACGCGCTACTCCCCCATCCATCTCTCAGCACTGCTTTAGCACTGAGGTGATGGGCAGTGCATATTATAGGAGACTAATGACCGGGAGCCCGTGACCTCGCGCTGCCTCCTGCAGCCTGCACTAGCCCTCAGACACTGCTCCAAAGCACCCCCCTCCAGTACAGCACCGCACATAGATAGTAGATTTGGATTATAAAATGCATCCCCCACTTTCCTCCAAAATTTGGGGGAACAAAAGTGTGTTTTATAATCCAAAAAACATGGTAATAATTTAGCAGTTTTGCTATTGTCCAATTCAGTGGTAGATAAAGCAGCTGCCAATTGGATTTCAATGAAGGCTATTTTCTCTTGAGATTCAAGGACTGCTTACTGCAGAAACTTGTCCATAAGGATGATGGTATTAAGAGAACATTTGGTCAAAATTATCTTGAATTTCTCACAATGATTTTGATTATGAAAATAAATAGTATAGGATGTAAAGAGCTCCTAAGACCTCGAGGAATTTTAATCTGTGTTTGATACACAGCCAATGGGATAGAGTGCAAATCATAAGAAATAGCATTCATTTTTCCTTTTCATAGTCCCTAGTCCAAAGTTTATTTGAAAGAATTTTAAGGAAATCTCCTGAGTTGTCACTCTAGATAGGATGTTATTGGCAGTGGTTGCATCATGTGCAGAGGTGTCTGATGTCATCTGAGTATTGGTGTAAACATCCAAGCCCAGAAGCTAATAACTTTCTTCTATTTGGTGAGCATTTTGAGCAGATTTTTAATTGCTTTGTGGTATAAGGTGTATATTTCAATTCCAATATTGTAAAACTTAGTGAAATATTATCTCGTCATGCCTTGCAGTCAATGGGTGCTGCTGCTGTGGTTTAAATTAAGCTTTTTTTTCCTCAGTCATTGTGTAGCTCTGCAGGTGGAGGATGTTGAATGTGTGGTGGGAGTGACACATAGCTCAGGTGAGATGAGAGGTGTGTCTGAGCCTTCTGCTCTCCATCCCCTAAGCCTTAAGTAGTTCAGCTTCCTTCCACCAGATGTCACTGATTCAGTTTATTGTTGATCTGAGACTCGTGGTGTGCAGACGTGCTACTAGAGCTGCTGAAATCCCTTTCGTTTGAAGCTACTGGGTTTTCCTGGTCAGTGGGTGGAGGTAGGAGCTTTGTGCCTAGGGCTTTTGAGGAGCTTAGGAGAAAGGGTGGTGACTCGGACCTCCTCACCATCTGAGGTACCTCCGAGAACAGGGTGAGCCAGAGACCCCTCAATATCAGGGTCAGATTAGCTCCCTCCTGAATACCTTTGCCCAGCTCGCCATCCAGTTCCTGATTTCCTCACTCCCTAAGTGTGACATAATCAGCGACCCACTATTTTCCCCGAAGCCGCTATAGCTACAACACAAGCTTTTGCACGCATGGTGGAGGAATGCGCTCAGGAGGTTTCTACTTTGCAAAACCAGGTGGTGCATCAGCTTCAAGAAGTGGTTGGGTATCTGACTGCGGTTCATGTGCTGGCTGTACCAGAACCCACAATACCCCTCCCTGACCAATTTTCAGAAGGGAGAGAGACATTTTTTGTTTTCAAATAGGCCTGCAAGTTGTACTTCAGGCTTCGTCCTCGTTCTTCAGGGAGCGAGGAACAGTGCCTGGGGATTATACTCTCCATTTTTAGGGGGGGAATCCCCAGTCCTGGGCCATCTCTCTGCCGACTGATTCTCCATCTACGCCAGTGGTGGGCAGTTCCAGGCCTCGAGGGCCGCACACAGTCCAGGTTTTCTGGATATCCTTAGCATTTAACAGTTGGAATTGTCACCTGTGCAGGAGATTACATTTACAGTGGTAATTCAAGAATATTCAGAAAACCTGGACTGTGTGCAGCCCTCGAGGCCTGGAGTTGCCCACCCCTGATCTACACGGACAGTGGATGAGTTTTTTTGCAGCTCTTGTCCTGGTGTATGCTGACCCTGATGCAGTCTTCTTAGCGGAGTCAAAACTACATACGCTCAAGGCAGGGAGCACAGCAGGCCGAGGAGTATTGCTTTGAGTTCAGGAGTAGACCACTGACACTCAGAACTGACTCCTCAAAGTAGGGTCATTCCACTGTCTTGGGTTGTCAAGTAGGCAACAAGACACCATGACTCAGTACGCTGCTCCGGAGTCACTGGAGGCTGATTTGGTGCTTGCTATTAGGTTGGACAGACACCTGAGAGAGAGGCCTGAACCTACCCTGTCTGTGGTGCCCATCCCTGCTGTGGAGGTTACACGTGTCAGATCTGATGTAGTTAAGCCGTTGAGGAATGTGAAGTCTCATACTAGCCAATCTGCTGTTCATCAGGTTGGGAGGTCTTGCTTCTTTTGTGGTCAAGCAGATACTGTGCCATATCGCGCTAAACCCATTCCTCAGCTGCTGATATCCCTTGAGGATAAGCACCTGAGTGCTACTGTGTCTGCCGTTTTAGTCAGGCCTGCCCCTATGTCTTCAGCAGAGGTGGTTAAACACCTACTGAAAAATAGGGGCAAACCCCAGCCTACACCTCAGATTGAGAAGTGTGATAGTGGGAGGGTGGTGACTCCCACTAAGGCTTCCGTGAGAAAGTCTCCTGTGAAGAGACAGGGAGACATCTTTACTGTTTGCGCCCCCCTGAGAATGAATCCTCTGTCTGTGACCGTGTGCATGGTAATAAAAGTTAATGTCCAATCCTAAGAGTGGATGACTACGTGTGGGTGTCACAAAATATGTAAGGTGGAAGTGTGTGGAGCTCCTACTACTGGAGTTATTGGTCCGTTTAGAATTTCAGCCATTTGCAACCCCGTGTTGTTCCAGCTAGAACCTCCTCCAATGCACTGTACCCATTATATCTTTCACAGGTCATCCGTTGCCGGACGTATCCAGTGTCCATAGGGGAGAGGAGGGGTCATGCCACGATTGACTGCTTTGAAGTCAATGAATACTGTGGTTTAAACTAAGCTTTTTTTTCTCAGTAATGAATGTGTGGTGGGAGTGACACATAGCTCAGGTGAGAAGAGGGGTGTGTCTGAGCCTTCTGCTCTCCACCCCCTCAGCCTTAAGTAGTTCAGCTTCCTTCCACCAAATATCGCTGATTCAATTCATTTCTGAATTGTACAGAAGAGCCCCATAGCCCATTCACACATCCCACCCCTCCACATAGTCCCAGGCGTGGTGTGGAGGAAGTGGGGATATATGGAGATGCAGGATGTGAAGTGGCGGCATGGCTATGTGGAATGGGTGTGGCTGTGAAGTGGGGAGCTGAGTGTGGTTATGCAGTGTAGGCATGGCTATAAGGAGTGGGCATTTACTATACAGTGTAGGTGGGCGCTGAGGAGTATGTGGTGCTATCTGGAGTGGGTATGGCGCTATTAATATATTATATTATATTAATATTGATTCCATAGCACTTTAATACAAGGGTAATGCTGTCTCTCTTGGAGCTCACAATCTAAACATCCTATCAGTATGTCTTTACAATGTGGGAGGAAACCGGAGTGCCCGGAGGAAACCCACGCAAACACGGGGAGAACATTCAAACTTTTTGCAGCACTTAGTGTCCTTGGTGGGAATTGAACCCAGGACCTCGGGACCTAAGGACAACATCTGCAAAGGCTGCAGTGCTAACCACTTGAGCCACCGTGCCACCCACACTATAAAATGCAATGGAATTGGTGCGAAGTTCCAAGGCAACACCCCGTCATATACACATCCCCGTAACATCATAGCTTTCAGCCAATCAAAATGGGATTGTTGGACCCGCCCCTTTTCTAGGGTTTTTCCCAAGGTGCCTTGGTTTGACTCTCAATTGGAACTTGGACTAGAATGGAGCAGGACCAGGAACACATGGCTGAGAATCATACCATATCATTCATAAATCTATGTATAGGGATAGTTTAGAAGTTAGATGGGGTTAATTATGTTTAGTTAATGTGGGTGGGTAATTAGTTAGTACCTTCTCTAATAACATTAAACCAGTTTCTATTTTATTATATGGGATTTAGTGTAATCGTGTTTGTTATAATAAAAGTATAACAAGTTTATTCACCAAGTGTCGTGTGAGCCTTCCCATGAATACGATAGAAAGCAACAAAAAGACTTAGGCTGGAGGCACACTGTCATGCATCAAACACGGAGCATGTTTGATGCATGACAGTGATGCGAGTGTTGTGCGTGTTTTCTGTGAGTGTGTGTGTGCATGGTTGTATGCATGTGAGTGCGCTGTGTGAGTGTGTGGTGCGATTATGTGTGACGCTGTCTGTGGTCCTGAAGCAAACTTCAGGATCGCCGACAGCATTTACCGGCATATTCATACACCGCTGTTATCAAAGCAGTTGTGTATGAATTTGCCGACGCGGCCACCAATGTGTCAGCAACGGTGAAAGCTGAATGGTTCAAGTGGCCGGTAAAAGCTACCCATGGTGTTGAAGTTTTATCTTTTACCGTCCGCTTTAACCATTCAGCTTTCAACTCTGCAGACACAGCGGTGACAGCTGATTGTAATTGCCGAGTTGCCGGCACATCCATTAAACACTGCTGCTTTGACAGCAGTGGTGTTTAACCCCGGGAAATTCAACCGGCATATTAATCCCACCTGCAGCTTCTGTGCTGCATATCAGCCGGGAGGCTGCAGATGCGGTTAATAAGCCAGTTATGTATGTTTAAACCCATGGTGCTGTAATGCCAGATTGTGTCCAGTTATGTCCTGTCAGGAGCTCTCCATGGTCCTGATCGTTAAAGCTGGGTGCTGACCGCAATCTGAACTGTTTCAGAACTACAGTCAGCAACCAGCTTTAATGATCAGGACCATGGAGAGCTCCTGACTGAGTCCTGCAGATCGCTAGAGAATACAGGAATTAGTGAAGTGCGGTAATTGTCGGCTTCTAAAAGATGCATTAACCCCTGCAGACACATTATGACATGCCAAGTTGTGTCCAGGGAGTGTGGACATAACCGGACACAACCTGGCATGACAGCACCATGGGGTTAAACATACATAACTGGCTTATTAACCGCATCTGCAGCCTCCCGGCTGACATACAGCACAGAGGCTGCAGATGGGGTTAATATGCCGGTTAACCCGGGAAATTTAAAAAATGATGCTGTCAAAGTAGCAGAAAGCCCCAACTAGCTATTATATCTACAGATCTTTATCTGTAGATATATAGCTTTTGGGCTTTCCTGTGTCGGGACTATAGCACACGTGCAAGTGACTTGCATAGTGCTGGTTTCCTCGAACCCATAGACTTCCATTAGCCCTCCCACGTCAAACACGCGTTCAGTCACAGCATGCTGCGACAGAACTCGCATTTGACTCGCAGTGCGAGTTCAGCGCAGGGGACATGCACCAGTGTGCCCTGCCTGATATGGCAATACCGGTCGAAGTGCAATGCGAGTTTCCCTCACATTGCACTCGCGTGAGTCACTCGCACAGTGTGCCTTCAGCCTTAGTGCTGATTACTGTGCAATGGCAGAATAGTTGTAGACATTGCACAGGATATTGCCACTTAAGTATAGATAGCTATGATAAAATTGAATCTCCATTAACAGTACCAACAACTACTATATTTTATCATGAAAAAAATAAGCCCTCTCACAGATTCTTGATGAAAAATTATTTAAAAAGTTACGACTGTTACAATATGGAAACACTTTTTAAATACTGAAATTTATTGTAAAACTAGTAAAAAGGCCCGATGCTGTCGCGTCGGGAGTGGGGTGAGATGAAGATGGGGGGCGGGATGTTTGGCATTGGGGCCAGCAGCTGTGACTTGACCCTGTGGGGTGTTAGCAGGGGCAGTGTGGGGAGTGAGGGCATGTGGGGGGGTAAGAGGGGTGAGCAGGGGCAGTGTGGGGAGGTGAAAGGGATAAACAGCGGCAGTGTGGGGTGCGTGGGGGCATGAGCAGGGGCAGTGTGGGTGATTGTGGTCATTGGGGGGGTTGAGAGGGTAAGGAGTGATGATGGGGGTAGAGTGTGAGAGGGGTAAGTGTGGCAGTGTTGTGGTCATGTTGGGGGGGTGTGGGTGCAGGTGTAGGGTGAGTGAGGGGTATAGGGGCAGTGTGAAGAGTGAGTGGGGGCAGTTAGGGTGGGGGAGTAGAGGTCACAGGGGCAGTGTGGGTGAGTGAGGGCTATGGAGGGTGAGGGGGTGAGCAGGGGCAGTGTGGGTGAGTTGGGGGTATGGGGGGTCCAGTGTGGGTGAGTGCAGGGTAAGTGTAGTTGAGGGGGGTAGGGGCAGTGTAGGAGATGTCAGCCGGCTGGCCCGTAGGTTGTTGAATGGAGGGGGGTGGTGTAGCAGACGCAGGGCGGGTCAGCTGGAATGAGAGGCGCGGCCAGATCGGGCCCGCGGCGGGAGCTTGTGTGATGAAGGGGGCCGCAGATGCTGGCGGCGGCCCCTTCAGTAATAGGACTCCCCCGGGCTGTGGCGGGTGGCAGGCCTGGAGGGTGAGTGAGAGTGCGGTGTGTGTGATGAAGGGGGCCGCAGATGGTAAGCCACATTACAGAAGGGGCTGCCACCACCCTGTGTGCGGCGGGCGGTGGGCCTGGAGGGTGGAAAGAGAGTGCGGCGCCGGCGGCATCAGAGTGGTGGAGGCAGCAGCGTGCGGGGGTGTGCGGTGACGGGAGCCTGTAGGGAGCCACTGGCAGGCAGCGGCATGGGTGTCGTAATATGGCGGTGCTTCCGGGGTAGGCATAATCAGCGATTTAGCGCAGGCGCCCTTGCTCCATAGCGGCACAGTGGCCGGAAGCGCTAAACTGCCGATTATGTATAGAGATATAAAAAAACAAAAACTAAAAGTTATACAGTAGTGTTCAAAATAATCTAATATGCCTAACCAGATTATAGACTGTTTTTGGTAAAAATTATTACGTCAAACAATTTACCAGTTGTTGCAGTAGATTCTTAGCAAACCAACAGACTCAGCATCCATGATCTGCATGTTTTTGAGTCTCAGAATAATTAATTGAAAGGGGGTATGTTCAACATAATAGCAGTGTGGACTTCAATTAGAGATGTCAATCATTATGCTAAGACACAGCTGTTTGATTAAAAAGTTGATTGGAAAGGGTAAAACTTATTATGAAGTGCAGACAATGATAGGCTGTTCAGCTAACATGATCTCCAATTCTTTAAAATGGAAAGAAAAACAAGGTAGATGTGGAAGAAAATGGAATGAATGGATTGAAGAATAGCCAGAATGGCAAAGGTTCAGCCAATGATCAGCTCCAGGGTGTAAAAGAGTCTCAAGTTACTTGTGAGTACTTAACAAGAAGTCCCCGCAAAGTCCCACTGTTATAAAAGAAAAATGTACTGAAGCAGATACAATTTGCCAAAGAACACATCAACTGGCCTAAAAAGAATGGAGAAACATTTTGTGAACTAATTAAAGTAAAATTATTCTTTTTGGGTCCAATGGATGCAGATAGTTCCTCAGATAACCCTCAAACTCTGAATTGAAGCCACAGTATGGGCATGTTTCTCTTATGGTGGGTTTACACACACCAATTTATCTGTTCAATCTCTGACCCAATCTCTGGTTGCAGTGAAATCATGGATACATTGTTCCATTTTGTGGCTGTGTACAACATGGAGCAATGTATCCATGATTTCACTGCAACCAGAGATTGGTTCAGAGATTGAACAAATAAATTGGTGTGTGTAAACCCACCATTACTATGGCCTATTTACTGCATACCAGGGATCATGTACGAGTTTGCATATATCAAATTACTTGAATAGGTCATGTTGCCTTACTCTGAAGAGGAAATGCCCTTGAAATGGGTGTTTCAACAAGAAAAGGACCCTAAACACACCAGTAAACTAGCTAAATCTTAACCTCATTTTTGTTCGATGAGAACTATGGAGTGGCCAGTCCAATCTCTAGACCTTAATTCGATAGAATACTTGTGAGGCGACATCAAAATGATGTTTTTGAGGCAAAGCATACAAATGCAAATAAGTTGTGAAATGTTGTAAGGTTTTCAGTCTTTTTTGCTATATCCGTGTTATCTTTGCATTTAGTGTATTTTGTCGGCCATCTTGTTTCCTGTCATGTGCATTGACTTTGGCCCTCAACCAATATGTGTCACATCACCATTGGACTCGGTGGCCGGTGTTCCTGCCTCGGCCACTGGGAGGAGCCGGATTCCTTCGGCTGGTAGCACAGGTGACAGGAGGACCTTGTCCTCATATGGAACTGCTCCCGCGACGTCTGCCTCTGTCGCTGAGCGCCGCTGTGTTTCCCCTCTGGGTGGTGTTGGTCGCAGAGGAGCGGGCCCTGCAGAGGTGTCCGTTAGGCGCAGCCTGCGTTCTTCTGTCAGAGGTGGCGTGGGTGGAGCCAGTCGTGCATCTCCATCTGGCCTGGATCTAGGGGCGGTCCGGATGAGGTCATCGGGCTGTGAGCTCCAGCCTATGGGAGGTAACCGCGCCCTTCATATACATTGGAGCCTGTCTTGCAGGCCGCCAGATATAGTTTTGGTTCCCCAGTGATATAGTGTATGTTTAGTTTTGTCTCTGACCTTGGCCTGGATTTCTGACTCTGCTTCTTCCTGTCGATTTTGTACCTCAGCTGCCCTCTTGGTTTTGCCCTTGACCCTTGCCTGGATTCTCCACTCTGCTACTGCCTGATGATTTTGTACCTTCGCTGCCCTCTCGGTTTTGACTCGGACTTCTGACTTTGTTTTTCGGGTCTTGATTTTTTCCCCTGGCGACCTTCCCTGCTCTGTTGCTCATAATATAGCGGAGCCCAGGGGGTAGCTGCCTAATTCCAGATCCCTGTATAGGGGTTAAGGGTCTCGGGGTTTCTCGGGGTGCTGCCTTACCAGCAGCTCAGCTTCACAGCGGATGGTTGTCACATTATGGAGTTCTCAGCTTGTCGTCGGCCATCTTGTTTCCTGTCCTGTGCATTGACTTTTGCCCTCAAACAACATGGAGTCCTCAGCTTTGATGTCCCTGCCCTGTTTCTTGCCAATTGCCCTTTTAATCAGTTTCAGCTGATTTACCTGTGCTCCTGAATCAGGTCTGCAACCAGTTTGAATCCAGGCTTCAGAGAGCAAGTCACACTCTGCCTGGAATTATTTGTGGACACAGAATCCTCCTGTTTGCCAGCAACATCTGACAGGGACGTAATAGACTCTGAATGACTTGTGCTATGCTTTAATGCTCTGATGTCCTTGGTTGTTTGCCTTGCACTCTGCAACTACATTTATTTTATCCTTTTGATGCACTAGTATGAAGCAATACAAGAGCTGCTTAAGAAGCGTATGTCTCATGTGTCTCATTATACCCATGCATTAGACTCTATATAGACTGTATCATATATGACAGATTCAGGAGCCATAATAGAGTCTGCTGGGTCTGGGACAGTGCTGCATCTGCTGCCACCTGCATAGAGATTTCTGGATCTTTGCCATTGGGGAGCCACTGCAGGCCGTGGATCCGATATAGTGATATATGTGATGATAGTGGTTGTGGCTTCTCATAACCTTTCCAGGTGAGCAATTCCTTCCAGGTGAGCACATTCCCTTCTTTTAAGTCAGGAGTGTTACCACAGGTAAACACTATTGTGCTCCTTTTCTTCCTTTCCAGCCTCTCTGCCGTACAGCTTCTGGGAATATGGAGGACCCCGTTAAACATCTGTGCGAAGTGACGGATTCAATCCTTGCTGACCTACAGGCATTGAAGAGCAGCTTTGCAGGCCTGCGGGATTGCGGTGATCATAATCTGCAGGTGTTCGGACAAACCATGCAGGACTTACGAACCCGGATTGAGGTTCTGGAGGGACGAGTCCACACCCCAACTTCAACCCCGGTTATTGGAATCCCCAAGCTACCACCATTCCACTTTAGCGGTGAACAGGAAAAACTCAGGGGATTCATTAATCAATGCAAACTGTTCTTTGCGGCTCATGCGCCACAGTTCCTTACTGAGCGATCTAAAGTATTAACAATAATTATGCTGCTCTCCAACAAAGCTCTCACATGGGCAAACCCCCTAATTGAGACTGACGATGACTGTCTAAATAATCTTGATGCTTTCATTTCAGCTATGGGGCAGGTATTTGATGGCTGATTCCGCTGTAGCACCGCGGTTTGGATCATGTTAACTTTAAGCCAAGGTAAGCGCTCGGTAGCGGAGTATGCTTTGGAATTCTGGAGATGGGCCCTTGACACCACTTGGGATAGCTCCGCTAAAAAGTCGGTTTTCCGGAAAGGATTATCCTCTGTGATTAAGGACGAACTCGCTCGTTCGACCCACCTACAGCATTAGGAGATTTTATCAACTACTGTATTCGGATCGATGCTCGGCTTACTGAACGCAGACAGGAGAGATGGTTGGAGATAAAGCGCACTAATCATTTATTTCCTCCCTCTCCACCTATGCAGGTAGACTCTTTACAGAGACGGGTCAGTGATGCACGTAAGGAACATCGAGTAAAGGAAAATCTGTGTTTCTATTGCGGTAAGTCAGGACATTTCATTATAAACTGCCCCAGTTGTTCTCGTAAGACAACTGCAGCCATCATACACTGTGAGTGCTGTGAGAGGGGTTCTGTCAGGTCCGAACCACAGACCCCAGAGAGAGTAGAGGATACAGACATTGATTACTCAGACTTGAACTCCGTTATCTCTGAGCCCGATGCTCGTGTTACTGCAGCAGTTTTTCAGGTTTCTTCAGCGGTTTCCCAGCTGAGCTGTAAGAACAACAATTCTCATTGCTTTATTCCCCTCAAGCTCAGGGTTCACTCTGTCTGGGTATCTACCTCCGCTATGATTGATTCAGGGGCAAGCGGCAATTTCATGGACATCTCCTTCGCTGAGAAACTTGGAGTACGTTCAGTAAAGAAGGCTACTCCTGTACAGATAGAGACCGTGGATGGCTAACTGTTAAACTCTGGACCAGTGGATTAGGAGACGGAGCCCTTGAAGGTCCTCATGGGTAATGACCATCAAGAGAGTCCGTCATTTATGCTCATCTCTTCTCTTCATTTCCCTATTATTCTAGGACTGCCGTGGCTGCAGGCTCAAAATCCTACGATTAACTGGGAAACTAAAGAACTGCACTTTCCTGAGAAACAGATAAGTCCAGAAGCTTCAATCTGCTCCATTCCTAAACGGACCAACATCAGTCTCAGAGCTACCAGCAATATACCGTGAGTATGCTGACGTGTGTGACAAAAGGAACGCAGACCTGCTATCCCCTCACCGTCCTTATGACTGTCCAATAGACCTATTACCAGGTGCAGGAATACCTTTTGGCAAGATTTACTCTTGGCAGGGCCTGAGCTAAAGGCTCTAAAAGACTATTTAGACGAACATCTAGCCAAGGGCTTCATACGCCACTCTTCATCTCCTGCTGGCGCACCAATCTTCTTTGTGAAGAAGAAAGATGGATCTCTTAGGCCCTGTATAGACTATCGGGAGCTCAATAAAATCACGATCAGAAACCGTTACCCACTACCGTTGATCCCTGAATTATTGGAGAGAGTACGGCATGCAAAACGCTTTACTAAGTTGGATCTCCGTGGGGCCTATAACTTGGTCCGCATTAGACCTGGGGATGAATGGAAGACAGCTTTCAGGACACGCTAAGGACACTTTGAATACCTAGTAATGCCATTCGGTTTATGTAATGCTCCAGCAACTTTCCAACATTTGGTGAATGACATTTTTAGGGACCTCCTGGATACATTCATTGTCATTTATTTGGATGATATTTAGATTTTTTTCTAATTCCACAGAGGAGCATCACAGACATGTGAAGATGGTCTTAGAACGCCTTCGACAAAACCATCTGTTTATCAAACTGGAAAAGTGCGAATTCCATCAGACAGAGATCCAATTTCTGGGGTATGTAATGTCGTCACGAGGAATTAGTATGGATGAGAGTAAGGTCCAAGCCATTGAAGACTGGCCAGTCCCCAAGAATGTGAAGGA
The DNA here is from genome assembly GCA_033576535.1 of Allobates femoralis. Lineage (NCBI taxonomy): Eukaryota > Metazoa > Chordata > Amphibia > Anura > Aromobatidae > Allobates > Allobates femoralis. The sequence goes on from JARQOC010000003.1 coordinate 363,198,950, forward strand.
GGTCCAGCGCTTTATAGGGTTTGCTAATTTCTACAGGCGTTTTATCAGGAACTTTTCTGAGGTCGTGGCTCCCATCACGCGGCTTACCCGCAAGAACTCTGCTTTTACCTGGACCCCCCAGGCTCAAGAAGCATTTTCCCGTTTGAAAAAGAAATTCACCACGGCACCTATTCTGGTGCATCCTAACCCTGAACTTGCCTTCATAATAGAGGTGGATTCCTCAGACAGTGCCATCGGAGCTATCCTCTCCCAGAGGACAGGTGAGAAAGAAGTCTTACATCCCTGTGCTTTCTTTTCCCGGCGGTTGTCTCCTGCAGAACGGAACTATGACGTGGGAATAGAGAATTGTTGGCCATCATCGCAGCCTTCAAGGAATGGAGACACCACCTTCAGGGAGCTGCACAGCAGATAATCGTGTTGACTGACCACCGCAATCTTGAGTTTATCAGATTGGCTAAGTGCTTGACTCCTCGCCAGGCTCGTTGGAGTCTCTTTATAAACCAATTCAGTTTTGTTATCTCTTATAGGCCAGGATCGCGTAATGGAAAGGCCGATGCATTGTCTAGACTATACTCAGCTGAAACTATTCCACTCACGTTTCGTAAGACTGTTATCTCTGATTCCAGGTTCCTGGGAGTAATTCATAATCAAAATTTGTTTAACGACATCAAGGAAGCATACCATACGGATCCCTGGCTGGCGCAACCGTCTTGTGAAGTAAGTCTTGTATATAAGAACGATGTGTGGATTCAGGGGCAACGCCTGTATATTCCTGAAGCAGTCAGAGTGAGAGTACTGCAACTCGTCCACGATTCCAAGATAGCGGGGCATAGAGGAGTTCTGAAGACTCAAGAATTCCTGTCTCGCTTCTTTTGGTGGCCCACATACAGAAGAGACGTTCTAGATTACGTCACTTCTTGCGAAGTCTGTGCTAGATGCAAGACTCCACGATTTTCGCCTACGGGTCTATTACAACCCCTACCCATTCCATCCTGTCCATGGGGATCCATATCTATGGACTTCATTGTGGAGTTGCCAACCTCTCAAGGGAAGAACACAGTTCTGGTGGTGGTGGATCGGTTAACAAAGGCAGCCCATTTTATTCCGTGTGTGGGTCTACCCACTGCGAAACACACATCGGACTTAATCATTCAAAATGTGTTTCGCCTGCATGGCGTACCGGATGAGGTTGTATCTGATCGAGGGGTGCAATTCACTTCAAAGTTTTGGCAGCACTTCTGTGCTGCGTTGGACATCAAAGTTAACCTGTCTTCTGCCTTTCATCCGCAGACGAATGGACAAACTGAGCGGACTAACCAGATCCTAGAACAGTATCTCCGCTGTTTTATCTGCCACCACACAAGATGACTGGGTGGATTTGCTCCCACTGGCTGAATTCTCTTATAACAACTCGCAGAGCGTTTCCACTAAGCAGTCACCCTTTTATGCCAATTTGGGTTATCATCCTAACATCCTTCCTCGATTTCCCATAGATACACCTCTCCCAGCTATAGCCGACAGAATCACCTCTCTACAACGGAACCTTGATCTGCTTAAAGAGAATCTGGAATCTGCTCAGGACAGGTATAAAAAAGCGGCAGATAGGTTTCGTAAACCTGCACCAACCTTCAAGGTAGGAGATTTGGTCTGCCTCTCAACTAAGAACCTTAAATTGAGAGTACCATCATCCAAATTGGGTCATAAGTACGTTAAGCTTATTAATCTTATAGGGCCCGTCAGTAACGTTGCCTGTCGCCTTCAACTTCCAAGATCTATGAGGATTCACCCCGTGTTTCACGTTTCACTACTAAAGGCTGCAACTCCCAATTCATTCCCTGGTCGTTCTTCTTCCCCTCCTGCTCCGATACTCATCGATGGCCAGGAGGAGTTTGTCGTGGAAAGGATCCTGGACTCAAGGTTGCGTAGAAACAGGGTGCAGTACTTGGTAAAGTGGCAGGGCTATTCTTCTGAGGACAACTCGTGGGAGCCAGCCTCCAATCTCCATGCTCCTTGTTTACTCCGCCAGTTCCATCGGAGGTACCCGGGAAAACCTGGACTGGGGCCATCCGGAGGCTGTCCCTAAGGGGGGAGTAATGTAAGGTTTTCAGTCTTTTTTGCTATATCCGTTATCTTTGCATTTAGTGTATTTTTTCGGCCATCTTGTTTCCTGTCATGTGCATTGACTTTTGCCCTCAAACAACATGGAGTCCTCAGCTTTGATGTCCCTGCCCTGTTTCTTGCCAATTGCCCTTTTAATCAGTTTCAGCTGATTTACCTGTGCTCCTTAATCAGGTCTGCAACCAGTTTGTGACTTGCTCTCTGAAGCCTGGATTCACTCTGCCTGGAATTATTTGTGGACACAGAATCCTCCTGTTTGCCAGCAACATCTGACAGGGACGTAATAGACTCTGAATGACTTGTGCTATGCTTTAATGCTCTGATGTCCTTGGTTGTTTGCCTTGCACTCTGCAACTACATTTATTTTATCCTTTTGATGCACTAGTATGAAGCAATACAAGAGCTGCTTAAGAAGCGTATGTCTCATGTGTCTCATTATACCCATGCATTAGACTCTGACTACATCTGTCATATATAATACAGTCTATATAAAGTATCCTGAGCTGGAATAACATTTGATAGGTGGCAGAATTTGCTTGACTCTTTGCAACAGACACCATGTTCCAAATTATTATGCAAATGTGCTTTTTCTCAGATTTTCCTAAATGGTCGGTGCAAATGACCGTCAGTGTAATAAAAGTCATCACTGTTAGAGTATACATTGAATTTTGAAGATTATAGTGTTTCGTCAATAAAATTCAAAGAAAACTCTAAATGTACTGTTCCAAATTATTAGGCACAGTAGAGTTTCTAAACATATGGTATGTTTGAAAGAACTGAAATTGCTCATTTGTTGAATTTGCAGCATTAGAGGTCACATTCACCGAAATAAAAAGCTATTTAACTCCAAAACAACCTAACAGACCAAGTTACATGTTAACATAGGAACCCTTGTTTGATATTACCTTCACAATTCTTGCATCCATTGAACTTGTGAGTTTCTGGAGAGATTCTGCTTGTATTTCTTTGAATGACGTCAGAATAGCCTCCGAGAGCTGCTGTTTTGATGTGAACTGCCTCCCACCCTCATAGATCTTTTGCTTGATTATACTCCAAAGGTTCTCTATAGGGTTGAGGTCAGGGGAAGATGGTAGCCACACCATGAGTTTATCTCCTTTTATGCCCATAGTAGCCAATGATACAGAGGTATTGCAGCATGAGATGGTGCATTGTCATGCATGAAGATGATTTTGCTCCTAAAGGTACGTTTTTGCTTTTTGTACCATGGAAGAAAGTTCTCAGTCAGAAACTCTATACACTTTGCAGAGGTCATTTTCACACCTTCAGGAACCTTAAAGGGGCCAGCAACTGTTTGCCAAAGATTCCGGCCCAAACCATGACTCCTCTACCTTCCTGCTGATGTCACAGTCTTATTGGGAAATACACTGAGCTGTAGGCTTATTTTCTGCTAAGGGAAAAAAAAAATATTTAAATCTTATTTCCTAGCAAGTGTGACACGAGCTTAGTGTGACCAGGAGCGTAAGTGCGGACGGAAGTAAGTGTGTGACTTGTGATTCAGTGACTTTGGATTAGGGAGTTTGGAAGGGAGGACTTACTGAATTGCTGGTTGTATTTAATTAATACTTAGAAATGATAAGTAAAAAGAAATGCTGTTTGGTGCAATCCCCATTAGGAAATGAGCTCCATAATTGACAATGCCATCCAGTGTACATCTTGCCAAATGTATGCAATCCTTGAACATCTGGTCGAGGGTGCATACTGCTGTGTGAGATGTATGTTGTGCATTTGGAAGCCCAGATACTGGATCTAAATGAACAACTGACAACGCTGAGATCCATAGACAATATGGAAAGGAGTCTGCTGCTCACTGAACAGCTGCTCAATGGGATAGATTGTGGGGAGGATGGTAGCATGGAGCTGCAGGACAGTGAGGTAGCTAGCTGGGTGACAGTTAGGTGGGGTAGAGGGAAGAGTGTCAGGAAGGCCAGCCCTGATCTGGCACACTCCAATAAATTTGCTAAGTTGGCAGATGAGGGGGGTGTGAGTTCAGGGATAGCACTGCTGCAGCAGGGCATGTCCTCTGAAAGCCGGAGGAGTGTCAGCTCCAGTAAGGGGGAAAATAGGAGAGAAGGGCAGGCCAGACAGGTGCTGGTAGTGGGGGACTCAATTATTAGGGGAACAGATAGTGACAAATTGCCCTAAGACAGGGATCGTTGAACAGTGTGCTGCCTACCTGGCGCTCGAGTCCGGCACATCGGTGATCGGGTTGACAGATTACTGGGAGGGGCTGGTGAGGACCCAGCGGTCATGGTGCACATTGGCACAAATGACAAAGTTAGAGGTAGGTGGAAGGTCCTTAAAGATGATTTCAGGGAATTAAGCTTGCAGCTAAGGCAAGGACCTCCAAGGTAGTATTCTCAGAAATACTGCCTGTACCACGTGCCACACCAGAGAGGCAATGGGAGATTAGGGAGATAAATAAGTGGCTCAGGAATTGGTGTAGGAAGGAGGGGTTTGGGTTCCTGGAGAACTGGGCTGACTTCTCTGTTGGCTACAGGTTCTATGCTAGGGACGGGCTGCACCTCAATGGGGAGGGTGCAGCTGTGCTGGGGGAGAAAATGGCTAGAAGGTTGGAGGAGTGTTTAAACTAGGGATTGGGGGGGAGGGTATTCATTGTATAGGAGGGGAAGATAGTGTAAATAGTAACCTGGGCACAAGTAATAAAATTGGGGGTGGCATGGGGGGTGGGGTTAGAACAGTCAATATAGTAGGAAGGAATAGAGGTAAAGAGATGCATAAAGTGCATGTACACTAATGCCAGAAGCCTCACCAACAAAATGGAGGAATTATAATTGATTTTGTTGGAAAATGATTATGACATGGTGGGGATATCGGAGACATGGCTGGACGAGAGCCATGACTGGGCTGTTAATTTACAGGGCTACAGTCTGTTTAGAAGTGACCGTACAAATAAGCGAGGGGGAGGTGTATGTTTATACATAAAATCATCCTTAAAACCCATCCTGCGTAGATAATATAGGTGAATCTAATGGAAATGTAGAGTCCCTGTGGGTGGAGATAAGGGGAGGGGGAAAAAATAATAAATTACTGATAGGGGTTTGTTATAAGTCCCCAACAATAATGGAAGTGGAGGAGAATATCCTCGTAAAGCAAATAGATGAAGCAGCGACTCAGGGAGAAGTCATTATTATGGGGACTTCCAACTACCCTGAAATACATTTGGGAACAGAAACCTGCAGTTCTAGCAAAGATAATAGGTTTTTGACAACTATGAGAGACCATTACCTTTCACAACTGGTTCAGGACCCAACAAAAAGGGGGGCATTGCTGGACCTAATATTAACCAACAGGCCAGAACGCATATCAAATATTGGAGGTCACTTGGGTAATAGTGATCACAAAATAATAAGTTTTCAAGTATCCTTTAATAAGATGTGTAGTAGAGGGGCTACAAGGACACTAAACTTCAGGAAGGCAAATTTCCAACGGATGAGAGATGATTTTAGTGGAATAAACTGGGACGATGTCCTGAGACATAAAAGTACACAAAGCAAATGGGAGACATTTATTAGCATCCTGAATAGGGCCTATGCACAATATATACCCTATAGGAATAAGCATGCTAGAAATAGGAGGAAACCACTATGGCTAAATAAGGCTGTAAGGGGCGCAATAAGTGACAAAAAGAAAGCATTTAGGGAATTAAAGCAAGTAGGTAGTGATGAGGCATTAAATAAATACAGAAAATTAAATAACTTTTGTAAAAAGCAAATCAAGGCAGCAAAGATTGAGACAGAGAGACTCATTGCCAGAGAAAGTAAAAAGAATCCCAAAATATTTTTTTAACTACATAAATAGTAAGAAACTAAAAAATGAGTGTGTTGGCCCCTTAAATAGTCTGGGTAAAAAGGTGGATGAGGATGAGGAAAAAGCCAATATGCTAAAAGACTTTTTTTTCAACAGTATTTACACAAGAAAATCCCATGACAGACAATATGATCAGTGATGGCAAACTCTCAATTAAATGCCACCTGCTTAACCCAGCAGGAGGTACGGCATCGTCTAAAAATCACTAAAATTGACAAATCCCGGGCCCGGATAGGATACACCCCTGAGTGCAGGAATTAAGTACTGTCATAGCTAGACCATTATTTTTAATATTTAAAGATTCCATAATAACAGGGTCTGTACCACAGGACTGGCGTATAGCAAATGTGGTGCCAATATTCAAAAAGGGGACTAAAACTGAACTTGGAAATTATAGGCCAGTAAGCTTAACCTCTACTGTGGGTAAAATCCTAGAGGGTTTTCTAAGAGATTCTATACTGGAGTATCTGAAGAAAAATAACCTCATGACCCATTATCAACATGGTTTTATGAGGGACCGTTCCTGTCAAACTAATCTGATAAGCTTTTATGAAGAAGTAAGTTCTGGACCAAAGAAATGCAGTGGATTTGGTGTGGATTTGGTGTATATGGACTTTTCAAAAGCTTTTGATACGGTGCCACACAAAAGGTTGATACACATATTTTCCCCTATCCCCATTGCTCTCATTTTATGTAAGTGGGTTAAGAACTGGCTTAGTGGTAGGAAACAAAGGGTGGTTATCAATGGAACACTCTCAGAATGGGTCACAGTTAACAGTGGGGTACCACAGGGGTCAGTGTTAGGCTCGCTTCGTTTTAATATATTTGTATGCCCCCTTCAAGGTCATTAATAGAGTAGAATCTCAATATTTGCAGATGACACTAAACTCTGCAGGGTAATCAATACAGTGGAGGACAATTTTATATTACAGGAGGATTCATGTAAACAAGACGCTTGGGTTGATAAATGGCAAATGAGTTTTTATGGGGATAAATGTAAGGTCATGCACTTGGGCAGAGTAAACAAAAGGTATAATTATGTGCTTATTTGTAAAACACTGGGCAATACTATCACTGAAAAAGACCTGGGTGTATGGGTAGATAACAAACTCACATTTAGTGGCCAGTGTCAGGCAGCTTCTGCAAAGGCAAATAAAATAATGGGATGCATTAAAAGAGGCATAGATGCTCATGAGGAGAACATAATTTTACCCCTATACAAGTCACTAGTGCGACCACATTTAGAATACTGTGTACAATTCTGTTCTCCGGTGTATAAGAAAGACATAGCTGAACTAGAGCGGGTCCAGAGAAGAGCGACCAAGGTTATTAGAGGACTGAGGGGGTCTACAATACCAAGACAGGTTATTAAACTTGGGGTTAGTAAGCTTGGAAAAACGAAGGCTTAGGGGTGATCTTATAATAATGTATAAATATATGAGGGACAGTACAGAGACCTTTTTAATAATCTCTTTACTCTTAGGCCTGAGACGGGGACAAGGGGCATCCTCTACGTCTGGAGGAAAGAAGGTTTAATCATAATCAGAGATGTGGATTACTGTAAGAGCAGTCAGACTATGGAACTCTCTGCCACATGATGTTGTAATGAGTGACTCACTACTAACATTTAAGAAGAGCGTGGATGCCTTTTTTGAAAACTATAATATTACCAGTTATATATACTAGATTCTTTGATAGGACGTTGATCCAGGGAACTAGTCTGATTGCCATATCTGGAGTCGGGAAGGAATTTTTTCCCCCAATGTGGAGCTAGTGTTGCCACATGGGTTTTTTTTTGCCTTCCTCTGGATCAACATGTTAGGCTATGGGTTGAACTAGATGGACTTAAAGTCTTCCGTCAACCTTAAAAACTATGTATGTTACATGGTGGCTATCCACCAACCATCCACTACGCCATCCATTTGGACCATCCAGGGTTGCTCGGCACTCATCAGTAAACAAGACTTTTTGAAAAGTAGTCTTCATGCATGTCTGGGCCCACTGTAACCGTTTCTTCTTGTGAGCACTGTTCAGGGGTGGCCGAATTTTCAAGCAAATAAAAAAAATACCCCCCTCACCCTGCACGCCTCCAAACCCCCACCCCTCCAATCCCGCCCCCCCCCAAATCCACATTCCCATACAAACCCTGAGTCAAATGGCATGTGTGTGCAAAATTTTGTGATTGTAGATATAACGGTGTGAATTCCTTTAGTGGACATATATACATACAGTACATATATACATTCATTCATTTCTGTAATTCTTATCTCCCTTTCTTCCATGGCCCTTGAGAAAGCAGCTCTTGCCTCCCTTTCTTCCATTTCTGTAAGTCTTGTTCATTGAGGCGTAATACAGCTTTTCTCTTAGCGTGTGACGACAACCATCCAGTCACATTCTTTTGTTTATGAGTCATAAGATCAGAATGATCAAGCAGTGACATAACATAGAATTTTATAAGCTAACATTCTACATTATATTGTGACATTACAATGGAGTGGTGTGGCTTTGTAGTGGGCATGGCTATGTGGAGTGGGGTGTAGTTATTTGGAGTGGGTGGGGCTTGCCACACACATAGCCCCACCCCACATAGCCATGCCTATGTGGAGCAAGTGTGGCTTTGAGTTTGCGTGGTCATGTGGAGCAGGTGTGGTCATGTGGAGTGGGCAGGGCTTGCAACATACACACATACACTCAACTTGATATATACATCTGGCAAAAATTTCAGTTTCTCTGATTGTTCTCTTTATAAAATAAAAAACCTGTACATTTTAATCAAAAATATCTATAACCTACTGACAACATGTCTCCGAAATTCAAAGTTAAAAATGTTGTATTTATTTGCAGCAAATGAGAAATCATCAAAATAATAAACACTGCTTTCAGATCTCAAATAATGCAAAGAAAACAAGTTCATATTCATTTAGAAAAACAACAATACTCATTGCTTTATGAACTCTTCCTGAGTTAAAACATATTTGGTGGTATAACCATGATTTTTAATTGCAGCTTTCATGCGTCTTAGCATGCTGTCCACCAGTCTTTCATACTGTTTTTGGGTGACTTTAGGCCACTCCTGGCACAAAAACCTAAGCAGTTCTTTGTTTGATGACTTGTGACTATCCATCTTCCTCTTGATTAGACCTGATCCCTCTGGAATGTGGAGATTGGGCTGGCCATGACAGGGTCTTGATGTGGTGCTCCTTCATCCACACATTGATTGACCTAGCTGTGTGGCATGGTGTATTGTCGTGCTGGAAAAAAGCAGTCTTCAGAGCTGGGGAACATTGCATGAGCAGAGGCAGCAAGTGTTTTTCAAACGATAACCTTGTACGCGGCTTGATTGATACGTCCTTCAAAAAGATTAACCTGCCCAATTCTGGGTCTCTGTCTAACCAGTAGACAACCAGGTGTTGGGCAAAGTCAAAAATTAGACTCATCAGAGAAGATTACCTTACCCAAGTCTTCTATGGTCCAATCCTTATGGTCTTTGGCAAACCTCAGCCTGGCTCTCCTTTGCTTCTCATTGATGAAAGGATTTTTCTAGCTTTAAATGACTTGAAGGCTGCCTCCAGGAGCCTGTTACGAACTGTTTTTGCTGTGCACTTCACCCCAGCTGCCATTTCTTTTGTAAGTCATTTGATGTCATCCTGCAGTTGCTGAGCTACAGTGATGGGGGCGGCAATATCCCAGCATGGGGGGCCATATGCAGTGATGGAGGTCAGTACACTTAGTGTACTGTAATAAACACTGCCTCCCACTCAGTGCCAGCTTCAGAACTGGGAGGTGGACAGCAGGATATATTGAATATTACAGTACGCTAATGAGCGGGGACACGTGATCAGGGGCTGCCTCTGTAGCCTGCTCTTTCCTCCTCCAACCACTCCAAAGCCGCCCCCCCCCCTTCAGCCAAGCTTGCACAGTACCACAGCCCCCTATATTCGGACCATAAGATGCACCCCCCACAATCTTGGGGGGAAAAAAAGTGTGTCTTATGGTCTGAAAAATACAGTATTTGTATTGTGCAAACACAATAAAACAAAAATAATACTACATAAATTTGGCATCTTGTTAATCATACTGACATATATTAAAGGGGAACTCCAGTGACAAAACTTTTTAGTACAGTTCCTGCCTTGCTACATGTTGAAGCAGAGCTGTACACTGCAAGTTCTAGGATCTATAGATCACTTATAAATTAATAAAATCATACCTGCTCCTCTGCTCTAGCCCCCACCTCAGGGAACCCAGAATGTTCATCCTGGCAGCTTCATGCAAGAGAAAAAAGCAGGTGGTGTGTCATGGGCGTGGATGCTGGAGCTGCAGGATCAGCATACATTCACGCCCCCTCCCAATTCTGTTTGGAGGGGGCATGGCAGGGGGCGTGAGGAGATTTAGGTTACCTGAGGTGGGGGCCAGAAGAGAGGAGCAGGTATGATTTTATCAATAAGTGATCTATAGATCCTAGATCTGCAGTATACAGCTCTGCTTCAACATGTAGCAGCGCAGGAACTGTACTAAAAAGTTTTATGTCACTGGAGTTCCCCTTTAATATATGAGTCAGTATGAGTAACAAAAATAACACTACACAAATTTGGTATCTTGTTTTATTATGTTGGCACAACAAATAGCTACGAATTGCTGCCAAAACCGAAAGGTCCTCGTGAGGTACGGGGCGAGAATATTGGGAAAGGTACGATAGTAATCGTTGGGCAGCCGATCTAGGCCTGGGGCGGAGTGGCGTTTTTCGTGGATTTGATTATCCCAGATACCTCTGCAGGTGGAAAAGTGATATTGAGGGTCTCCCTCTGGAATTCCGACAGATTGTTTCTGGCACACTGAATCTCCTACATCTATCTCCTCCCTCGAGGGCTGAGGAACTTGAAGGGTCCTCTTTAAGATTATAGAGAGATGAGTAGAATTGGGCGAAGAACTCCGCCATCTTTATTGGATTTCTAACCATCCTCCCCCTCAGAGTTCACCATCACCTCTTTGTGCGTTTGGCATCTCTTTTCTTTATTCTTCAAGCAAGAAGCACTCCAGCTCTGTCACCAGCCGCATAATAAGAGGTTTTGAGGCGTCAAAGGGCGTACTTGTGCTGGGCAAGCAAGTAAGCCCGGAACAGGAATCTAACTTGAATGACCTGACTGGATCCCTGAGGGGTAGGGTTTAATTTATTTGCATTCTCAAGTTGGTGGAGTTGAGAAGGGCAGCCCTAAGACGGTCAATAGCCCTTTTAAGTTGTGAGGCCTTTTGAATAAATTCTCCCCTCACAAAGGCCTTGTGGGAAGCCCACAAGGTGTCATCAGACACCTCCCCGTTATCAATAAAAGCAAAAAACTCAGTAAGTCTCCCCCAACCTCCTCAACAACTACAGGTTCCGACAGGAGATCGGAGTTGAGCCTCCAGCTCTGTGGGGGGATTGGGCGCTCTATCATCTTCACCTCCAAGCTGACCGGAGCATGGTTCGACCACGTGACCAGTCCTACTTCTGCAGAGACACAGGTCGGAAGGGTATCCTCATCTACCAGGAAAACAGGGATTTTTGTGTACTCACAGTAAAATCCTTTTCTCCTAGCTCATCATTGGGGGACACAGGACCGTGGGTGTATGCTTTTCTGCCACTAGGAGGCGACACTAAGCAAAGATTAAAATAGAGCCCTCCTTCCTGCAGTATACACCCGAGCGTGGGCGTAGTTATTCAGTTTAGTACTAAAGCAGTAGGAGAGCTGGTAATAAGGTACGAATGGTGTATGGTTGCATATAGCGGTGTGCTTTGAAAGCGTTAAGGGTGGGTGCTGTGTCCCCCAATGATGAGCTAGGAGAAAAGGATTTTACGGTGAGTACACAAAAATCCCTGTTTCTCCTTCGCATCATTGGGGGACACAGGACCGTGGGACGTCCCAAAGCAGTCCCTGGGTGGGGATTTAGCAATGGTGCTCGGGCATCGTGCGCTAGCTGTTTACAGATGCGCGACCGCTGCCTGTAAGATTTTCCTGCCTAGGCTTGCATCTGCAGAGGCCTGAGTGTGGATGTTGTAGTGCTTGGTGAATGTATGTAGGTTGGCCCAGGATGCAGCTTTGCAGACCTGAGCTGCCGACGCTAGGTGGCGAGTGGCCCGTGAGGCGCCCACTGACCGGGTCGAGTGTGCCTTAATACCTTCTGAGATTGGCATTCCCTTGATGCGGTAGGCTTCCTGGATCGTGGAACAGATCCATCGTGCCAATGTGGATTTGGACGCAGCCATTCCCTTTCTAGGACCCTTGGGTATGACGAACAGCGTTTCTGTTTTGCGGAAAGGGGCTGTTCGGGAGATGTAATGTCTGAGGGCCCTTACTAGGTCCAGGGTATGGAGTTGCTTTTTGATCCGGTGTATTGGAGTTGGACAGAGGGACGGGAGTTATGATGTCCTCATTGAGATGGAATTGAGATACCACCTTGGGTAAGAAAGAGGGAGAGGGTCGTAGGACGACTTTATCCTTATGGAAGGACAAGTAGGGGGGCCGACAGGCGCGTGTCCGAGCTGGCCGCCCTTTCCTAATTGATATAATGGAGACGAGGAAGGCGACCTTGTGCGAGAGATGGGTTAGAGGAGCCTCTTTCAGGGGTTTGAACGGTGTGCCTTGAAGCACGTCGAGGACTAGGTTTAGGTCCCAGACCGCCACGGGCGTCCTGTAGGGGGGTCGTGTGTGGGAGACCCCTTGGATGAATGTTTTGACTTGTGCCTTTGACGCAATCCTGCAGTGGAAAAGAATACTTGAGGCCGAAATTTGGCCCTTGATGGAGTTCGGTGCTAAGCCCGCATCGAGGCCATTTTGGAGGAACTCCAGGATCGATGGGATGGAGAAGAGGAGTGGGTTACGGTTGAGATCTTCGCACCACTTGAAATAGGTTTTCCTGGTGCGGTAGATGCGGGAGGATCATGTTTTTCGGGTGTTGATCATGGTGGTTATGACCTTAGGTGTGAACCCTGCCTAGGTCAGGACCCAGGACTCAATCGCCATGCCATTAAAGACAGGGCTCCCGAGTTCTAGTGGTAGAAGGGGTCCTGGGACAGGAGGTCCGGCCTGTTTGGGAGTGGCCAGGGTGCGTCTGTGAGTAGCTGTACTAGTTCTGCGTACCATGGCCGCCGTGGCCAGTCTGGGGCGATGAGGATTACTTGCGCTCTTTCTGCCTTGACCTTTCTGATCACTCGAGGGATTAGGGGAAGATGTACGGGAGGTGGAATTGGCGCCAGGGGAGGACCAGAGCATCCACTCCTAGGGCCAGTGGGTCCCGGGATCTGGCCACGAACGCCGGGACTTTCGCATTCATTCTTGATGCCATGAGGTCCACGTCAGGCGTTCCCCAGCGTTGGCTGATTTGTTTGAAAACTTCCGTGTGTAAGGACCATTCTCCTGAGGCCCTTGGCGGCTTAGGAAGTCCGCTGCCCAGTTGTCCATTCCCGGGATGTGGACTGCTGATATGATTGACTGGTTTTTTTTCGGTCCATTGTAGGATGTGTTCTACTTCGTGCATTGCTGCCTTGCTGCGCGTGCCGCCTTGGTGATTTATATACGCCACGGCCGTGGCGTTGTCCGATTGAATGCGGATGGGGCGACCCGCTAGAAGATGGTGGAAGTGTTGGAGTGCTAGGCGAATTGCCCGCAGCTCTAAGATGTTGATTGGGAGGCGTGACTCTTGGGGTGTCCAGCGCCCATGAGCTGTGTGGTGAAGGTAGACGGCCCCCCAGCTGAGTAGGCTGGCATCGGTGGTTACGAACAGCCACTGGAGTGGGAGGAAGGATCTTCCTCGCGAGAGGGATGACGGCTGTGTCCACCATTTGAGCGTTCTTCTGACCTTGGCGGATAGTCGGTGTTTTCGGTTGAGGCCGAAGGGGGCTTTTGTCCCAGGCCGAGAGGAGGGAGAGCTGTAGGGCTTGAAGATGTAGTTGGGCGAAGGGGATTGCCTCCATTGCGGCCACCATTTTTCCCAGGACACTCATGCTGAAGCGTATGGACTGGGGGGCGCGGCCGAGAAGAACCTGCACGCCTTTTTGGATTGCTGTGGCCTTGTCCTGAGAGAGTATGACTAGCACTCTTGTGGTGTCTAGGGTCATACTGAGGAAGATGACTGTTTGAGCCGGCTTTGGGGACGATTTTTCTAGGTTTATGAGCCATCCTAGGTGGGAGAGTGTCCGTTGTGATTCTGATGCTGTCGAGGCATGCCAGGAAGGATGGTCCCTTAATCAGCAGATCGTCTAGGTACGGTAAGACGACGACTGCTCGTGCGTGCAGGATGGTCATGACGGCAGCCATGACCTTTGTGAAGACTCTGGGTGCGGTTGCCAAGCCGAAGGGCAGGGCGATGAACTGGAAGTGGCGTTTTTGTACCACGAACCGCAGGTATTTTTGGTGGGGCGTAAAGACGGGGATGTGGAGATACGCGTCTTGTATGTCGATGGTTGCTAGGAATTCCCCTTTCTCTAAGGACGCAATTACTGAGCGTAGGGATTCCTTTCTGAAATGTCGAACTTTTACAAACTTGTTGAGAAGTTTGAGGTCCAGGATGGGACGCACTGTCCCGTCCTTTTTTGGGACGACGAACAGGTTTGAGTAGTAGCCTTTGAATTGTTCATCTACTGGTACCGGTTTTATGACGCCGGATTGGAGAAGTGAGTTGATGGCGTCGAGGAACGCTTGGGGGTTTCCTTTTGGGAGGCGAGATAGGAGGAAGCGATTTGGGGGCCGGGATGTGAATTCTATCTTGTAGCCGGACGACACCAGTTCTCTGACCAATTGACGTGTACGACATTGAGCCATGAGTGGCGGAAAAGCTGAAGGCGTCCGCCTGTTATGTCGGTGTTGGGCTGTGGGGGAAAGTCATGTGCTAAATTTTTGTGGCCTTCCGCCTTTAAACTGTGTTTGTTTAGGGCGGGTCTTCCATGTTTGGTTGGTTTTAAAGGAGTGTGGGTAGCTGTTGGCCCCGCGGGTCGGCCGACCTGCGTTAGTGCTGGCATTAGAGCTGGACCACCTTGGTGATCCTTGGGAGTCTTGGGAGCGTGTGTTAGACTGTAGGCGGCGAAAGGGCCGCTTGAACCTCTGCTGGGGGAGGAACTTGCTCTTGCCCCCGTAGTCTCAGAGATGAGTTGGTCGAGTTTTTCACCGAATAGGCGATCTCCCTGGTACGGCAAGTTTATGAACGACCTTTTAGATGCTGGATCAGCGTGCCAGCCCCTAAGCCACAGGGTTCGGCGCATGGAGATTGCGTTTGCTGCAGCCAGTGCGGCGCAGTTGGCTGCGTCTGTGGATGCTAGCAGGAAGTAGCGGTGTGCTTTTGCCAGCAAATTGAGTTGGTCTGCCGAGTCGGGGTCTTGCAGCGATTGCTGGACGTTGTGGATCCAGGATTCCGCTGCTTTGGCCACCCATGCTATGGCGAATAGGGGCGACGGAGCTGCCCCTGAGGCCGCAAAGATTGAGCGCGCTAAACTGTCGAGCTGGCGGTCAATGGGGTCTTTGATAGATGAGTTATCTGAGATGGTAAGTAGGGTTTTGTTAGCTAGACGCGACACAGGGGGGTCTACAGCTGGTGATTCAGCCCATTTTTTGTGTTGGTCTGGGGTAAATGGATATTTAGTTTCGATGGCCTTGCGGCCAGTGAAGCGTTTGAGGGGATCGTCAGCTTGGACGACCGGCCTGACAGAGTTCGAGAAGACCCGGCGAGAGTGTTTAGTGTTAGAGAACAGGAGACTGTGCTCTGGCGTGGTGACGGACTCGTCTTTGATATCCAGTGTCATGTTAACAGCTTCGATGAGGCTGTCAACCAGTGTTTGGATGTCCGTGGTCTCACTCTCGTATGGTGTGTCGGGGTCAGATAGTTCGCCCTCGGAGCGTGACTCGGACTGGTAGCGGGGTGAGGGAGAGCGAGACCTGTCACTTGATGACGCGTTAGGAGATTGTTCCCGGGACGGTCTGGTATCAGTCCGTTTTTTAGTGGTTAGCGCGTCCACGGGCTGCTCCTTGCTGGAGTGGGAGCGGTGACGTTTAAGGGTACTGGTTGCGTGAGACTCAGCCTGGGCTTGCAGCATTTGGACAATGGTGTCCATCCGTTGTGACAATTCTATGCCCCATGGAGGAATGTCGGGCACACTGGGACCTGCGTCAGAGGAAGCCTCTATGGGACTTTCAGGTTCACAGTCCTTACAAAATTGTGACGTATGCTTGCGTGGAAGCGTGGCCTGGCAGCTAGTGCATGATGCCTTGTTCCCTGCGCTGCTTTTGCTTTTGTGCTTGGACGGTTTTGGATCTGCCATTGCGTACCAGATTACTGTCAGCAATGGCACTGCGGTGATCAGACTGGGTTGTAATGAGGGCAGAGGTGAATAACTGCAGGAAAGAGGGTCTCCTATGGAGCTTACCCGGATCCTGTGTCCCCTGCTATGCCGTCCTGAGGTGCTGAGGTCCTTCCTTTGAAGAGGCACCGGAACAAAGGACTATGACCTGAAAGTGTCCCTGGGTAGTATGTGGGCTTGGTGTGGCCCCCCCTGTGAGGGGGCTAAGCCCACCCTACTACAGCCTGTCTCCATTGGGGATAGTTAGATATCAGCCCCAGGTTTATTACCTGAGGGCTGTACCTATATGTAGCTGCAGTGTGCGGCAGCATTGTTTATTTTTCGCGGCGGTTTTGGGGCGTGTTTGAGGGCTGTGGCCTTGAATAGTAGCTGCTGTATTGTGCCCCTGGGTAATGAGTGACATGCACTCTGGCCAATCACGATGTTGTGGGCGTGGGGTTGTTTCTTCCCCTGGTTACTACTGGCTGGAGCGGTGGCCTGCGGCACTTATCCAATGGTTGGGCCCTGAGTGGCGGGCTCAGAGGCCAATGGGAGCGGCGCTGGTCGCGTCATCGCGCCCGCCCCTATGACGTGGCGGTGACGCGTACGCACCTGCGGCCAATCAGCAGGGACTGTAGGCGGCGCCAAGGTATAGGCCCAGACTGGGGCCTCGATTACTTTCGGCCCCGGGCGCGCGACTGGTGGGCGCGATGCGGCGGTGGCGCCCCCCCCCCCCCCCGTGGATGGTACGGCTCCTGGGCTGTGCACGCACCCCTACTTACCGGCAGTGCGAATCCCAGCCTGGGGATCCGTGGAGACCGGGTCTGGAGACCATGTCTTGGTCTCTGTTAGGACGCTGAGGGTCCTGGGGATGGCTTGGTGAGCGGGTTGTGCTATCAGTTGCACTTCTTCACCTGCCTCCTTTGCTGGAGGAGGCGAGAGCTTCCATGTCGTGTGTGGGTCTCTCCTGCAGGGGGGTGCATCGTGCCCTGTGAGTGCCGCTGGTCTGTGCATCCCTCTGTCGTGCAGGGGGATGCAGTTTTGACCCGTGGCTGTTGCTGCCTCTGGGCTGGGAGAGCGGGGTCCTTTATGAGGATCCGTCGTCCCTGTGTGATGCGCTGCCCTCAGTCCTTAATGCTCTCATGGAGAGCAGTCGTAAGAATAGAGAATGAAATAACATCAATAAAAAATAAAAATGATAGATGTGGTCTGAACTACAGACTACGTGTGACTCCAGCGACACTAAGCTAAAACTGAATAACTACGCCCATGCTCGGGTGTATACTGCAGGAAGGAGGGCTCTATTATAATCTTTGCTTAGTGTCGCCTCCTAGTGGCAGAAAAGCATACACCCACGGTCCTGTGTCCCCCAATGATGCGAAGGAGAAAGATCAATTCTGTGTCTGTGCGAGCAGAAGAAGAAGTAATCCCTTTCCTGAGCGTGATGATAGCACTACACATCGTGGAAGCGCAACATCGGGCACGAGGGCCCAAGTTCCCTCCTCCCCAACGAAGCCTGAGCCGAGCAGTCCAGTTCCCACGACATAATGCCGTTGAAATCCCCACATACTATTTTCCTACCACGCGCTACCTCCGAGACCTTACAAAGAAAGTTTCTAAGATATTTAAACCTGAAAACTGTTGGGGGCATAAACATTTGCGAGGATTACTATAACACCTGAAAACAAGCCAAAAAGGATAATATTGTAGAGTCTGTGATAGAGTCAATCAATTGGAATGAAACAGAGTTCCTAGTCAAAATACATACTCCCGCCTACTTGGAAGAAAAATTGGAGAAAAAGATGGTGGAGAAAAGATGGTGGTGCAGTCTGTGGTTGTCCTCCTTTAGTAGGTGCGTCTTTTGGACACATATCACATCCGCTTTGGACTTACACACCTCTCTCCAAAATAAAATCTGTTTTGCCAGGGAGTTTAGTCCCCGTACATTAAAAGAGATAACGTTCACACTGTATGTGTATTTTACCAAACTAAAGCATTATATTAAAGCACAACGTGGCATGACTGGAAAGAAGAGAGGGAGAGGGAAGGAGTTCAAGGGAAATACACAAAACTGAAACTGCCGGTTTCTTGTTTACATATGTCAAAGTTCTGCCGAACGGGGCAAACTAGTCCGGTACCTTATTGCCCGGAAACAAATCCGCCGGACGTGAAGGTCCAGGTGTTAACGTATGGCAGGGCATAGCTGCCCACGG
Source organism: Allobates femoralis (assembly GCA_033576535.1). NCBI lineage: Eukaryota > Metazoa > Chordata > Amphibia > Anura > Aromobatidae > Allobates > Allobates femoralis. The sequence goes on from JARQOC010000003.1 coordinate 363,217,436, forward strand.
GTAAAATCCTGAGAGAAACTATATCAACCATACTCAGCATAAGCAGTGCAGCAATAAAAAAAAGCAGGGAATGTCTTCACAAACAACGTTTATCTGAAAATAGGAGGTTAACAATGCAAAGTACCGATCATCCCATTCCTGGGTGGTTTTGGGGCTTCTGCAATCAGGACCAGAGTGGGGAGACTCATCAGCCGTGTCTAGGAGCTTTTAAGGCTTTTTTCAACTTTGGCGACTGAAAGAACTAGGTGGATCCCTGTAGTGAAACTGTACTCGAATCGGGGAGCCCTTCTCTCGAATTTTGCAGCATGGGGCAAATCTCCTGTGTCTGGCGAGGGTACCTGCAGAGAGGTCTGGGTATACCGAGAAAGCAGCGAAGGGCTCATGGAGGGCAGGCTGATTTCTCATGGCTTGCAGGATTAACTTCTTAGGGTGGCATCACATTTGTGCATGATGCGCAGCGTATCTGAGCGCAGCAAAACGCAGGCACTATGCGCTCCTATGTTTAACATAGTGCCTGTTTGTGGCTGCGTTCAGCTACGTTTGGCTGCACATAAATTATGTTCATTTGAAATAGCGGGGCGGAAAAGCCGACTTCACCGCAGGCTTTCCAGCCGGCTATTAAATGAACCAGCGGTGACGGCAGGGAGATCAGCGGTGGCTGCCTGTATCTTCTCCGCTCATCTCCGCCTCCCGTCCGCCACCGCTGATAGTGAGGCAACCCGGCTACCCAAACGTTTTCATGTGAACGCATGCGGACAATCTCCGTTGCGTTCACATGGAAATGCTTGCGTTCGGCACTGCGTATGCGCTCCATACGCTGCAGTGCCGAACGCAAATGTGAACCCGGCCTTAGTCTTAAAACTGAGCAGGGTCACTAAAGGTACCTTCACACACAGCAATATTGCTAGGCAATTTCACTGGCAATTTGCTGGTTGCTGTGAAATCATGGACACATTGTTCCATTTTGTTGCTGTGTACAAATGTAAGGCTTAAGACATCCCTGGGGAGACACTGGTTGATATGAGCTGGTTTAGGTAGACTATAAAGTCTCTCAATTCCCAGCTCACATAAGGGAGTATCTGGCAGCACTTGCTGAAAAAAGGCAGTGATCTTATCAGGCAGTTGTGCATCCTCTACTGCCTCAGATATGACCCTCACTCAGATTGCAGTGCCTCAATTTGTCCTCCAAGTTCCAAATTTTGTGGTTCATCTGTTGCAGGTCCCCCTCTATACCTGCATAGTCATCAGCCAGGTTGTTGTGTGCAGAGGCATACTCAGCCATCTTCTCTCCAATGTGCGAAGTGCACTCTCCCAGCAAGGCCAGCTCACCCCTCAGCTCCCCCAGCATACCTCTAATATCCTCCTGTAATGATCGCCTCATAGATCCCAGAAGGCTCGGCAGGAAGCGCTGAGTGATCGAGGCTTTCTCATCCTCTCTCTCCGATCCCGTTGTTGGGCTCTGGGACACGTGTGAGGAGATTCCAGGGGACTGTCAGCTTCGTGCCCACCCAGCACATGGCACCAGCACCAAAGCTGCCAGGCGCAGGCAGCGTAACGCGTGGTGAGCGCCTCACCCCCTGCCATTATGCAATCTGATACCGGTAAAACCAGCTTTAAATGACTACTAGTAAAAAGGCCCGATGCTATTGCATCGGAAGTGGGGTGACATCAAGATGGGGGGGTGGGCTGTTTGGCATTGGAGGCAGCAGCTATCACTTCACCCTGTGGGGTATCAGCAGGGGCAGTGTGGGGAGTGAGGGCATGTGGGGGGGTAAGAGGGGTGAGCAGGGGCAGTGTGGGGAGGTGAAAGGGATAAACAGCGGCAGTGGGGGCATGAGCAGGGGCAGTGTGGGTGATTGGGGGGGTAAGCAGGGGCAGTGTGGGGAGTGATGAGATACGGGGGGTAAGAGGAGTGAGCAGGGGCAGTGTGGGTGATTGTGGGCAGTTGGGGGGGTGAGAGGGGTAAGCAGGGTGTATGGGTGAGTGGGGGCAGTGTGGGTGAGTAGGGGGTAATCAGGGGCAGTGTGGGGAGTGAGTGAAGGCATGGGGGGGGAAGAGGAGTGAGCAGGGGCAGTGTGGGTGAGTTGGGAGGGCTATGGAGGGTGAGTGTGGGTGAGCAGGGGCAGTGTGGGTGATTGGGGGGTAATGAGGGGCAGTGTGGTTGCAGATGTTAGCCCCGCTGCCCCTGTAACCTTAGTTGAGGAGGGGGGGTGGTGGTAGCAGACTGCAGGGCCGGCGGGCCTGCAGGCTGCAATGACAGTGCGCCGCCGCCGGCGGCGGCATCAGAGCTGGGGCCGCAGCGGTGGCCAGCGTCTGTGATGAAGGGGGCCGCAGATGCTGGCGGCGGCCCCTTCTATAATGGCGCTCCCCCTGGCTGCGGCGGGCGGTGGGCCTGGAGGCTGCAAAGAGAGTGCGCCGGCGGCGGCATCTGAGCGGGGGAGGCAGCACGGTGCGGGGGGGTGCGGGCACGGGAGCCTGCAGGCAGCCCTGGCAGCCTGCGCCATGGGTGTGCTAATATGGCGGCGCTTCTGGGGTAGCGATAATCAGCAGTTTTGCGCACGCGCCATTGCTTCATAGCGGCACAGTGGCCGGAAGCGCAAAACTGGTGATTATGTATACAGATTATCTGATGGAGTTACGTTCCTATGTATCTATTACCTTACTTGGTAATCATATAGCATTGATTTGGGATCTTTATAGCACTTTAAAAGGGATGAAGCACTTGTATCACCACATGTATAGGTCTAAATAAGGGGGGAATCCTTTTATGGTATAAAGGGCTTGGAATAGTTTTATTATACCCCTAAACCTTATTTTTACTATTGGTGTAAAAACTGCTTTGTCTCTATCTGACTGCTTATATTAACTATAGGTGTAAAACTTACTCAGCTCATATATAACTGCCCTGACCCATATGGGGGACCCTAAACCTCATATAGAGGTGCTTGTCTATAGGATACCATGAATTACATTTTTTTTGGGGGACTCTTGGCATGGTAACAGTGCCGCTTGTGTCCCTAAGGTCCTAGGTGAAAAGATGCCGCCGGTTGTAAACTGCTAGTAGCCAGTATCAGGGTTTGCCCACGGGACCTCTCAGCTCATGCAGCCTGTGCCATTGACGTCCATGCCACGTCTCCTTTTTACATTTTCACAATATGTCAGGTATCTTCTTTCAGAAAATATGTACTGTAGTTGTGAGGGTTTAATATCAACAATGTGAAAAGTGCGAAAAAAAAATGTCTTGGTACCAGAGCAACAAAATATTGAAACAATTCCTGGCAGTGGAAGCATTGTTTGTTCTGTCCTATTCAGTGTGGAAACTAAAGTTAACCCTTGTATGCCTTCTTACAAACTCAAAGAAAATACATTGACAATAAGTGAAATGTATTCTTACCAATGAACTCTTTTTACCTTTTTATCTTTTTACAAATGTCTAACAAGTCTGTGGAGGTGATTTTTTACTTTTCATATATTACTGGCTTGTGCTTCTTAGGTTAGAGTCACACTTCCGTTTTTTATTTATTTATTTTTTTTTTTATTAAAACCTGATTTGGTTTTAAGTTTTTAAAAAGCTCAAAAAACCGGAGCAGGAAACGCTCCTCATAGGAGCCGATTAGAAAAACCGGATTGCTTTACAAGCAATCCAGTTACCGCCACCTCTGTGCAGCTTTCGTGAAAAATTATGCAGGCTGCAGTTTTCAGAGCGGTTCTAAGCCCCGCAATGCGGTAACCGGATTGCTCAGGATGTGTAATCCTGAGCAATGCGATAACCGTATATACTTTGCTTATCCCGGCTGCCGCGGGGATAAGCAAAGTGCTTAACTGTAAAATAGAGCTTTATTAATGAAAATTATGCCCTTCATGTCTCTAGGGGGTGCCCACCTGCCCACCCCCCCTAGAGACATGCTACCTATTTAGGTTGGCATGTAATAGGTTAATATCTTATTTACAGTAAAGCCAACTCCGGCCGGCTCTGTACATTTTTATGAATCAAGCCGCAGCTCCCCTGTGAGCAGCGCTCATACTATACGTAATGTACGTATAGTATGTGCGCTGTCCAAGTCCTGTAGGCTTATACAGTAGATCTATGGGTTGCACAGCGCCATAGATCTACTGTAAAAGCCTTCAGGACCCTGGACAGCGCACATACTATATGTACATTAAGTATAGTAAGAACGCTGCTCACAGGGGAGCTGCGGCTTCATTCATAAAAATGTACAGAGCCGGCCGGAGTTGGCTTTACTGTAAATAAGATATTAACCTATTACATGCCAACCTAATAGGTAGCATTTCTCTATGGGGGGTGGGCACCCCCTAGAGACATGAAGGGCATAATTATTATCGTTAATAAAGCTTTCTTCACAGATTTTACAGTTTGCTCATCCCTGCGGCAGCAGGGATGAGCAAACTATCCGGTAACCGGATTTCTCCGGATTACACATCCGGAGCAATCCGGTTACCAGATTGCGGCTTCAGCAATCCGGTTACCGGATTGCGGCTGGTCTGAAGCCAATTGCGTTCACCGCATCCGGATCTGGATGAGGTGAACGCAATTCTAGGAAAAAGTGTGACCCTAGCCTTAATGAAGCATCCAACTCCAGCACACAAGCAACACACCATGGGTCTGGATCAAATCAGATCCTTTGTTTTTAGGCCATACGCAGGGGCCCAGCACTAGTACGTATCTTTGAATTTCTCTTACATTTTTCTCCTGAAGCTTTTATACATACTAAAATGAAGCAAAAGGTAAGTTTGCCAGCATTAGAGCAGAACATTTTCAAACTGCAAGCCTTATGTGAGTGTTCACGGTGGTCAGTAATTATTCTTGGTACTTTGGTACAAAACAAAAGTAGATCAAGGAAGAATAACCAGAAAACTTGATAGGGTGCAAAGACTGCATCCTTCACAAAGGAAATGGTAAAGACTACCATTTCCTTTGTGAAGGAACTATGTCTGTACACAGGATTTAGTAAATGTGGATGTGATGAGAGTCATGTCCTCTATAAACCAATGACTGACAGGTGACCTCTTCTCCAGGACTCATGGTCACAATAGGCAAGTGAGAATAAAAAATGGCTTCTAAAACATCAAAAGGTTGCCGTGTCCAATAAATTAATGTATTGTATTGCATGTGGACAGTTGTTGATTGTGTATTGTTTCTCTTAGCAAGAGATGACAACGGTATGCAATATGAAGAAAAAAAAATCAGACCAGCAGAAGCAGTATTATGCTGGCAAGCCTTGGGCCTAGTATATGCTACATTGGCACTTATCACTCACATAATATTTGTTACATACATACAGTATATTCCTCATACCATTGCAAAACCATGTTTTCTATGTAATATGTTCTATGTTCAGAATGTTTGGCCTCCAAAATTCTCCAGATTACAGTCCAATCAAACATCTGCGGAATGCTGGAAGCAAGACTGATACATGGAAGCTTGACCCAACAAGATAAAGGGTGTTTCCCCACGATCAAAGGTAACTTTACAGTTCATTCTATTCAAATGTTCTTGGAGTAATAAGTTCCACAATTGGATGTGTTTAAAATAAATGTTCCTGTGCTTAGATATTCTTATAAATGTGCACTGTTATGTGCTGTGTAATGGAGGAGTCTGACTGTACAGGGACATGGTCTGATCATACCACAACATCTGGGAAAGGAAGGACACAAAGTATAAAGACATATACCGCACTAGTTCATAGCGGTTTCTTTTTGTGATCAAGGAAAAATAACAGACAGGGAAATTTTACATCTCATATAAAGAATCATCTATGATCCCATGCTGTAATGTCTGTATACTTTTTTACTTCCTCTCCTGCCCAGGAGATGTGGTATGATCAGAATCTGTCCCTGTACAGTCAGACACTGATTAAATGAATTCTGTTAATGGAAAAAAAAGCCTTAAAAAAATCCTTAAAGGTTTTTGTTTTGTATATATGTGCATGCAATTCTAGGTTTTGAAGAAAACGTGATGGTTTTTGATACAATAAATTACTTGTTTAATTTGACTTTGCTAGTACATAAAGGGAACCTGTCACCATTTTCACCCCCCAGGGCCTATTAAACTAAAAGAGCCACCTTCAGCAGCGTCAATGTTGCATTTTGTGAAGGTGGCTCTTATCCCCTTACTCCCCCGGGACACTAAGATAAGCACTTTTTATAAAAATTACTTTAGGTCCGGGAGGTACCCTCCCCTCCCAGGATCTAAACGCCTCGCTGCTGGTACCCCATCTCCTCTGTTGTCCGAGACACTACTTCTCTCTTTCTTTGAAGCAGTGTCGGTGCCTCTGCAGATCTCTCAGCTCTCGGGCATGCTCCATGAGCTCTGCCCGAGAGCTCAGGTCATATGGTATAGCGCAGGCACCAGATCCCGCCCTGTGCTGTCTTATGCTGTATACAGACTGCGGGGCTGGGAATCTGGCACCTGGGCAGACAGCATGTCTGCGCCTGTTCCCTCCTCGCCAGATTTCCATTCCTGCAGTGTGCATACAGCATAACACACCACAGGGAGGGATCTGGTGCCTGTGCTATACCATTTGACCTCAGCTCTCGGGCAGAGCTCACAGGAAGAAGGGTAAGAGCAGCAAGGTGTTTAGGTCCTGGGAGGGGAGTATACCTCCTGGACCTAAACTTATTTCTTATAAAGTGATTATTTTGATGTCCCAGGGGATAGGGGAATAAAGGGCCTGTCACACGTGTCAATGTCGCCCGCGATATCGATCATGCGTCACATATTATTTGTCGCCTGAGCGATGTGGAAATATCGCAGGTAAGATGTCACACGCGTCAATATGACCCAGCGATGCGGTGATGTCGCCATCTTGCGAGCGATTTTATTTAGTCGCTTGTACGGTGTCAAAATAGAAAATACGTCGCTGAGTTTAGTGTCACACGCAGCGATGCACAAGGTCTACTGAGAGATGAGCGACAGTGAAAACTGCGATCGGCGATCAGCAACATATCGCTGGTTGCATCGCTTGGTCACACGCTTCAATGTTGCTCCTGCGTCACTTTTACATCGCTTGAGCGACTGAAAATCCGTGACGCATGAGCGACATTGACAGCGATATCGATGCGTGTGACATACCCTTAAGAGCCACCTTCACTAAATGCAGCATAGGCACTGCTGAAGGTGGCTCTTTTAGTTTAATAGGCCCTGATGGGGGGTTGACAGGTTCCCTTTAAATAGAGTTTATTTTACATTACCAAATTTACAAATAAAGTAGGATTATTTAAGAAGAAAACATGGTTAATCAATTTGAACCAAAGTAGCTGTTCAATTTTGTCAGACTATAGTAACATCATGTGTCGATTTCCAGGTTTGTGAAGAAATCATATGCTACCTTACAGATACCTCCATCAACAAACAAACAACAATAATGATTACATTTATTTGTTACCTAAAACAATCAACGGTTCATGGTGATCTGTATCTAGATTTAGGCGAAGGTCTGGACACTATAATGCAGTTTCAAGATAAGACAATCTATACTGTTAACAAAACCCATGATATCCTCCCTTGGGCATTCCGTCCATTATGTTAATGTATCCATGTTATATAAGAAATACAATAAGCTGCTTTAAAGCAAACTTAATGACCTATGTAATCTTACCAATGGCGAAGCAACAAACTGCTTAAAAAAAGATTACAACTTCTCATGTACATTATACAAGTGCTCATGAGCATGGAGCTCAAAGCGGCAGTGACTTGCAAATTGATGTGGAAAAAGGAAATACACAGAAGCATACAGAGCTGGGTTGATAAAAGCAGAACAATGTGTTCAAAAAGACATCCCATGCTTCACATTCCTGTTTTTATAATGAATTTCTCTCTTAGAATTTCAATAAAGAAATGGCAATTCAAGAATGGGTAGAGGGTGTTGTAAAGGTGTCAAAAAGAAAAATTAAATGGCGGTGCGAGTTGGAGTACTTGGTTGACGCAAGCCCAAAGTTGTACACAACCAGCCAGCAAAATCAACTTCCTGGATTTCAGCACGCTTAATAAATGTATGAGTCTATAAGAAGAAGAAAAAAAACAAGAATTAAATAGGTTTGTAATAATACATCAAATGTTAAGTCAATTAGCACATCTAGAAAGCATAGCTATTGTGTATAGAACTATTAAGACATGATTGTCTAATATGTGCTCTGAATATCTGAGATCATAGTTTGGTATGTTTATCCACAGTTTCTAACATTTCATATTGGTCTATATATCACGTATTGCTGTTATTCTAGCTATTTATATAATAGGGCTGCTTGGGGTTATACATTATTGAAGTCGATTAATCCAATACTATGCAGGGAAATTTTCATATTTTTAACTTTTGTTTTTCATCTCCTTCAAAAACACATCCTGTATTTTGAAGAAACACTATTTTTCCCCAAAAAATTGTGGGGTGAAATGGAAGTGCATCTGTAGTCCGGCTGTAGCGGTGGTGGAGCGGGTTCACAGGGGGAAGTCAGTGGTGGCACAAGTGGTGTGATACTGCGGGACCAAGAATGGGAGTAAGTGGGTGTACCTGTAGCACGAGGCAGGCATCATTGATCTCTTCAACAGTGGATGCAATGGACTTCAGGAAAACGGCTGCGGAGGAGCGACATGCGCAGATTGACATCTCTGAGAGCTGCGAGATCAATGGCACATGCCTTGCGCTGCCCCTCCTTTCAGCCCAGGGACTGCCACGACAGTTCCTCCTCCCAGCCCTGGGCCCACAGCATTGCCCCACTGGTGCCTCAGCGACACACCCTTCTTCCAACCATGGCCCCCCTCCTTCCCGGTAGGCTACACTCGTGACTAATTATAAGACTACAAGACAGACCCCTATTTTAATATTGAAAATTTCTTTTTCAGGGGTGCGTCTTAGGCTATGTTCACACATTGCGCATTTTTGAAAAGCGCATGCAAAAAAGCGATCAAAAATGCGCAATGTGCCTTGTGTCTGCCGGCAAAGTGAATGTGAAATTCACTTTGCCGTACAGACACTGTGTAATTTTACGCAGCGCTTTTATGGGAAAAAGCGCCGGCGTAAAAAGAATTCACATGTCAATTCTTTACGCAGCAGCGTCGCCGCTTTTTCCCATAGGGGGGGAGCTGCTGGATCTGATGTCACAGAGGGGGAGGTAGAATCCTGGTTCCTCCACCCCTGTGACGTGTGACCACCCCCATTTGATTTCGCAGTGTATTAATATACACTGCAAAATCAAAATTAAAGAAAGTCAGAGGTATTAAAAATAAAAAAAAATTAATACTTACCCTCAGCCGGCTTGTTCGTGCTATCCGGAGCTAAGACAAGGCCATGTACCGATGTGACAGGACCTTGCATGACATCATGGACATTGATTGGCCACTCGCAGTCATGTGATATGCGCATCATATGACCGCGAGCGGCCAATCAGCGCTGTAAGACATCATGCCAGATCTTGTCACATTGGTACATGGCCTTCGCTGAGCTCCGGATAGCACGAACAAGCCGGCGGAGGGTAAGTATTAACTCTTTAATTTTGATTTCACAAAGGTATTAAAATATAAGAGTCATATTTTATATTAATACACTACGAAATCAAATGGGGGCAGTCAAACATGTCACAGAGGGGAGGAGGAACCAGGATTCTTCCTCCCCTCTGTGACATTGCTTCTTTTTTTGTACAGGTGTAAAACGCTGGTAAAAGCGCCTGCGCAAAAAAAAAAACCAGAAAAAAGCGCTGTGTGTGAATATAGCCTTATAGTCTGAAAAATATAGTAACTTTTTCCATCTACACAATCATATAAAGTCTTTTTTTTTCCAGGACTAGTTAACAATTTCAATTACACCATTCATTTTACCATATAATGTATAAAAAAAATGGACTAAAACAAAAACCAATCAGGTGCAATGGTTTAAAAAATGCAATTCTGCCAAATATTTACTGTGTTTTATTTTTATTATTTTCATTGTGTGATAAAAAATGACCTACCAATATCATTCTTCAGATCCATATGATAATGGAGACACCATTGTTTTTGAAAGCAAAATCCACTGCGCTCATTGCTCAATTACACGGTACTTACTCCATTTTACTAAAGATCAATTTAGGCAAATTTCATGCATTATTATGAAATCTGGTAGCAGTCAGCATAAATGCTGCCATAATTTTGCCATTATTTTGGTTATATTCTAAATGAACAACTACCGTATATACTCGCATATAAGCCGAGTTTTTCAGCCCAAAATTTGGGCTGAAAAGTCCCCCCTCGGCTTATATGCGAGTATATACGGTAATCCGTATATATACAGCAGCAGCCCCGGAGGTATACAGGCCCCCCCCATTAAGCTCCAGCCCCCCCCCCCCCCTTGCGCGGCAGCCTGTAAAGGAGAATCATACTTATCGCTGTCCCGCGCTGTCCCGCCGCTGCCATCACGATCCCGGGCTTCAATCCGCGTCTTCTGTGGTCGCGGGCAATGACGTCATTGCGCGCGACCACAGGAACCCGGAAGCCGGAAGACGCGGATTGAAGCCCGGGGATCGTGTGTCGGCAAGCGGCGGGACAGCGCGGGACAGCGATAAGTATGATTTTCCTTTACAGGCTGCCGCGCAAGCTTGATGGGGGGGCCTGTATACCTCCGGGGCTGCAGCTGTATACAGCCCTGGGGCTGCTGGTGTATACAGCCCTGGGGCTGCTGCTGTATACAGCCCTGGGGCTGCTGCTACTGTATACAGCCCTGGGGCTGCTGCTGTATACAGCCCTGGGGCTGCTGCTGTATACAGCCCTGGGGCTGCTGGTGTATACAGCCCTGGGGCTGCTGCTGTATACAGCCCTGGGGCTGCTGCTGTATACAGCCCTGGGGCTGCTGGTGTATACACCCCTGGGGCTGCTGGTGTATACAGCCCTGGGGCTGCTGGTGTATACAGCCCTGCAGCTGCTGCTGTATACAGCCCTGGGGCTGCTGCTACTGTATACAGCCCTGGGGCTGCTGCTGTATACAGCCCTGGGGCTGCTGGTGTATACACCCCTGGGGCTGCTGGTGTATACAGCCCTGGGGCTGCTGTGTATACAGCCCTGGGGCTGCTACTGTATACAGCCCTGGGGCTGCTGGTGTATACAGCCCTGCAGCTGCTGCTGTATACAGCCCTGGGGCTGCTGCTACTGTATACAGCCCTGGGGCTGCTGGTGTATACAGCCCTGGGGCTGCTACTGTATACAGCCCTGGGGCTGCTGGTGTATACAGCCCTGCAGCTGCTGCTGTATACAGCCCTGGGGCTGCTGCTACTGTATACAGCCCTGGGGCTGCTGGTGTATACAGCCCTGGGGCTGCTACTGTATACAGCCCTGCAGCTGCTGCTGTATACAGCCCTGGGGCTGCTGCTACTGTATACAGCCCTGGGGCTGCTGCTGTATACAGCCCTGGGGCTGCTGCTGTATACAGCCCTGGGGCTGCTGGTGTATACAGCCCTGGGGCTGCTGGTGTATACAGCCCTGGGGCTGCTGGTGTATACAGCCCTGGGACTGCTGCTGTATACAGCCCTGGGGCTGCTGGTGTATACAGCCCTGGGGCTGCTGGTGTATACAGCCCTGGGGCTGCTGGTGTATACACCCTGGGGCTGCTGTATACTACCACTGGGGCTGCTGTATACTACCACTGGGGCTGCTGTATACTACCACTGGGGCTGCTTTATACTACCACTGGGGCTGTATATACCTCTGGGGCTGCTGTATAGTACCACTGGGGCTGCTGTATACTACCACTGGAGCTGCTGTATACTACCACTGGGGCTGCTGTATACTACCACTGGGGCTGTATATACCACTGGGGCTGCTGCTGTATACTACCACTGGGGCTGCTGTATACACCTCTGGGGCTGCTGTATACTAACCACTGGGGCTGCTGCTGTATATACCTCTGGGGCTGCTGTATACCACACTGCTGGGGGCTGTATACCTGTGCTGGGGTCCACCCTCGGCTTATACACGAGTCAATAGGTTTTCCCAGGTTTTGGGGGCAAAAGTAGGGGGGTCGGCTTATACACGGGTCGGCTTATACACGAGTATATACGGTATATGTTTTAAACGGAAACAAGATCTCTCACCATTAGCATCTTCAGGTCTGCTCGTTCAGCTTGATTCTTTATTAGGCTAGGGAAAAAAAAAATAGTTATGGATATATATGTATATGTACACATACACCAATTTTAAGCAGGTGTAGAGTTTTTGAATTTTTTTTTTTTTTGAAAAATCGTTACTTAATTTTTATCAAGTTACATTACAAGTCATATCTATAACATTAATATAATGAATATAAAGTTCAATAAACATCAGTAACCATAGTATTTATCCCCAAATATCCAACCAAACAATTCTGTCAATAATGTCTTTAGTTAAACTCTATCTCACTACCTTTATAATCTTGTCAATCCTAGAATTCTAAATTCTACCAATTTCCTCTCATAGGATACATTGTCGGTGACCAGTTCAGCTAGTACAATATATTTATGTATATTCCCTATTAGGTATCAGTTTCAATTTACCCAAACTCTCATTGAAATCGTCTAATGCATACCATTCTGAAAGTGCAAATGTCGAGATGATGTATTGGATTTCTGAGTTCGTTAAGAATATTTCAATGAATCCTCTCCATTCGACAAAAAATCCTGCTGTCATTGTATCTTTATTCTTTTCTGCCTCTCGTTTATCTATATTAGGGTACTTTCACATTAGCGGTTTTTGCCGTTCGCGGCAGATGCGGTGAAAAAACTGTGCCGCAAGTGCAGCGGTTATGCGGTAATCGCGGCAGATGCTGTTTTTTCACCGCATCTGCCGCGATCGGCAAAAAACGCTGATGTGAAAGCAGCCTAAATCGCTATCCATAATGCTGTTTGTATTTCTTTTTCTCATTGTATCTGACCAGTGCTGTAAAATCAGCCTCTATGCCTGCATAGCAATCGTATGGAAGATGGTATGTCGCTCGCCTCCTTGTATTTTACCTTCTGTAAAGTGAAATATCCAACATAAAGGATCTAAATCAACCCAAATCCCACAGACTTTTAATGTACCTTAACAGGGTGCCTCAACAACATTTTATGTAGGAGGTCTCTATACAGCGTGGATATCACCCCCCGTGTACTGCCCTCCATACACACATAATCTACAACAAGATCCTTCTGTAGATCAAGATTACTTATTTTCCACTGCTGCCGACTAGCATGTTGGAACCTAAAATAGAGAAACTTGTCCGTCTCTGATAGCAGAAATTCCTCCCTTAGGGACGCAAAAGAGTTCATAACTCCATTCACCAGAACCTGTGACACGTACTCTATGCCCCTATTCGACCATGATTTTTGGTCTCCCAATTTATAAAATTTTCCCAAAGCCGCGTTCTTCCATAACTGGGTATATATTGTCACACCCACAATCAGGGGCGTATCTAGGGGGGTGCAGCCGGACCTTTTGCTCCGGGCGCCACTCAGTGAGGGGCGCTGGTTGCCCCCCCCCCCCGATTTGGGGGCGTGGTCCCGCACTGTAGTGAGTATCTGCAGGCCACGCCCCCTCACAGTGCTGTGTGTTACCATGGCTGCTGGACGCTCCGTCCCCTGTCGTCAGGGGCGTCACAGGCATCAAACATCCGGGTCTGCAGCCCTGAATATCTCCCCCGATGTCTCCTGCAAGCACTGAGGACGGAGCTCCAATCACAGTGCAGAGAGTGAGTCATGTGACCTCTCTCCTACACCGTGTGGAGGGGAGGAGCTCACTCCCCCAATCCAGGCTGAGCGCGGCCTCTTTGAGCTTCTCTCCAGCAGCAGCGATGGATGGATCAGGCCTCCTTCATGAGCAGCAGCCGGGACACAGGGGCTCTGCTTTACCCTGGAGCCAGATCTGTCTGCCTCTGACTGGAGGAACTGACAGGACCCAGGAGCACAAGACCCAGGAGAACAGCATCCAGGAGGACAGGTATCACAAGCAGAGGGACACACCACAAGACATGGAAGGCTGATAACACACAGCAGACACAAGGGGGTGATAAGGAAGGAACATGGAGCTGATAACACACACGTGTGGTGACAGGCTGACATCACAGACACATGGAGTGAGTGACTGAGAACAATAGCTCACACAATGAGGATCAGATGTCAGGATACTGAGCAGAGAATGAGAAGCAGATGAGACCCAGCTTTCCCAGGCTCCTCTATCCCTATTTCCTCAGCACTCAGCTTTCCCAGGATTCTCTATCCCTCTTTCTTCAGCACCCAGCTTTCCTAGGCTCCTCTATCCCTATTTCCTCAGCACTCAGCTTTCCCAGGATTCTCTATCCCTCTTTCCTCAGCACCCAGCTTTCCCAGGCTCCTCTATCCCTCTTTCCTCAGCACCCAGCTTTCCCAGGTTCCTCTATCCCTCTTTCCTCAGCACCCAGCTTTCCCAGGCTCTTCTATCCCTCTTTCCTCAGCACCCAGCTTTCCCAGGCTCCTCTATCCCTATTTCCTCAGCACTCAGCTTTCCCAGGATTCTCTATCCCTCTTTCCTCAGCACCCAGCTTTCCCAGGCTCCTCTATCCCTCTTTCCTCAGCACCCAGCTTTCCCAGGTTCCTCTATCCCTCTTTCCTCAGCACCCAGCTTTCCCAGGCTCTTCTATCCCTCTTTCCTCAGCACCCAGCTTTCCCAGGCTCTTCTATCCCTCTTTCCTCAGCACCCAGCTTTCCCAGGCTCTTCTATCCCTCTTTCCTCAGCACCCAGCTTTCTCATGATCTTCTACCCTCTTTCCCTCAGCACTCAGCTTTCCCAGGCTTTTCTATCCTCTTTTCCTCAGAACCCAGCTTTCTCATGTTCTGATTTCCCTAAGCACCCATCTTTCCCATCTTCTGATATCATGGCAAAGCTGGGTGCTGAGGAAAGAGGATAGAAGAGCATGGTAAAGCTGGGTGCTGAGGAAAAGAGTTATAGAAGAGCATGAGAAAGCTGGGTGCTGAGGGAAAAAGGATAGAAGAGTCTGGGAAAGTTGGGTGTTGAGGAAAAGGTGTATAGCAGAGCAGGGGATGGGGTGCTGAGGGAAACAAGCTCTTTCCCATCCCTTGCTGTGCTATACACATTTTCCTCTGCACTCAGCTTTCCCATGTTCTGATTTCCCTCAGCACCCAGCTGACCCATGATATCAGAACAAGTGTCAACATAATTATCCCTTATCACAAAGTGTCAGTGTCATTATCCTGTACCCCCAGTGTCAGTGTCATTGTCCTGTGCCCCGAGTGTCATTGTCCTGTGCCCCGAGTGTCATTGTCCTGTACTCCCAGTGTCATTATCCTGTACCCATACCTCCCAACCGTCCGGGATCCAGCGGGGCAGTCCCGATTTTGAGCCTCTGCCCCGCTGTCTCGGCCGGGATGTTACATTTCCTGCACTCAGTGGCGTAGCGTGGGGGGGGCGGTCGGTCCGCCCTGGGCGGCAGGTGTGTGGGGGCGGCAGTAGGGCTGTATTTACACTGCAGGGGAGCGCAAGCGTTTTTTTGTTTTTTTTCTTTGCCTCCCTCCCCCAGACTCTATATGAAAACTAGAGTCTTTGTGGGGGAGGGTGCCGCCGCTGGCAGTGCATTGCCGCCCGGCGCCCGCATGTACTGCCCAGCTCCCAGCCCCTCAGCGCTGAGAGCGATCACGCTGACAGGAAGCCGCTGGGAGCTCTGCTGCTTCCTGTCCCGTGATGGCTCCAAGTGCTGGTGCTGTGTAGGCGGCTCCTCACCCAGCCAGCTCCCCATGCACCCGAGAGGTGAGGGAAACTGTGCAGGGGAGAGGGGACAGGCAGGCACACACACTATGAGGTGTATATATGTATACATCAGGCAGGCACACACACTATGAGGTGTATATATGTATACATCAGGCAGGCACACACACTATGAGGTGTATATATGTATACACCTCATAGTGTGCCTGCCTGATGATGTACACATATATATACCTGAGGTATATATATGTATACATCAGGCAGGCACACACACTATGAGGGGTGTATATAAATATGTATACATCAGGCAGGCACACACTATGAGAAGTATATATGTATACATCAGGCAGGCACACACTTTGAGGTATTATACCTCATAGTGTGTGCCTGCCTGATGTATACATATATACACCTCATAGTGTGCCTGCCTGATGTATACATATATATAGAGCTACACATCAAGTAAAAATTTGCGATGGCGGGTGTGATTGGAAGGGGGGGGGGGGGGGCGCCAAAATAAATCTTTGCCCCGGGTGCCAGAAAACCTAGTTACACCTCTGCCCACAATCTCTCTAAAAGGGAACCTGTCACCCCAAATCACCTTCCTAACCTATTAATACCTGTCCCTGCAGCCTTACAATACTTTCTAACACATCCCCGTCTGACAGAAATTTCGTAAGTTTGCTAACTACTTTATTGTACTCATAGATTTTTTTTTACTAAAGTCAGAGGGGTGTTCCTCCAAGCGTTTTTGACCAGTAGGCGGCTCCCCTTGCCGCGCTACCCCTGCCTCGACGCTCTAAAACGCCCTAATGGGCGTCATTACACAATGCAGAGCTCGGGCACGATTTAAATATCGCGCCCGCAACGTCACTACTGCGACGTGGTCATGTGACGCCGGGAATTGCGTCACTTCCGGTAGCACACAGGCAGACTTCAGCATGCAATCTGCGCATGCGTGAAGTCTGCCTGTGAGAGACCTGCGACCGGAAGTGACGCGATCCCGGCGTCACATGACCGCGTCGCAGCGGTGACGTTGGGGTGCGATATTTAAATCGTGCCCGAGCTCTGCATTGTGTAATGACGCCCATTTGGGCGTATTAGAGCGGCAAGGCAGGGGTAGAGCGGCATAGGGGACCCGCCTACCGGTCAAAAACGCTTGGAGGAACGCCCCTCTGACAGAAATTTCATAAGTTTGCTAACTACTTTATTGTACTCATAGATTAGTAAAAAAGGTCAAACAGGGATGTGTTAGAAAGTATTGTAAAGCTGCAGGGACAGGTATTAATAGGTTAGGAAGGTGATTTGTGGTGACAGGTTCCCTTTTAGAGAGATTGTGGGTGTGACAATATATACCCAGTTATGAAAGAACGCGGCTTTGGGAAAATTTTATAAATTGGGAGACCAAAAATCATGGTCAAATAGGGGCATAGAATATGTGTCACAGGTTCTGGTGATATCTACGCTGTATAGAGACCTCCTACATACAATGTTGCTGAGGCACCCTGTTAAGGTACGTTAAAAGTGGGAGAAGGAATTGGGGGTGAAAGAGGATGAAGTCTGGGAGTCAGTGCTGGAATACGGACCAAAACTGTCATTGAGCGAGCCGGGTAGGTTGTCACAGCTGTATCTTCTTCATAGGGTACACCGATCCCCAGAATTTTTGTTTAAAATAGGGGTAAGAAGTACGTCTGAGTGTCCAAGGTTTTTGAGTGTGCATGCTGGAATTCTGCATATGATGTGGGAGTGCCCGAGGTTGCAAGCTTTTTGGTTGGTAGTGTTAGCATTGATTGAAGGGCGCTATGCATGTGTGATAGTTAGAATGCCTCTTGTATGTGTGTTGGGATATGTGGAGGAAATTGGAGTTACAAATTTGCAAAAGATAGCAGTGGCCAGATTGTTGTTTCTGGCACGGAAACTGATAGCCAGGCATTAGATCGGGGCTGAGCCGCCCTCAAGGAGTGAATACATTTGCAATGTGAATTATATTGTGCGTCTGGAGGAGAAAATATGACAGAAGAGGAACACTGGAGAAGTCAGATGTGAGATGAGAGGGACAGGATGGGCTTCATATGTGTGCTTAAAGTGCTCTCTATGTTTATATGATGGGCATTGATGAAGGTGGTTGCTGAATTTATATATTTGATGATGATACTGATGGTAACAAGATGAGACGGTAATGCTGGAAATCGCTGTCTAAGGGGGATGGAGTTGGTAATGATGGAGGGTAGTGGGGGGGATGGTCTTCTTGAGCTTTTGGTGTAAACATTTTAAAAACTTGATATACTGTATAGTATGTAAATTGTGGATTAATAAGAAAAGATATCTGATTTAAAAAAATAAATAAATAAATAAAATATATCTAAATTGACCAAAGTGTCCCAGTCATTGGTGTCTATTTCTTTACTTAAATCAAGTAAATTCATCAAGACATAGTTGTTTAGCTGGCTATATTGTGGCAAGTGGAAAGCCGGAAATTTATATGCGTCAACAACTTCTTGTCCCATCATCCATGGGTTTAGATGTTTTGATATTTTCCATGGTAATTTAATTTACATTTTTTTTGCACCGCCTTCCAAGTCATGATGGTGTCTCGACACATGAGTTTTTAATGTGTGCCGGAATGTTTGTCGGGGTGAATGTAATAGCGCCATTAAGTCGAAAGGTTTACAAAATTCGGTTTCCAACGAATAGTCCGATAACGCCTTGTTTTTTTATCCAGTCTAGTACATGCTATAACAGACATGTCAAACTGTAGCCTCTTATGTTCGGTAGCCTCACTCCTCCGCTCTCTTTCGGTAACATTAGTATTCTCATGTTAAGTCTGACTCTTTTTCTTTTCCATATAAATTTCAACAGCTTTATTCAGCCTAGATACATCCGCATGTCAGATTAGCAAGGGAATAGTTTGCAGAGGATACAGTAACCGTGCAAAGCTAGTCATTTTAAGTAGATGGCATCTTCCTAAAAGAGACAAAGGTAATTTCGCCCGCCTTTTCTATTTTCTCTATAATTGGCTTATAGTTCAAGGTGTAAATTTATCCTGGCGTTTTACCAAAATGTACTCCCAAATATTTTATCGATGTGGTAGCCTTTGGAATGCCCAATATATTTGTTTCTCGTCTCCCTCCCCCCTCCCCTTTCAAAATCAGAATCTCGCATTTTGATTTATTCAAGCAAAAACCTGAAAAGATCCCAAATTGGTCAATCTTGTGTAAAAGGTCAGGAAGATCTTTTTCTGGATTATTCATAACTAAAATAATATCATCTGTGAAAAGTGCAGGTTTAATCATGGTCTTCCCCACTGTGATTCCTTCATAGGAGCTGTATTCATTAAGGGACCTTGCCAATGGTTCAATTGCTAGATTGAACAGCAAATGTGACAAAGGACACCCATGGCGAGTTCTCTTGCTTAACGCAAAGGTGTCTGATAGAAATCCTGGGGTGCAAATTCTAGCTTTTGGAAAAGAATATAGAATTTTAATAAATTGACAATGTATAAAGTGACCATGGCTGGAACAGGTATTAGACCAAATAGGACTGGTAGGGGCCTTTAGACAAATGCATTTTCAGCATCTAACGTGACCATGGCTGGCTTTTCTCCGACTGTCAATGTTTTTTCTCTTATTACATCTAGTAATAACATTGCTTTTCTTATATTGGTGATCGTTGATCTTCCTTAGACGAAACCTTTTTGGTGTGGTGATATTATCCTTGGGAGAACGCAGGCTAATCTATCCGCCATTATTTTAGTGAATAATTTATTACCTTGATTAATTAGAGATATGGGTCTGTACCCTGATGGAACTTCTGGATTTTTTCCTTCTTTTGGGAGAAGTTTTATATATGCGGTATTCATTGCTACCGTTAATTGTTCCCCTTGCAATATTTTGTTATATAAGTCCATTAGTGGTGGAGTTATTTGTTCCCTCATTGCTTTGTAGATTTCTCCATTGAAACAGTCTGGTCCTGGCGCTTTATTTGAACCCAACCCCTTTACGGCTGTATGTATCTCTTCCTCCGTTATTGCCCTATTCAGGTCAGCCGCGGTTTATTCGCGGCCGCACCTGCCGCAAGTGCTAAAACCGCACTTGCCGCACCTGCCGCAAGCCCGCCTATACATTGTATGGGGCTTGCCGCAACCGTGCCGCAAGTGCAGCCGGTATGCGGTAATCGTGGCAGATGCGGTTTTTTCATGGGATAGGGACAGGGAAGATGAAAGGGGAGGGGGGGTGAGAAAAAGGATAAACTCCTCCCTTCCAAAAAAAAAGTGAGAAGCATAGCAGACATAGAACAACATTCATCATAGAGGAACCATGTGTGATAGCACAGTATCTCACCCCCCATTCCCATTCAATAACATCTTCTCCCCAATATAGGATTTCATCATCATATTCAGGTCTGCTATTCCACTGCAAAATAGACAGCCATGTTCTTTGGTATCTTAAGTCTCTTAGCAAAAAGATGTAACTATGAAGTAGTGTGTATCAAGGTCAAGAAATCAT
The DNA here is from genome assembly GCA_033576535.1 of Allobates femoralis. Taxonomy (NCBI): domain Eukaryota; kingdom Metazoa; phylum Chordata; class Amphibia; order Anura; family Aromobatidae; genus Allobates; species Allobates femoralis. The sequence continues at coordinate 363,237,635 of JARQOC010000003.1, forward strand.
GCATCTCATTGATCATTAATGCCGATTACTTATTTACCAGTAACTGGGTAGTGTCACCAATATTTGTTCCAGAGGAAAAGAAAAAAGAGAAGGAAAATGATGTGGGGGGGGGACGGACGGACGGGACTGGAGAAGAGGGCGATGGGAGGAAGGGGGGAATTTGTTGCTCCTCTTCTACCCCATTCCTCCCCTACCCTCACATCAGAGAAATGCTTATAGAGAAGAGCATTCATATAGGATTATGGCATCTTCTTCTCTTTTGAAAGTCACTCTCTCCATCTCCTCCTCACGTCTCCTCCACTCATCTGTAACCTTTGCATTTCATCAGGTTGCCGCGTAAATTCTTTTGTCCTCTTCTTTCAACTCCTGTTTTGACCCCCTTTCTTCATCAATCTCATTATGGAGGTTCTCTGGTCCCGATACGTAAATTCACCCGTGGATCTCTCCTCCGACACAATCTCTAATCTCATTTTGTTTGGCCGCATTGCTTCTAAGTCCGTCTCTAGATGTCCAGCAGCTTCCTCGCTAGGAGAGCTCCTCCTTTGCTGACTTTGGCGTCCCAAAGTTGGTGGAGCCTGTTTAACTATGTGCATAGCCTACTTGGGGTCCGTAATAGCCTGCATTAAGCCATCGGGCGTCCAGAACCTTAGTACTGCTGGATGTGTTAGTTGGAATATCACATTTTTATTGTACAATATTGTGCACACTTCATATATGCTCTTCTTTTGCGTGTCACTTCTACAGAGAGGTCTCCAAATAATAGGATCTTGTGCCCTTGTATTAAGAGGGGTTGACTCCTGCCTTTATAAGGACAAAGAAGAACTACTGAGGACCTACAGTTTAAAAATTTGGCTACTACCTGACGTGGTTTGGAGGCTCCATTTGTACTCTGGGTGCCTCTATCCCCTCTATAAGCTGGCTGGTCTCTTGGTGGTCCTATTCTATGTGCACGCTTCACTTTGCATTTATGTGGTAAGCCCAGAGATCTGGGTAATTCAACTTCAGATTTCATCCAGTTGTCTTGTTGTAATAGACTCTGAAAACCGTTCAAACGTAGGAACAATCTAAAACTAGTGGGCCTTCCAAAGTCATCTAATTTCTCATTTGCATAAGTGGATTGTTTTTGCTAAAGTGTGACTTGTTTTTCTAGTTGTACGATTTTATCTTCAGCCTCTGATATTCTAAGCTCTGCTTTCTGAAGTTGCTTCTCCTGGCATGATGGTGCAGTCAGCAACGCAGGAGCTCAAACCACACTATTTCCTTAACAGCTGTTTAAAAACTTCTGCCAAATAAGATGCCATTTTCTGGCCAGTCTTTTATAGTCAATGCTTTCATGAGCTACTGTCCCCTTATCAATGCTGCCTTTGTTAGGTGCACTCTCTCGTCGGTCTCTTTCCTCCTCCACCTCTGGATTGCATTCCTCTCCCTGATGCTGGTGCCGCCAGCACCATTTTAGGTAATGAAGTGGGCACTCTGCTTTCAGTCTCCAGCTCTCCTGCCTCTCTCCCCGCACACCTCAACACATACCGATCCATGTCACTGGCTTCCGTGATAGTGTGCCGGTGGATTGCGGGGTCTTTGCAGTGTCGGGCTTTCAGTTAGGTGCAGTTTTGTGGTGGCGGGTGACTCTTCACTCCCTCCTGATCATGTCGGCGCCAGAAGCCAAATTACACTTAATTATTACAGAATGGATTAATGGAGGGCTTGTACTTCTGTGTCTGTGAATAACACTGGGGGGCAGAACAGCAAGAAATGGAGATTACAATTGTTTTGAGCATTTGTATGGATTAGTTTGACCCCAGCAAAGTGGCACAAAAGGTGGGAGCAGATTTAGGAGGCCAGATGTACCCCTTTGGTTTTTGCAGTACTCTAATATAACACTACATTATTTGCTTAGGGCTTCCATGCAGGAAGTGTGCGACAGCAGGTGGAGGTCAGTGCTCAATGCAGCTGATAACAAAGGGGGAACAGTTGTAACTTAGCCATTAGACTCTCAACCCCATCTGTGGTAACAGGGAGCCCTGGATGGGGAATAGTCCAGTCTTTTAGGAGTAGACTTGGTTGATGGTAATGTGTAGGGCTTGGATTTTCCTGCCCCTCACTTTACTTACAGGGTCATCATAAAAGACTACTCCTGTTACCTTTAAAGGCTATTCTCAGTATGATGATGAGCTTTCTGGCCAGGCTCAGATTATGGGGTGTTTCAGAGTCCTCCTGAAGGGATTATCTGACTGAGAAGCTGTCCTGGAGTTCTTTAATGGCTTCCTCCGGCCATGCTGCCAGGCTCTCTCAGGAGCAGGCTGAGGTTTCCTTGGCTTGGATCCAAACTGGACTACAACTCTCCAAGATACAAGTGGTACCGGATGAATCAGAAAAGAATACTCTAGTAGTCAGATACTTTTTTGGGGTGCTTGGTTTATTGCAGAGTCACCATCGCTTAGAGGGCAACTGCTTCAGGAGCTACACAGTTATGCTTCCTTCTCCATGCAGCTCCAGCTCCTCCCCTTGAATTTTTATCAATTAACAAGATGCTAACTGAATGCACAAAAGATGGATCTAAATCACATCTACTTTACGTGTTAAAAAAAAGTACCGAGAAGAATTAATGCTCTTTTGAAGATTTTCTGCAAGAAGGTTGTTTGAACACTTTTGAGAACTATCTACTGAACTTTTGCAGATGTAGGCTTCTACAAAATCATCTGTCTCTCTTCATGCAATTCATAAAGAAAGGTGAGATTAGGACCATACCATCATTTTCAGGACTCTTTGTTCTTCTTTCATGTCACAGGCTATAGACCATGGCAAGAGTGAGTGCAGCAACAAGGTACAGGGTAGTTATGCTGCATTAGCAATGTCTCTCCCAGGCAAAGATTTCAAAACAGCATGAGACTTCAAGATTTAATGTTCAAAATGTTTTGAAAAGCACTGAAAAACGTTTGGCCCTTTAGATGCAGTTTGTCGGAGAATGAAACGGTGCAAATGAAAGACGTCATGCTCCCTTCCCCACAAAACTTGAAGAAGTCCATCAGCTGAGAAATGTTAGCCACCAGTGAGACCAAGTTACACCCATCTAGTGTTCGTCAAAGACTAGCCATATTTTTTCCGTGCTCTTGGAACAAACTCTAGAGAACTAGGTGAGCTAAATGTAATGCTTTATCCCACATTTAGTTTTTTTGTATTCTTGATTGGCGATAACTGATTTTGAACCAGGATCCTGGAGGCTGAGTGATGGCATATTGCCGCCACCAGCCTAACCTTTCTTTTAAAAAATACACTCTTATCCCTTGTTCTATTGATTTTAGAACATAGCTTGGCCATTTAACTAGCTTTCCTTATGATTCCTATTATTGTTGTCAAATTTAATCTTCCTATGGATTCTCGTTTATGTGATGAGTTCTATCTCTTATGGCCACGTTACACGTGGCAACAGGAAGATAGAAACCGGCAGGTGTCGGAGACAATTGTACCTTTTACCTTCAAAACACCTTGCAGATACCTGAATTACACGCAGCCACTTCAAGGTGTTTTGAAGGTAAAAGGTACAATTGTCTCCGATACCTGCCGGTTTCTATCTTCCTGTTGCAGCGTGTAAAGTGGCCATTACAGGTTTAGCTTACTTACACAATACTTTCCACAATCCATCTTGGATCATTCTATTCCCCATTCTATCTCCACTGTTACCTTATATCTCAGCAGCACTACTTAAACAAACTGAACAATGTACTTTATTTCCCTCTACCGACGTAGTGCCTACCACGCTTGCGCCGTGGTCCCCCTTTGCTGCACTTCTATGTGGGCTGAAAGAGCCGCTGAGTGCTATTTACAATGTTGGCGCAGAACATACTGTGCATGCGCCGGGACCACCATCTTTCTACTCTGTTTCGAAGCCAATAGTCCTCCACGCATGTGCACATGCGCATACCGGTCTAACCCGGATGACGTTATCCGGTTATGCAATTCCGGTCTTCAGCCGCCAGACAAAGATGTGACGGCCATCTGGACATACCGGAGCGCCGTACCAATGCACATCACAGGTAACACTAATGATTACCACACTATTTAAAGCATTAGTCTACAGTCCCTGATGAAGTTGACTTTTTGAGCAACGAAACGTATTGGGCTGACAGGGGACCCCAGGACACAGCTGGCAACCATTCATAATTTGGCAACCCTCTTGGAGCAGATGGGGACCTGAGTCACGGTTCAAGTCTCATGCTTTGTAACATCTGATCAGGTGCGTTGTTTAAGCTTATTCAATTTGCCACAGATGGCTGATTCTCCTTACAGGGAAACAGGGTTGCACAAACAGCAAGTCAGCCTGTTTTGTTAGCAGGCCGGATTGTTGTATCTCCTGATATATAGGCACTAATTCAACTGTGGTCAACCATCATGCCATTTAAATGTCGGCTTGCTCCTTCTTTCACTTTTTTATGAACACTCTGGTCCCCAGATAATTTCAGTGTGTTCAACACTGGGACTTTGATTGTTGTGCCATTGTGGGTACTAATAGGTTGCTTTTGATTGTTGCTGGTGATTTAGTAAATTGGACATTGGTCCTCTTGACTACCATGGCTGTGCTACACAGCATGTAATAGCACCAGCATATGCATATACCATGTTACATGTATTCTGCTGTGTATCTTTTCTAGGGTGACCCATTTCCATTTAAGGGGATTTTGGTCCCTTGTTTTTAATTGTTTTTAGATACCTTTTCAAGTTGTGTGTGACTTTAGCACTTTAATAAAGATTTACTGTCTATATTGTGGTGATCGCCTAATTCTACGTGTCGCCTTCCTTCTCTGTATTAAGATTAATGATGTTCTCAATGCTGAAAAATACAGGCCGATACTTACGTATCATGCAAATAACAAGGGGAAGGCATCTGATCGGTATCCTGCTGCAGAATGTTTAGAGACAAATTTAAACATACAGCTAATATTATTAAGGAAAAGCACAGTACATCAGTTGTTCACATGGTTAGGCTAAAATCAGGCCAGATCACTTAGGCTGCGTTCACATCACAGTTTTTGGCATCCTGTCCTGTCTGTTTTGAGAAGGACAGAACAGCGCGAGAGTGTGAACTAAGGGGAGCAGAGAGCGCGCACGGGGGATAGAGAGCTCACACAAAGGGGCAGAGAGTGTGCACTGGGGGCAGAGAGCTCACGGGGGTCAGAGATTGCTAAAATGGGGTCAGAGTGTGCACACATGTCACTTGGGTACACAAAGATGTTGGGCACATGACGCATCACATCACACCTCCCCACCGCAAGATTAAAGTAATTACAGGATTATGTCGGAGGGGAATTTGGTAGGAGCTAATAAAGTGGATAACGAGATGTACCTCTATTTCTATGTAATAAAGAATTTGTCTCTGTGTGTTTTTTTTCTCTTTACTGAAAGTATTGCTAATGGGCCTCACCATGCTGAGAATTCCATCCCTCAGCTGCCTGGGTTAACTTGGCTAGCAAACAAAAAAACAGCAAAGTCCACGCCAATTTTTATTTATTTTAAAAAGTAAAAAGTAGAATAGGGCTCCCCTGCATTTTTCTTTGCCAGCCAAGGTAACACCAGACAGCGAAGGTTGGCAGCCAATAGAGCTGATTTGTTTACCTGCACTGGCAAAAGGAAATACAGCAAAACCCTACACATTTTTTACCTGGAATAATAAAAAAAGCAAAGAAACAGCTTTTTAAGTAAAAATACATTTATTTAGATACATTAAAAGAGAGCTCGGGAGGGAAGAAAGATGGCTGCCGACCCCCAGCGCTACAGAGCATGCCATTGCCCACTTGATTTCTGTTTGCACAAATAGTAGGGCTCGGAATGGAAGAAGCAATATTTTAATTTTTGAAAGCAAATTTGGCAATCTCAATCAGGGTGGTCCTACTCTATACTTTTTTATTTTAGCTGTGGCATGCAGCCCCCCAACATAAACGTACAGTGGAACATAAAGAGCTAACATTTACCTGGTGCATCTCAAACCTGCTCCCATGGTGCCAGACCAGTGCAAATAAATGCTAATCTAGGCTTCCACACCTGCAGCTAACGCCACATATGTTTGAGCTTTTCAGTGTTAACCCTCACTGCACTAGACCAGCACTGATAAATGAAAGCAGATGACCACAGCAAATAAAGCTTGACATAAACTGAGCATGAGGGCAGGGTACAATAACTGAATATGAACAGTTACCAAAAATGCACTAACAATACAGATGGAAAAACAAGTCAAATCCGGCGTGGTTTGTGGTTGACCTCCACTGTGCCCTGCACGCTGGATTTTGCTTGTTTTTTTCATCTGTATTGTTAGTGCTATTTGTGGTAGATGTTCACACTCAGTTATAGTACCGTGCCCTCAGCTCAGGTTATTTAAAGCTTCATTTGCTTGGACCTGCCCTGCTTTCATTCATGAGTGCTGGTCTGGTGCGGTGAGGGTTAACTCTGAAAAGCTCAGACATATGTAGGGTCAGCTACAGGTGTGGGAGCCTGAGTTGCCATTTATTCACTTGCACTGGTTTGGCACCATGGGAGTAGGTTTGAGATGCACCAGATAAATGTTAGCTCTTTATGATCCACTGTATGTTTTATGTTGGAGGCCGCATGACACAACTAAAATATAAAGTACAACCACCCTGATTGGGATTGTTTTAACATTGGCGGGGTGGCTCAAAAGATTGATCAATGTTTTGCCAAATATCTCAAATGTTATAATATTATACAGTTTGGAAGTAATATGTGCATTTGCACAATTTTTATTGAAAGCTAGCTGCTGGTGGGGCTGGCTTTTTTTTTTTTTACTGATTTTAAGGAATAAGTACTGTGATGCAGGAGTTTGCTGCATTGCCATTGTGTATGCTGGGACCTGAAGTTCCACAGGTTCAGGTAATGAATTACAAGTGCTGGAGTGCAGGAAAAAAAAAGCCAAGGGAGGGTCTGGCTACAGCCAATTCCTCACACACCTGGGGTGTAAGGGAATGTAATCTGTTTGGGTGGGATTAGTCTCTGTGATGCAAGCAAGGTCTCTTTGTGTGTGTTTGGAAGTAGCTGCAGACACCATTTTCCCTGGAGACACATGGTAAGGAGACTGTGTCTCTCTGTGCTTGTGAGGTGCGTCCCTGGAAGGCACGAGGGCTGGAGACCAAGGCTAGAGAACCTGGGATGGCTCTCTGAGTCCAGAAGGCTACAGTCCACTGAGAGTCTGGATCAGACTGTGTATTCCAGAGAGGCAGCGTCTTAAACATTGGACTAAAAGGTCAGTGGACACGATAATGAATTGTGATATTCCGTGTGGGCACACCCGCTATAGCGGTTTATGAGGTCTTAATATATCATCTGGACTTCATGTTATGTAAAAATATGCCTGTTTGCTTCAATCCTGCTACCATTTCAGTGTTCCCCAACATGCTACCAATGAGCAAATCCCTACATTTGGTCGAGAATGTGGGCACACAAGGCCTACAAACTCAACTGCTAGGGGCAACCTCACAACAAGAAAGACTACAGAAACAGTTTAATCTTCATGGGCCTCACGACCCATAGGCAATCTGCGCACTCAAATTTGCTTTAACTCGACGGGGTTACAAAATTGTCATCGCTCTCAAACCCAGTTTGCTGTGGTTTGGCGGGGCCATGAATTTTTTTTCCGGAGAGAGCTGTGTGGACTGCCAGGTGTTAACAGCGTACAGCGATGTCCATGAGTGGAGTAGTATTCCCAGATGGAATGGAGAAGGGCTTAGATAACCAGCTGCATTTGATCTTCATCAAAATGGCATTTCCCAAAGAAATGCAGGAGCTGATAAAAATGGCTGTGAAGGGAGCAACAAATGAAACTGAAGCTGCTGAGTGGTTAAAGTGCCTGTTACAGTTGCAGCAACAAGCATTTGAGAAGCAGCAACAGAAGCACCAACAGGCCTATGAGAAGCAACAACAGGCCTATAAAAAAGTGGCAAAAGGAGTTGCTGCAGGAACATTAGGACATGGTGCAGGAATGGTGGGAGCTGTTGGCATGTTAAGAAATGGTCTCCTACTGCCATTCCATGAGTTCTCCTGTGGCACCGGTACTATCCCAGGGTGCCCAGTGAGATATTAAGATATGCTGTGAACTGGGTCCTCAGACTATCATGGGGTATCGTAGGGAATACATTCCATAAGTGTGGTTACCCAAAAGGGGGTTGAGTGCCAAAAAGGGATGGTTGTCAAAAAGGGGTGAAGTCCCAAAAAGAGGTGGTTTCCCAAAAAGGAACAGTGACCCAAAAAGGGTGGATGCCCAAAAGGGGCAGAGATCCAAAAAGGGGTGGTTGCCCAAAGGGGGGCAGAGACCCAAAAAGGCATGGTTGCTCAAAAGGGGGTTGAGACTCAAAAACAGGTAGTTGCCCTTATTTGGGCAGAGACCCAAAATGGAGAAGAGCATCCAAAAACAAAATTGGTTGCCAGCCGTGTATTTATGTCTAACGTGTTGGTACCACCTAAGTGTGACAATTCAGAGTTAGGGGTGACCAAAGAACATGGTGGGAATCCCCAATTTAAAGACACGACAGTTAAATTGAAAAACGAGAATTCGACCGTTGGGCAGCTCTGTAAGAAGGGGTTGACATCAAAGTGGGAGGTGACTGGTTGGTTCACAACACCATAGGGAGTGACACAGACTCCAGAGCTGACCGTGACACTATCAAAGTAGAAATCCAAAAGGGTTAACAGAAAGTGCTGGGTTTCAAAGATACACTGCGCTGACCTCCAAGTGAAGACAAACAGAGTGATAGATAAGACTCTGTTTAATGAGTAGTTTGCCTACCGGTTTCGTGATATCAGTTATCACTTCATCAGGGCATCTATCTATCACTCTTTTTGTCTTCACTTGGAGGTCAGCGCGGTGTATCTTTGAAACCCAGCACTTTGTTAACCCTTTTGGATCTTTACTCTTGCTGGACACCTGCTGCGACGATAGGAGAGAGCCGAGTTAGTTGGTTGTGACTTCCACAACCAAATCAGGTGAGTCCTTCCTCAAAAGGGGGGCACTGAGGTTATTGGTACAAAAGGATATTACTCTATGTGAGCTCCATTTCCCTTTGATAAAAAAAAAAGTAGAAAGGGAGTACAGTCACGAAGAGTCCAACAAGGTGAGAAAGTCCCCCTCTCGTCGCCGAAGGCGCAAGGGTCACAAAGAGGTTGCTCATGTAGCCCTTGCTGAAAGTATAAATAAAGAGAATGCAATGCTGTGTGTCTCTATTCCAAGTGTGGATCCTCCAGAAGCAGAGGAGATCAGGAAGGAAGATGAGTTGATGTTGCCAGTAGCAACCTCCGGTACACTGACAGACAACAATGAAGACAAGGAGAAAGACTAAGCCCAGAAGCCGGTAGCAGTGTTAGTCCAACAGCAGCCTGTTGAGATACTGGAGACATCAGCAGAGGACTTCATAGAAGTACATGACACCATGGCTGAGAAGGTAGAAGATTCCAAAGACTCTGAGGTTGAAGAGATGGAGGGCGTGAAACCTTCTGAAGACGACACCCAGGAGAGGGTTGGAGGTGAGGCTGCCAGCACCGAAGAGAGGGTTGAAGGTGATGCTGTGAGAACCGAGGTGAAGACCGAGGTTACAGAAGTGGAAGAAGTCACTGGAGGAGGGAGGTATGAAGCGAATACCTCCTCCAATAATGCAAACTCAGTTGATTCAGTGGATGCGAGTGCTGAGGTAAGGGAGCTCAAGGAGATGCTCCAAGTTTATTTGAAGCAAGAAAACTTTCAGAGACAGGCTGATGAGAGCCGAATGGGTGCACTGGAGATGGAGAAGTCTGAGAGATCTCCGCTGGAAAAGGAGCAGTTGAAGCAGGAAGAGCTTTGGAGACGGGCTGCTGAGAGGTGAATAGCTGAGCTAGAAAAAGAACTTTCAGGGCTCAAAGGTCACCTTGCAAAATGCCAGTCGATGAACGAAGCAGCCTTGGAGTAGGTGGAGCAACAAGTGTCCCTCCTGGTCAAACAGGATGAAGAAGCTGAAAGTCAGTTGGTCCTGAAACCTCAGCCAGATGATCGTTTGGAGACCACCGGTGAGACAGAAACGTCTCTGTACAAGTGCCTCGTATATGTACCCGAAGACTTGAGAGAAGATTGTACCGCAGAGTCAATGCATGAAGAGTTTAAAAAGGCTGTGGGCGACTGTAAAGGGCCTGTCACACATATCAATGTCGCCCGCTATATCGCTCATGCGTCACATATTATTCGTCGCCTGAGCGATGTGGAATTATCGCAGGTAAGATGTCACATGCGTCAATATGACCCAGCGATGCGGTGATATCTCCATCTTGCGAGCGATTTTATTTAGTCGCTTGTACGTTGTCAAAATAGAAAATACGTCGCTGAGTTTAGTGTCACACGCAGCGATGCACAAGGTCTACTGAGCGATGAGCGACAGGTTTTACGTCTGGCAGTGAAACCTGCGATCCGCGATCAGCGACATATCGCTGGTTGCATCGCTTGGTCACACGCTTCAATGTCGCTCCTACGTCACTTTTACGTCGCTTGAGCGACTGAAAATCCGTGACGCATGAGCGACATTGACAGCGATATCGACGCGTGTGACATACCCTTAAGGTGTATTCGACCTCAGAAACTAAACAGCTGGTGGTCCTGTCCACAACTGAAGTCACTGTGAAAAGAGTGGCTATCCTAATTGACATGCACTGGCGATCTGTTCGCATAAAGTTGATTGTCCGGTTAAAGACTGAAGAAACTGGTAGACAGTTGGAGCTTATGAGGAACACTCAAAATCTGCAGGAGGAAGTCATCTGGGTGCCTCACGCTCTGGTGAGAAAAGTCATTGGCAGAAATGGCCAAACCATGCAAATGATGGTAAAGAAGTCTGGTGTGGTGAAAGTAAGCAGTCCAAATGATCACTAAGATGGGATACCTGATGAAGATGGTATGGTTTCGTTCTTCGCAGTAAGAATCATGGTATCAGTTACATATGGATTTTTGAGCTGACAGTTTTCCTTTAACAATCCCGTTCAAGGCTGCGGTTGTCTCGATTGCTTGTGCACCTTTTTCTACCACACATTTTCCTTCCACTCAAAAGATCATTGCTTAAGAAGCTGGCTGTATACAGAGTGCTGTATCCAAGCATATCAATGGAAAGTTGTGATTTACCCTCCTTGTGGAGTGTGTCAATGACTACCTGCTGGACATCAGTCAAGTCAGCAGTCTTCCCCATGATTGTGTAGGCTACTGAACCAGACTAAGGGACAATTTTAAATGCTTTGAAGGTGTTTTGTGTTCATTATTCTATTTTTCTGAGATAATGAATTTGGGGTTTTCATTTGCTGTAAGCCATAATCATCAACATTAACTGAAATAAACACTTGAAAATTTGTAATAACTATATAATATATGCATTATCCAAACAATAATGAGTAGTCCAAGCACTGATGAATGCGATTAATAACCGCATTCATCCACCACCAGAAAATCTGCAAAAAATCAGTGCAAAAAATCCGCACAGGAATCACACAAAAAGCTCTCTGTTTATAATAAATATTTTTTCTTTTTTCCAGTTTGTAGCAAGTGCTATCAAAAAAGTATCAAAAACAGGGCTATTGGTCTGTACGTTTTTTGCAAAAAATATACGTAAGCTGTCTCACCTCGTCACGGTTGCCCTAGCGAGACAGTCCCTAGCTGATGTGTGCATTTAAAACCTGAGTGTGTGAACAATACCTCAATCCAGGCTCCAGCCAGGACTCCACTCCTGCATGCATTATGTATTGAATTACTGAAATAAATTAACTTTTTGATGATATTCTAATTCATTGAGATGCACTTGTACATGTCATCAAAGTTCTGGAGGGTGACCTGGCATGTTAAAATGATAGACAACACTACCAGATTACCGTATATACTCGCGTATAAGCCGAGTTTTTCAGCCCAAAAATTGGGCTGAAAAGTACCCCCCTCGGCTTATACGCGAGTCAGTGCTGTATACCGATGTATACATCGGTACATACCGATGTATACATCGGTATACAGCAGCCCCCGCATCCCCAGTAATGCAGGGCCCCCCCAGGGTCTCTCCGGTCACCTGTAAAGCAAGCTATACTTATCAGTGTCCCGTTCGCACCCGCCGCTGCCGACATCCACGATCCTCCATCTTCATGCGACTCCTCTTCCTGTTTCTGTGCGCGTCGCCGGCAATGACGTCATTCCCGGCGACGCGCACAGGAAACAGGAAGAGGAGTCGCATGAAGATGGAGGATCGCGGATGTCGGCAGCGGCGGGTGCGAGCGGGACACTGATAAGTATAGCTTGCTTTACAGGTGACCGGAGAGACGCTGGGGGGGGCCTGCATTACTGGGGCTGCCTGTATACTACCGCTGGGGCTGCTATATACCTCTGGGGCACTGTATACTACCACTGGGGCTGCTATATACCTCTGGGGCTCTGTATACTACCGCTGGGGCTGCTATATACCTCTGGGGCCCTGTATACTACCACTGGGGCTGCTATATACCTCTGGGGCCCTGTATACTACCACTGGGGCTGCTATATACCTCTGGGGCCCTGTATACTACCGCTGGGGCTGCTATATACCTCTGGGGCCCTGTATACTACCACTGGGGCTGCTATATACCTCTGGGGCCCTGTATACTACCACTGGGGCTGTATATACTACCACTGGGGCTGTATATACTACTGGGGCTGCGTGTATACTACCACTGGGGCTGCTGTATCTACCTCTGGGACTGGTGTATACCACACTGCTGGGGGCTGTATACTTGTGCTAGGGTCCACCCTCGGCTTATACACGAGTCAATAGATTTTCCCAGGTTTTGGGGGCAAAAGTAGGGGGGTCGGCTTATACACGGGTCGGCTTATACACGAGTATATACGGTAATAGGGATCAGTACATGGAAACCAGAACCACATAACTATATATAGTAGAGAAAAGAGATTTGCCAAACAAGGCATCACTTAATATAAAAGTAAATATTTTATTTACTAGATGGGGGCCCGATGCTATTGCATCAGGAGCGTGGTGACGTCGCGATGGGGGCAACGGCTGTCTCTCCTGCCTGTGCTCTCTCCCTTGACCCGTTTCCCCCCTGTGTGCCGTCTTCTCCCCTCACGTACGCTCTCCTTTGAGCTGTCTCCATCCTGTGCGAACTCCCTGTGTGCTGTCTCTTTCCCCTGAGCGGTCAACCCCCTGTGCGTGCTCTCTGCCCCCCTTGCGCTCTTGCCCCTCCCCATGCGCTCTCTCCCCTCCATTGTGGTCTCTCTCCCCTGTGGTGTCCAAAGATGGTGGCTGCCTAATTGACTTACACAGGCGCCGGATATACGCGTGCACTATTATTCAGGTGGTGATGTGTCCACGGCAGCAGCAGCTGTGGTTTCAAGTGGCGGTTGTCACGGGCAGCAGTACCAATACCGCCAGTGGGTGCCATATTTGCCATTTTTGCACACCCATGTGATGGCAGTGGAGAGGCACGTTATAGTAGGACATCCAGATGCCAGATGAGACAGCGCAATTATGTAACTGCCCCCCTATGCACTCTCTCTGCCCTTCTTTCTGCCACACCGCCGCCATCTTTGTGCACCCAAGTGTCCAAAGATGGCAGCGGTATGAGTGCCTGCACATGCCCAGCACGCACAGGTGAGTTACTCAGACTGCTGCCATTTTTGGACATCCAGTTGTCGCCTGAGTAACTGGGCATGCATGCTACGTACATGCATGCACAGTTACTGAGCAATGGTGTATGCGCCGGCAAGGTGTGGCGACCACGGTGGGTGGCGAAGAGCGGTGGTGATGTGTTTCGTCAGTTTCAGGTGGCAGCGGGTGAGGGCAGGTACTGCCCAATGGGCCAGTGAGTGCCATATTTGCACACCCATCATTTGGATGTGAAAGGATGACATCGGGTTGGAAGTGAATGATGGATGCCGCAAGAGGATTATGTAAGTAGATATTGCACAATTAAAAAGACCACATACAATTTTAAAACAATTAAAGCCAATATGCTACATAAAATCACCATAGCATTTCCCATAATAGAGCTAATGCCTAACAGACCTGTAATGCCTGTTGGATAATATTAGACTTGAGCACCAAAAACCCTGGTTAACAGCTAATATACTAGTGTGTACATAAATTTGACATTCTAGGGATAAAATCCCTAGACATCACAGTAGGGGAATAATGCGACTGGACAATTAAAACAATGATACAGTTGCAATGCCAGTATAAATGTGTGCAAAATGTTAGTAAGAGCTATACCAAGCATTAATAAATAACAAAATGATATCTAGTAATACTGTAATTTCCTCCAGGATCAATAAAGTTTATCTTATCTTATCTTATGTTAGTAAAGTTAATAAAACTGTAGAATGTAAACCAGCAAGGGCAGCGTGTTGCCCAGGCTGTACCAGTTTGTCATTGTTAATTTGCTTACCGTAAACTACATCTATAATTTTGTATGTAATCCCTTCTCATGTACAGCACCATGGAATTAATGGTGTTATATAGATAATAATAATAGGAATAAAACGGACATAAGTGAAGTGTTATCTTATGCCCATTAGGAGACAGTTTAATACTTCTTGTATAAAAAGTAAAATAAACACAGCAAAACTGAGCAGGATACTATTGGCACAATGACAAATGTTATGTATTATCAGTAATGTGTAAAAAAGGGATGGTGTAACATCTAACAAAATCAGTGTATGCAGGCAAAAATATGGAGGCAGAAAGGAACCCTACGCATATGGCTACTAACTGTATGGCTTCCTCATGGGTGATATATAGATTAAGTATCATCAGTTATGCATCAAAAAAAAAATATGGTAAGTGTGGTCCAAAAATGATTTATTATATATGTACAGTTAGGGCCAGAAATATTTGGACAGTGACACAAGTTTTGTTATTTTAGCTGCTTACAAAAACATGTTCAGAAATTCAGCCATTATATATATAATATTGAAAGTGCACACTCCTAGCTGCAATATGAGAGTTTCAACATCCAAATCGGAGAAAGGGTTTAGGAATCATAGCTCTGTAATGCATAGCCTCCTCTTTTTCAAGGGACCAAAAGTAATTGGACAATGGACTCTAAAGGTTGCAATTAACTCTGAAGGCGTCTCCCTCGTTAACCTGTAATCAATGAAGTAGTTAAAAGGTCAGGGGTGGATTCCAGGTGTGTGGTTTTGCATTTGGAAGCTGTTGCTGTGACCAGACAACATGCGGTCAAAGGAACTCTCAATTGAGGTGAAGCAGAACATCCTGAGGCTGAAAAAAAAGAAAAAATCCATCAGAGAGATAGCAGACATGCTTGGAGTAGCAAAATCAACAGTTGGGTACATTCTGAGAAAAAAGAAATTGACTGGTGAGCTTGGGAACTCTAAAAGGCCTGGGCGTCCATGGATGACAACAGTGGTGGATGATCGCCGCATACTTTATTTGGTGAAGAAGAACCCGTTCACAACATCAACTGAAGTCCAGAACACTCTCAGTGAAGTAGGTGTATCTGTCTCTAAGTCAACAGTAAAGAGAAGACTCCATGACAGTAAATACAAAGGGTTCACATCTAGATGCAAACCATTCATCAATTCCAAAAATAGACAGGCCAGAGTTAAATTTGCTGAAAAACACCTCAAGAAGCCAGCTCAGTTCTGGAAAAGTATTCTATGGACAGATGAGACAAAGATCAACCTGTACCAGAATGATAGGAAGAAAAAAGTTTGGAGAAGAAAGGGAACGGCACATGATCCAAGGCACACCACATCCTCTGTTAAACATGGTGGAGGCAACGTGATGGCATGGGCATGCATGGCTTTCAATGGCACTGGGTCACTTGTGTTTATTGATGACATAACAGCAGACAAGAGTAGCCGGATGAATTCTGAAGTGTACCGGGATATACTTTCAGCCGAGATTCAGCTAAATGCTGCAAAGTTGATTGGACGTGCTGCTCATAGTACAGATGGACAATGACCCCAAGCATACAGCCAAAGCTACCCAGGAGTTCATGAGTGCAAAAAAGTGGAACATTCTGCAATGGCCAAGTCAATCACCAGATCTTAACCCAATTGAGCATGCATTTCACTTGCTCAAATCCAGACTTAAAACGGAAAGGCCCACAAACAAGCAAGACTTGAAGGCTGCGGCTGTAAAGGCCTGGCAAAGCATTAAGAAGGGGGAAACCCAGAGTTTGGTGATGTCCATGGGTTCCAGACTTAAGGCAGTGATTGCCTCCAAAGGATTCGCAACAAAATATTGAAAAGAAAAATATTTTGTTTGGGTTATGTTTATTTGTCCAATTACTTTTGACCCCCTAAAATGTGGAGTGTTTGTAAAGAAATTGGTACAATTCCTACATTTTCTATCAGATATTTTTGTTCAACCCTTCAAATTAAACGTTACAATCTGCACTTGAATTCTGTTGTAGAGGTTTTATTTCAAATCCAATGTGGTGGCATGCAGAGCCCAACTCGCGAAAATTGTTTCACTGTCCAAATATTTCTGGCCCTAACTGTATATATACAGGTGCATAAAAAATGAATTGAATTACTGAAAAAAAAATATTTTTTTTAATTTTTAATAGATAAAGAGAAATGCATATATTATATAAGGTCATTATAAACAGAGTGATCTATTTAAAGTGTTTATTTCTGTAAATGGTGATGATTATGGCTTACAGCCAATGAAAACCCAAAGGTCATTATCACAGAAAATTCAAGAAGGGAGGACGAAGGGTTAAAAACCGCACTGCCATATTCCATGAGACATCAAAGGGTCAATATAATATTGATTTATTAGTCAACGTGTTTCAGGGCCCACAGAAATGCCCTGAAACATGGCAATATTACATTTATTTATGCTGAGGAAGGAGCCAGTGATCCCTGAAATGGGTTGACTAATAAATCAACATTATATTCACCCTTTGATGTCTCATGCAATACGGCAACAAGGTTTTTAACCCTTCATACTCCCTATTCTATATGCACCACGCAGGACAAAAGCAACCGTGATATGTTTTTATTGTGGTTGTCACTCTCACAACCACACAAGGTGAAGCCTCTAATAATATAAATAATAATGTTTATTCATTTATATAGCGCTATTAATTCCATAGCACTTTACATACACCAGTAATGCTATCCCTATTGAGGCTCACAATCTAAATATCCTATCAGTATGTCTTTGCAATGTCTCTGATACCTCGTTAGGTAATATTTTCTCAGATCTCTTCATCCCCCCTATTTTAACTTTCTGAGATAATGACCTTTGGGTTTTCATTGGCTGTAAGCCATAAACATCAATATTAACAGAAATAAACACATGAAATAGATCACTGTTTGTAATGACTCTATATAATTATGTGTTTCACTTTATGTATTGTACTAATGAAACAAATTAACCTTTTTGATTATATTCTAATTCATTGAGATGTACCTGTGAATACACATTGGTGTAAAAGAAAGTGTTTGGAAAAGAATAAGAATTCAGGAAGGGGCATTTTTATCACACTTGAATATTTCAGATCACCAAGTGAATCTAAATATTATACATAGATAACACAAGTAATCACAACATACAGTTTCTAAATGAAGGTATTTATTATTAAGGAAAAAGAAATCCAAACCTACAGGGTCCTGTGTGATTATTGATCAACCCTAAACCTAATAACCGGTTGGGCTACCCATAGTAGCAACAACTGCAATTAAGCATAAGGGTACCTTTACATGTCGCAACATTGCATGCAATTTTCACTGCAACCAGTAAGTTTCAAGTGAATCATGGACACATTGTTCCATTTTGTTGCTGTGTACAAATGTAACAATGTGTCCATGATTTCACTGCAACCAGCAAATTGCAAGTGAAATTGCATGCAATGTTGCGACTTGTAAAGGTACCCTTAGTGATAACTGCCAATGAGACTTTTACAACTCTCTGCAAAGATGAGTTGGCCAAAATTCTTCCAGAGTTGTAATTTAGCCACATTGGAGGGTTTCAGACCAAGAATCACCTTTTTAGGGTCACGTCACAGCATCTCAATTGCAGTAAGGTCAGGACTTTGACTAGGGCACTCTAAAGCCTTAATTTTGTATTTCTTAAACCATTCAGAGGTAAGCTTGCAGGTGTGTCTTGGATAATTGGGTCTGCTGAATAAACCAACTGCGCTTCAGCTTGAGGTCACGAACAGATGGCCACACCATCTCCTTCAGGAATTTTTGAACAACAGAATTCATGGATCCATTTACCACAGCAATTCTTCCAGGTCCTGAAGCAGGAAAACAGCCCCAGACCATCTCACTAACACAATCATATTTTACAGTTGGGATGCTGTCACTTTTCTGTAGTGATGTTTTAGGCTGGCTTCAGACTTGTGGTGCGTCCAGATTAAGATGAAAACAGAAGGTGATACAGCAGGCGGTCGCCGCATTGGGATGTATCAGGACTTTTCATGATCTGCTACGTAACAGCCTACTTGCGGCACCGATCCGGCAAGCCCCATTCATTCTCTACAGGGCTTGCAGTCAGGTGCGGAAAGTGCAACATTGCAGAATCCGGCACTTGCGGCACCGCAAAAAACGCTGCTAGCATTGTTTTTTTTGTGCGGCCACAAATGCGGATCTGCCAATACCGCACTTGCCACACCTGACCGCAAGCCCCATAATGAATGAATGGGGCTTGCCGGATCGGTGCTGCAAGTTGGCCGTTACCCGGCAGATCTGGTGACATCTGCCGAATCTGCCACGAATTACACATTACTGCAGATGTGAAAACAGCCTTACTTCTACACCAAATGTAATAGAACATACACTTTCCAGAAAGTTCAATTTTTGTCTTGTCAGTTCAGATTATTCATCCAAAAGTCTTGGAGTTCATCCAGATGTTTTCTGGCAAAACTGAGATGTCACCATGTTCTTTTTGCTCAGCAGTGGTTTTTGTCTTGGAACTCTGCCATGCAAGCCATTTTTGAGAAGCCTCTTTCTTTTGGTGGAGTCATGAACAGTAACCTTAACGTAGGCCTGCAGATCTTTGGATGTTGTTGTGGTGTCTTTTTTGACCTCTTGCATGAATTGTCGCTTCCCTCTTGAGGTAATGTTGGTCATCTGACCACTCCTGGGAAGTTTCACCACTGTTTCATGTATTTGCCATTTGTGGATAATCAGGTTGTAGGGAAGAAAATGGTGTGTCACGGTCCGCGCTGCCAGAAATCCTTTACTCCCAAGAAATGTACATGAAGCTGGAACTTCAAAAGAACTCCTTTATTGTATCCTACGCGTTTCGGTGCCCTCCTGGCACCTTCCTCAGGGATTCCTCCACCACATCAACTGCTCATATTTATAGCACATCTCATAATAGTAATTAGTGGGAGTATACATCAATAATGACATCAAAATCGTCATCAGAAAGGGAAGGGTTACAGATTTTGGCGCAAAAAACTTTAAAAACAAGTATTCAATAAATAATTAATAACCTGTTTTTTACAATATGTATGCATATCATGTTAAGTAAAATGTGCAAAAAAATCGGCGAAATTAGCAGCAGAAACGCCAGTAAAAAATCTCTAAAAAAGCTAGACAAAAAAATTTCTCACTAATATGAGGTGTTCTACTCTACTCTCTGGGGGATAGAACCAGCGGGTCTCATTAGATTGATAAGAAGGATTCCTTATCAGTGCCTAGGGCCACTTGTTCTGTTATATAGGAGGCCAGACTAGTAGGACATTCATTTCTGCCCTTAAGATCCTTGAGATTAAAAAGTGCTTTCGTCCTTCACTAGGACCAAGACCAAATTACAATCAAAAAGAGAAATAGATAGGCGTAGACACAAGTCTCCGGATTTCAAGACATTTCATATAACCCCAATTATGAAACGTCACGGAAAAGAATATTTTATTAATTGGATAAAAACGTGGGTTTCAAGCATAGAATCCTAAATGAAATGCAGGAGGGGGTAGCCCTACGAGTAGAATCACTAAAATATTTTTATATAGTAAAAATTTATAATAATAATAATAACTAATCAATCCTAATAATAATAATAATTAATTAATTCGATTGTTATAATACTAAAAACAAAAACAAGGGTTCCTCTTTCTGCATGTTTTTCTAAGGAGAATTTATCCAACTTTTCTGTGGAGTATCAGTATAAGTGCGTGTACTTTTATCCAAGAATGCCCGGGTTCTACCCCCCCGAGTGGAAAATTAATACTTAACAACAATACATTAAGCGATCCATCAAGTATGACATGGTTACAGTCTATTTATACAGATCCTCACTTATGTAATCAAAAAGTCCCGAAAGACACAAGGGCGGATGTAAATATTTCACAACTTTTATTTTAGGAATACCTGACAACAAGTTTTATTCCATAAACAATTTCATAAATAAGAAAAGGGCGGAAGACATATAATTATCAGCAAACAGTGAGCTTCTGAAAAATATCACAATAGCAGGATTATATATACCTAGAAGTATTCTCTGGTGGTACAGATGGAGGGGTAGACCACGTGACTATGCGGTGGTTATGCAAATATCAGAAAAATCATTAATATATATAGATATGGGCCAGTTTAATCTAAAGGACTGTCAAACTATTAGAATCAAAGATAGAGTTCTATCAGGATTGTTGCAGTATGCATATAACTGGGCCTTTCACACTAGGGCCAGATCTACTCAAAGTATCTAGCTGCAACAAAAGATCTGATATCTCAACATTGATCCCATTCAATCGTCCAAATAAGATTACTATTTGGCACACAGATCCTCACTTATGTCTTATTTATACAGATCCTCACTTATGTCTATGTATGAAATTTGCAAGGTCCAGTTTTGTGTGGTAATAGTCTATTATATCCACAAGATGGCAGAAATCCGGATGTTGTTGTCAAGACAACAAACTAGGTACCAAGTCTTCGCAAGTATATATTACCGCCAGTAGGGGCGCACAAACAACATCTCTGTCTTGTTAACTACGAATGTGCCAGTTTGCAAAGCTTCGTTCAAGAAAGCATGAAGAAGAACGTGGTGTAGAAGTGTGAGTGTAGGTCAAACTATTTTTGTTTGTGTGTTCTCTATTAGTATCTGATAGATCTCAATTACTTTGTTTTTCATTTGTTCCTGGATTTCTTTGCATCGTGGCATGATGTCCTTTTGAGAATCTTTTGGTCCACTTCACTTTTTCAGGCAGGTCCTGTTTAAGTGATTTCTTGATTGAGAACAGGTGTGGCAGTGTGTAAAGGGAAATTGAATTCAGCTTCCTAAATAAACCACAGTTAATTTATGTTTTAAGGGGAGGGGGCAATCACTTTTTCATGCAAGATCCTGTAAATTTGAATTTCTTTTCCCCTTAATATTAAAGACCTTCATTTATAAACTTAATTTTGTGTTCACTTGTGTAATCTTTGTCTAATATTTAACTTTGTGTGGTGATCTGAAACTTTAGGTGTGAAAAACATGTTAGGTAAGTTAGGAAATCAGGAAAGGGGGATACACTTTTTCACCAGGGCTGTGGAGTCAGTAAGCCAAACCTCAAACTCCCAATTTCTCTGACTCTGACTGCGACACCACGTCTCCGACTCCCTCATACATGGCTCATGTTTAGGTGATACATTTTTGTGGTACAATGTGAACATATGGCTTTTAATCATTATTATGATATAATAATCAAGCTATTTAGACAGAACAGAATAATAATTCATAATAATATCCAGCACATACTACACTGAATTACTGTACTCAATCTATTATTTGTTAGGAGTCTAATGGGGACGTCACACACGTCAATATCGCTTGCAATATCGCTGAAGCACATGACGTTGAAGCAATATTGACGTGTGTGACAGGGCGCATCAACCAGCGATAAATCACTGGTTGATGGTCGCCAGGTTTTAGAATCTGCTCTAAAACCTGGGGATGGTCGCCCGGTGGACACGCATCATCGCCGTGCGTGACACCAGGAGACGAGCGAGAGGCCAGCTCACAGTGCCTCTCAGCAAGCGCTGGTACCCATGGTAAACAACGGGTAACTAAGCACCGCACAGCGCTTAGTTACCCACTTGTTTACATGGTTACCAGCGTTCTCGCTGGTACTGATCGCTGGTGAGTCTGCCTGTGTGACAGCTCACCAGCGATCAGCCTTCAATGTCGCCAGCGATTAGATCGCTGGTGACATTGATGTGTGTGACATCCCCATAAGTCAATTAATTTTATACCAACTTTGACTCCACCAAAATGGGCACCAACTCTGACTCCAACCCCACAACCCTGTTTTTTAAACCATTGCGTGTGTGTGTGTGTGTATATATATATTTATACATACACACACATACTCTAAACTCAGTGCATCGCAGGTAGTGCTAATCACCATGTTTGTTGGTATATCTTAAAGCACAAGTGAGGTGGGAGGAAAGTTAGGACCAGAGATCCTGTACTAACCTTGGCAGCCCTATGCCAAATACTAGATCAGGAAAAAAGCTTTAACAATTTGGTACTGTGATGTAGCTTTGCAACTTTACTACAGCATCAAATTGAAATGATACCCCTTTCTGAAAGCAATCTCCTAGTCAAAAAGACAGGAGAGATATGGAAAAAAAATCTCCATGGAACCTTGGTAATAGAAGAGAAAAAAATCACTGCATCAAGCAAGATAGTTAAATTTTCCTAATTATATGGAGCATAACTCACAGAGCATGAAAAAACCCACCTTAATTGAAGTCCTGACAGAGGTCACAAGTTGTAATAATAATACTCTTTATTTATTTAGTGCAAACATATTTTACAGCGCTTTACAATTCAGTGGTTCATATACAGTCATAAGAAAAACTTATAATAATTAAAGCAAAATTAAAGATGAACCTGCACATAAGAACTTACAATCCACAATGAGGTGGAGGTGACACAAACTACAGGTGCTTATTTACAATGATGGCCCAGCAACCTTGAAGAAATGAGGGGTGGGTAAAGGTTGCATAAGCCATCACCAGCCAATTTGTGTAGACCCTTTGGGTTTGGTGGAGTTTGACGCAGAGTTGTGTTCAGAGAAATAGTGAATGGGCTATATATAAAGATCTTCGAATAGGAAGTGTGATTTGCCGCCTTATAAAGATGTGTTTTAGGGAGCACCTAAAACTGTGTAAGTTGTGGATAGTCCTAATTTCTTGCAGGATGGTATTGGGGCAGCTTGGAAAAAGTCTTGGAGCGGGAGTGGAAGGTTCAGATTAGTGGGAATGTTAGTCAAAGGTCACTTGTAGAACATAGAGAATGGGTACAGTGAAAGACAGAGGAGAGAGAAGATATAGGGAGGCTCCGTGCTGTGAAGAGCTTTGTGGGTGAGAGCAATCTTAATTGTAAATCTGCATGCACCTACACTATTAAGGCTGGCTTCACACTTGCGGACCCCTCCGCAGCGTCCTGCGGAGGGGATCCGCAAGCTGACCGCAGCCACCGCCGGCCCCTATGTTTATAATGGGAACCACGGTGCTGCACAGGTCTGCGCATGACCGTGCACTCCCATTCACTGCAATACGTGATTTGTACGTAGGCGGATGCCCGCGCACAAGTCACACACTCTCGTCCGCATCCTGAACGCGACATGGAAT
Organism: Allobates femoralis; assembly: GCA_033576535.1. NCBI lineage: Eukaryota > Metazoa > Chordata > Amphibia > Anura > Aromobatidae > Allobates > Allobates femoralis. The sequence continues at coordinate 363,261,213 of JARQOC010000003.1, forward strand.
CTCCTGTCAGGCATCGTAGCCACCAAGCTACAGAACCATATGAATCAGTACAAGGATCCAGCTCAGAAAGGCATTGGGAACAACACCAGAGGCTCTAAGCACCAGCTGCTAGTGGATACACCAGTCGCTCAAGACTCAAGATCCAGACAGACCAATCTCTGCATAGCCAGGATTGACTACAGAAAAGCCCATGACTCAATGCCACACAAATGCATCTGTGAATGCTTGGCACTCTACAATGTCAACAGGAAATTAAGAACCTTCCTCAGAAACTCAATGGGGCTATGGAGAACAACACTGGAAGTCAACTCAAGGCGACTAGCACAATTGTCCACCAAATTTGGCATATATCAAGGTGATACACTGTCCTTATTGCTGTTCTGCATTGGCTTAAACCCCCTCAGTCAGATAATTACAGAGTCTGGCTATGGATACTAGTTCAAGAGTGGAAATATCATGAGCCACCTGCTCTACATGGATGACATCATGCTGTATGCGAAAAATGAATGAGACATCAGTTCACTCATCCACCTGACAAGGATCTACAGAGAAGACATCGGGATGTCCTTCGGACTGGACAAATATGGTAATAAAAGAGAGGCAAAATAGTAAAGACTGATTGTGTAAAATTACCGGCAGGGCGCATAGCAGATGCACAGTCCTGTTCAAAGTACCTCGGCATCCCACAGGGATATGGTAATGATGATGAGGAGGAAAGCAGGAGCATTCAAATACCATCAAAGGGTAAGACAGGTCCTGAAGAGCCAGCTCAGTAGGAAGAATAAGATCCGTGTCATCACTACATACGCCTTGCAGTCATCAGATACCCTGTTGGCATAGTGTGCTGGCCAAATGAAGAAATGGAACCTGCACATGTGAAGACCCGGAAGCTTCTTACAATGCATGGAGGTCTCCACCCCAAGTCTAATACCCAAAGATTTTATTCCAACAGAAAGGAGGGTGGTTGAGGCTTGATAGGCATCTAAGCCACCATCATGGACGAAGCAAGGAGTATCTAGGAATACATCAGAAAAATTGCATCAAAAGTTGAGATGATGAGGGAGAGTCTAAGGCAGCAACAACAACAGTCCTGGAAGGAAGAACAGGAACATGAAATGCCATGGTAAGACAAGCCGCTGCATGGGTTGTACCATCAAAAGATTGCCAATAGCTGGCAAAAGCTGGACTACAAGACAGCGCCTGCTCTTGTGCCACTATGATTAGTGCCTCTGTGCTAAGTACCAGATCCACAGAAGCAGGGATCTACCACACAATACAAGACCCAAGGTGAAAACTATGCAAAAAATCTCTGAAACTGTCCAACACATAGTGGCAGGATTCAAAATGAAAGCAGGAACAGTGTACACCGAACGCCACAACCAAGTAGCAGGAATTGTATACAAGAACATCTGTACAGCATATGGGCTAAGTCCCCTAAGTCCAGGTGGGAGACGCGAGAAAAAGTGGTGGAGAATGAAAGGACTAAAATCCGGTTGGACTTCAAGATCCAGACGATAAGCAGGTGTTTGCTAACCAATCAGATATCGTGATAGTAGACAAGGAGCAGAAGACAGTAATGATAATAGATGTGGCAGTGCCAAGTCACAGAAATATCAGAATGAAGGAATATGAGAAGCTGGAGAAATGCCAGGAACTCAAAAAAAAACAACTGTAGAAGATATGGAAGGTGAAGGCAACAGTGATTCCAGTGGTGATCAAAGCACTTGGAGCAGGGACCCCTAAGTTGGAAAAATGGCTGCAACAAAGCACTTGGAGTAGCGACCCTTAAGTTGGAAAAATGGCTGCAACAGATCTCAAGAGAAACATCTGAACTTTCTGTCCAGAAAAGCGCAGTGCTGGGAACAATTGATATCCTGTGTAGAACCCTCAAACTCCCAGGCCTCTGGTAGGGAACCCGAGAATGAGGAAGGATAAATAATAACCAACCCACAGGGTGAGAAGGTATGTATAGAAGCCATACATACTGTATTTTGCAGACTATAAGACACCTAGGTGCGTGAGGGGTCCGCTCAGATACAGAGCTACAGTGTCCTGAAATATACCCAAAATTACCACCAACAGCATTCAACTTAAAGAGGACCTGTCACCAAACCAGGCATGGTGATCTAATTACAGCACTGGATGCAGAATGTCTGCTGCATCCAAGCAAGGGGTCCCCCAGCCCTTGAGCCCCTCTGTACCCCGAGTAAATACACTTAGAAAACTTACATCCTGCAGCCAGAAAGGAGGTGGCTAGAGGCTAGAGCCGAAGGGCAGATTCACACCCCCTGCATGTTTAATCTGCCCACCACTGCCAATCATTGTCTCCCTCTTCTGCAGCATTAAAAAATGGGAAAGGAAACGGTGTTCACCAGTCCGCGCTGCCAGGATCCACTTATTCCAGGGAAGAAACTCACGATCAGATGTGATATGATCAAAACCTTTTATTGCATCCAACGCGTTTCAACGCCTTTCCTGGCGTCTTACTGTGTGATTCCACGTGCAAGTGGTCGGTGGGAGTCCAGCAGCAGCCATCCGGATAAAACACTACATGTCTGTATACCAGTTGTGGGTCGCACAACTGAAATAGGTGAGTGGTTCCTTTATACCACCGTACTATAAGTGTCTAAGTGATAAGGCACTATTGCGCCTCTTGTTCCCCTTCCCCCTCTTTCTTTCTTCTGCAGCATAACACAGAGGTTTTTTTTTGTTTTTTTTAAATGGCCGTTTAGCCCCATCCCCTGCGGTGACGTCACCGCTTATACCCATCCTGCTCTATGGTTAGCATAGAGCAGGGTGGGTATAAGCGGTGATGTCACTGCAGGAGGCGGGGCGGCCGGCCTCCTGCTCTGACATCACCACCTTTCCCCGCCCTGCTCTATGTTAACCATAGCGCAGGGCGGGTATAAGTGGTGACGTCACCGCAGGGGCAGGGCTAAACGGCCATTTCTATAGAAAAATAAAAAAATAAAATAACTCTGTGTTATGTTGCAGAAGAGGGAGACAGTGATTGGCAGCGGTGGGAAGATTAAACATTCAGGGAGTGTGAATCTGCCCTTCGGCTCCAGCCTCTAGCCACCTCCTTTCTGGCTGCAGGATGTAAGTTTTCTGAGTGTATTTACTCGTGGTACAGGGGGCTCAAGGGCTGGGGGACCCCTTGCCTGGATGCAGCAGACATGCTGCATCCAGTGCTGTAATTAGATCACCATGCCTGGTTTGGTGACAGGTTCTCTTTAAATCACAAAAAAAACAACAAGTCTCCACTTAGGTCCGTCATCTGTTAACGGAATTACAGGGGGCCTTCCACATTAACTGGTAGCACAAAGGCTTTGGGGTAGAGGGGCAGGGGAGCCATAGCGATTTTCCAAAGAAAAGTCAAGCAAAACCTGCACTCCCAAATTCAAATGCTCCACACTCTCATCTAAGAACCACAATGTGTCTAAACCCCGAGAATATCCACATTTGGCATTGTTGCAGTAAGGAAGCCCCCTTAATTTGAAGCCTCCATTTTTACAAAAGCACGAGATTGGCACCACATATGGGCACTAATGTACTGGGAACTACAAGGGCTTATTTGCAATTTTTAATTCCGCAATATTCACTGCCTTTGACTCCATGAGTGTTCTTCAGAGACAAAACCGGCACTACACCCATAGATGATTTGTGATTTCTACAATGTAGCCACTTGAGTGGATTTCTGCTGTTTTGGCACTTAGTGGCTCTTAGTGGTGTCCACAAACTATTCTAGGATAATCTTCGCTCCAAAAATCAAATGGCACTCCTTCCCTCCTGAGCCCTGTCGTGTGCCCAAATAATCCTTTACAGACACCTCTGGGTATTGCCATGTTCAGGAGAAACTGTGTGACACATTATGGGGCTTTTCTTCACCACCTAATTGTATAAAAATTTATTATACACCTACTATCTGCTATCTCTTTGATAATTCTCTTCTTGACCCTCCACAATCCGGCTTCCGCTCTTTACATTCTACTGAAACTGCCCTCACTAAAGTCTCTAATGATCTACTAACAGCTAAATCTATTGGTCACTACTTCCTGTTGATTCTCCTAGATCTCTCAGCTGCATTCGATACTGTGGATCACCAGCTCCTCCTCTATATCCTCAGCTCTATTGGGCTCAAGGAAACTGCTCTCTCTTGGTTCTCTTCCTACCTCTCTGACCGCTCCTTCACTGTATCTTTCACCGACTCCTCTTCCTCTCCTCTTCCCTTCACGGTTGGGGTTCCTCAGGGTTTGGTCCTAAGTCCCCTTCTTTTCTCTCTATATACTGCCCCTATTGGACAAACCATCAGTAGATTTGGTTTTAGTACCACTTCTATGCTGACGACACCCAATTATACACATCTTCTCCTGACATCACCCCCACATTACTACAAAATACCAGTGATTGTCAGTCTGCTGTCTTTAAGTTAGAGAGAAGACATGATGTTAAACTGAATCTGTCAAAACCTGATCATCTTATGTTTCCTCCCTCTCCTAACCTTCCAAAACCTAATATTGCCATTTCTGTTTGTGGTTCTACCATTACTCCTCAGTAGCACGCTCGCTGTCTTGGGGTTATATTTGACTCAGATCTCTTCTTCTCCCCCCACATCTGGTCACTTGCTCACTCATGTCACCTACATCTCAAAACATCTCTAGAATTGGACCTTTTTTTTTTTACTATTAACTCTGCAAAAACTAATTGTTGCCCTTATTCATTCTTGCCTGGATTACTGCAATTCTCTACTAATCGGTCTCCTTCTTACTAAACTCTCTCCTCTCCAATCCATCCTGAATGCATCAGCCAGAATCAATTCCTCTCCAACCGCTTCACCGATGCCTCTATCCTGTGCCAGTCATTGTACTGGTTGCCAATCCGCTATAGAGTATAAGATAAAATAATCACTCTCACCCACAAAGTCGTCCACAATTCTACAGCGCCCTACATATCCTCCCTCATCTCTATCTATCGCCCTACATGTGTCCTCCATTCCGCAAGTGACCCAAGACTGACATCAGCTACAATCCGAACCTCCCACTCTCATCTCCAAGACTTCTCATGAGCTGCGCCAATTCTCTGGAACGGATTACCAAAAACAATTCAATTGATTCCCAATACCAATAGTTTTAAGTAAGCCTTAAAAACGCATCTCTTTAGACTGGCCTATCACCTCACCTCACTTGTCTAACTATCTTCCCTTTTCCATATCTGACCTCGTGTGTCATCTGTCTGCATCCCCCATGCATAATATAGCACTTTATCTGTACTGTACAGATCCCGACCGGTGACTGGTTCATGCAGTGTTACGTGAATCCCGTATTTATTATATTGATGGCTGAACCATATATATGATGGCACTTTTTACCATTTACCTTTAGTGCCTCCCCTGTTTCCTCATACGGGAGAGAGTGGAATAGGGCCTATTCCATTCTCTCCCCTATGCATGGTCCACAACCTCTGCCCAATCCTAGGAGCATGTTGAGAGCTCCAGACATCTTGAGAATAAACTCACTATTATTGTAAGTGTGCCTTGGTCATATGTCTGTTTACCTGAAACACATGAATACGTGTCTATGTATATGCTAATTTTGTCAGTGATTTTCATTTTATGTAAACATAAGAACATTTCATGTGACTATCCTTCTCTTGCATTATCAGTTTAGACAAAACACTATACAATAATATACAAACTGTGGTGTTTTGGACATTGTGGCAATAGGGTTGTAGCCCCACACACCTCATATGGAGGTTGTATTGTACATGATTTTAACTTGTTTTTAAAGCCCCCGTGACACTAAACAAGATTGCTAACAAGATTGCTGCTGAGCCACAAATTTTGTGACGCAACAGCGACCTCAACAGCAATCTCGCTATGTGTGACACTTAGCAGCAATCAGGTTCCTCCTGTGAGATTGCTGATAGTTACAAACTGTTCTGGACCATTTTTTGGTCGTCGGGCTAACGCTGGGTCGCATGCATCGCTGTGTTTGACAGGGACAACGACCAACGATATCAACACTACGCCCGAGAGTGACAGGGTCCCAACGACCACCATATTGTTGCTGCATCGATGGTGAGATCTGCCTGTTTGACATCTCACAAGCGATCCCCACAGCGACGCACCGGCGATCCCGGCCAGGTCGGATCGCTGTCATGATCGCTGGTGCGTCGCCAAGTGTGACGGTACCCTAAGTGTGTAGTTTGTACTTCTTTAATATTTTCCACACAATATTTGTGGACTCTGCTGTTAGCTCTATGTCATTAGAGACCTTAATGTTTCCTTGTGCTGTTTCTACACACTTTTTCCATTGTTAGTTTAGCCTTTGCCTTGTGTATGCACAGGATTCATAGAGTTAAGCTCCCGTCACACACAACGACTCACTAGCAATCCCGACAACGATGTACCAGAAATTCTTACCAGGTCATGTCACTTTGGGGTCGCTGTTGAGATGTCAAACAGTCAGATCTCATCAGCGACTGCAGCAACAATCCAAAATGATACAGAGGTTGTTGGGAATTGTCGCTCTCGGGCGTAGTATTGAGATTGTTGGATGTTGTCCCTTTCAAACACAGCGATGCAGCGTTCCCAGCGGGAGCGCAACGACCAAAAAATGACCCAGAGCACTTTGTAACAATCAGCGATCTCACAGCAGGGGCCTGATCGCTGTTAAGTGTCACACATAGCGAGATAGTTAGCGAGATCTGTGACGTTACAAGGATCTCGCTAATGATCTCGTTATGTGTGACGCGGGCTTTAATTTCTCTCTTTGATTAAGTCATGCTGTTTTTCCGTAATCTGCTCCTATACATTGGTTGAACAAACAGAACAATATCAGTCCCCCACTGGTGTGTGTTATCCATGAAAGTCACCCTTGCAACCATGAACTTATCTTGCCAGAAAACTTTGGATAAAAAGTAAACCATAAACTCGATTTGTAGACATGTTTTCATGGTGTTTGCCACCCTCATCAGAGCATCTCACCTACACCTCTATACTATCCCCTTGTTCTGCAGAGCATCTCACCTATAATTCTATATTATTCTCCTGCCCTGCAGAGCATCTCACCTACACCTCTATGCTATCCTCCTGTCCTGCAGAACATCTCACCTACACCTCTATACTATCCCCCTGTCCTGCAGAGCATCTCACCTATACCTCTATACTATCCTACGTTCTGCAGAGCATCTACCATAACCTATAATTCTATATTCTTCTGCCCTGTTTCCGTGGGCATTCATGTCTGTGGGCATTTTTTACATATCATGTGAACATCCTCACCTGCACCTCTAAAATCATAGAAATAGCATAGATCTGAAACTTTGTAGTGCTGCAATTGGCAATTGTCTGCGTGTGCAATTTTCCTGTGGGCATTTTTCATGTGGGCATTTTTCTGGTCTCCATTGGATCACGTGCACCCATTCAAGTCTATATAGTAGTGTTGAAAATAATAGCAGTCCAATATGACTAACCAGATTAGTCACTGTTTTTGGCATAAATTATATTACCACATGTCAAACAATTTACCAGTTGGTGCAACAGATTCTAAAGGTACTTTTACATGGGGAGATGTGGTAGCGATGTCGGAAGCGATGCCGCGGGTGCGCGCTCGCTTCCGACAACGCTGCCGTACCTGTCACACAGGCAAATGTTACCTGTGACGCCGCGGTGATGTTGCCGCAGCGATCGCTCGCTGGGCTGGGAACACCCCAGCGAGCGATATACTGCAATGTTGCGAATAGGAGGCATAGCTGGCAACATCGCTATTGCAGTGTCACAGCAAGATGCAGCCAAATCGCTGATTTCACATCGCCAGGTTTTCCAACATGTTGGAAAACCTGACAACTCGCAACCAGCGATTTATCGCAGTTGCATTGTGCTGTCATACAGCATAATGCACTTGCGATGTCGCCGCTGGGATTTTTCAGCGATGTTGCGGGCGATATCGTGCCGTGTGACGGTACCTTTAGAAAACTAACAGACACAGCATTTATGATCTGCAAGTTTTTGTGTGTATTTCAATAGTTAGTTGAAAATAACAGCAGTGTGAAGTTCAATAGGTGAGGTCAATCATTTTGTGAAAAAACAGGTATCAATCAGGTGACCCTTATTTCAGGGTGAAGCCAGCACGTGTTGTACATGCATTTCTCCTTGAAAGCCTGAGAAATTCAGGTTGTTCGACACATTGTTCAGAAGAATAGTGTACTTTGATTAAAAAGTTGATCGAAGAGGCTAAAACTTTTAAAGAAGTGCAGACAAATGATAGGCTATTCAACTAAAATGATCTCCAATTCTTTAAAATGGAAAGAAAAACCAGTTAGATGTAGAAGAAACCGGAACGATGGTCGAATCTGGCGCCCATAGATTCCCATGTTAGGGGGCACCGGATCCAGGAGGATGAGATTTGGTCCGATTTTTGCCCCGGACACAAATTCTGCAAACTCCAATTTTGTGTCCGGGTCAAAAAAACGAAATGTGGTCCAGCTGTTGATGGCGCTGGTCGCACATTGAAAGAGCTCCGGCAACCGACCCGTCCTACGACGATCAAACGGCGTCCTAGCTGCTCGGATCCACGCTGAACCGAACAAACCACCTCTCCTAACACTGCTGCCTCCGGTGAGATGTCGAAGAGAGCGTCTAAACGGCCCCCAGCTGGGAATCGGCTCACGGACTACTTCTCCCCCGACCCACCACGAGCCACCCTCCCTAAGATGGCGCCGGCTACCGAACGCCTCTCCCTGGACTCCAGACCGTCGGCCAGCCCAGGCCCAAACACCCGAGGCAAATCGAAACAGCCTCCGTCTGATGACGACGCCCCGGTAACTCAGGGCATGTTGAAGGCGCTTCTGGGATCCTTCCGGGACTCCATGATGACCGAGATAGCGGCACTCTTGGGCTCCGTTAGAGAGGAGGTGAGAGCGATCGCGGAACGCACGGATCATTTGGAGGGAAAGATGGGAGAGATCGCGAAGGCGCACAACAATTTGGCCGACGATTATGCGACTATAGACAAGGAAATTAGCTCCATCAACAATGTCTTGCACCATCTCGAAGACAAACTAAGATGTAATAACTTTAAGCTCCGAGGCGTCACTGAGGCTGGAGAGGCGGAGAGCCCTGCAGCACTTGCGAAGGACTTCCTATTGACGGCTATCTCTAATCTCTCCCCGGCTCATCTGGAGATTGAGTCGGCCTTCCGGATCCCCAAACCACGGGGCCTCCCAGAGGGGACTCCCAGAGACATCCTAGTCCGTATGCATCGCCCCGGGGTTGCAGACCAGCTCCTCCGCAGGATGCGGCAGGGTCCCCCTATACAAGGCCCCTACGCCCGTGTGGCGGTGTATCAGGACCTGTCCCCTGGGACCCTAGCCCGAAGGAGGGAGTTTGCCTCCAGCTGCGGGATCCTCCGTGACAGAGGCATCCCTTACACCTGGGGTTCGCCGGTATCCCTGAACTTTCGATTTGACGGCAGACGACACTCATTCGCCTCACCAACGTTCCTACGGAAAACACTACGATCATGGCGCCTGTTCCCTGCTGCCTCGCCAGGGAGAGGGGAAGGCGCCAGGCCCCCTCCACTAGAGGATTTACCAGTCGAGCAAGTGGCTCCAGGAGACAACAATGCTGTGTGATTCCAAAGAGCAGACAAGAACTTTTAAAGTTCGGGACTACTGCGGCGGACTTGGGCCGGTTGCTATGACCTCCGCTCGTTTGGACTTTTCCACCGGTTAGTGTTCCTTTAATCGGTGTGTATTGGGGACTGGGGTCCTATGTTCCGGCTGAGCCGGTCCTTCACCTCCTCTCCCTACCCCCCCTTGGAATCTGCGCAGACCACTGTCTGTATTGCAGATCTGTTCACTAATTCGTGTGATTTACTGTTATTTACATAACGTTACTACCCTCTGACTTTCTCCTTTCTTGGATCTCTAAACTCTTTTCTAGATCTCCCACCTCTTCTTCACCCCTCCCCCCCCTTCTTCCCTGTCCTCTCTTTCGCGCCCTTTCTTCCCGCCTTTCCCTCCCTTCCGTCTTCTTCTCCCTCGCCCTCTACCCCTCCCCTTCCTCTCCAAAGAGGTCCTATCTCCTTCCTTGCCGGCTTCCGCCCACGCGTCACCAGCGCCCCCGCCATGTCTTGTAAAATTGTTTCATTGAATGTACGAGGACTAAACTCGCCGGCCAAGCGCTCCTTCCTATGGAGGGAGGCTAAGCGGCAAAGCGCAGACATACTATGTCTCCAGGAGACGCATCTCCTGGCGACAGACAACGTCAGGCTGAAACACACACAGTACCCTCATGCCTTCCATGCTAATGCGATGCAAAAAAAAGGCGGGAGTCTCCATCTTGGTGAAGCACACTGTGCAGTTCACCCTCCGTTCCGTCTACACAGACCCGGGAGGCAGATACGTGATCTTGCGCTGCGACATAGGTGCATACCTGTAACTATGGTGTAAAGTGCTCCTCCTAACACAGGGCAATTGAAATTCGCGAGAGCGCTCCTGGCACGTCTGGAGATGGAGGACGCAAACAGGTTGATAATCTGTGGGGATTTCAATGCGGTGATGGAACAGCGCATGGACGTTTCGTCCGCGCAGACCAAGAGAGGAGTTGGAATGGGCGACCTTTGTCGGGAGCGCCGCCTTCACGACGTCTGGAGGTACCACCACGCGGAGGAGAGGGACTTCTCGTTCTTCTCGTCTGTGCACAAAACATACTCCAGGATTGATTTTTTCCTGGTCAACGACCGGGCCCTGGAGCATTGTGGGTCCTCGGGGATTGGACTGATCTCCTGGTCGGACCACGCCCCGATAGACCTGGTGGTAAATCTGGGGTCGGGGGGTGGCGCTCCCCGACGATGGAGACTAAACGCGGGCCTACTTGCGGACAACGCAGTAGCGGAGTCCGTCGCAGACGACACGTTGTGGTATGCCCACAAAGCGGTCCTCCGCGGACTCCTTCTCCAAAAGGCCTCTCAGGCCAAAAAACGTAGGGAATGCCTCATGGAAGGCTGGCTCTCTGATTTGCACAGATTAGAGGATCTCCATAAAAAGTCGCCCTCCCAACACCTCCTGACCCAAATCCGCTCCATCAGGACCCAGTTGCGCTCTCATTTGCTTTACCTGCATGAAATTAGCCTACGAAAAATGCGAACAAAATACTACGAATCCGGGGACAAAGCCGGGAAACTGCTTGCGAACAGACTTCGACGCAAGGTAGCCCGTTCGGCGATCTCGGCACTACGAGATGCTCGGGGCACACTGGTTAGGCACCCGGGGGAGATAGTGGAGGTTTTTGCGTCCTACTATGAGGGTTTATACAACCTGAGAGATGATCCCTCGACTCCTCAGCCCACGTCGGAGGCGATCTCTGATTTCATGGGCAGACTGCACCTCCGCTCGCTCCCTTTGGAGGCCTTGGAGGCATTAAACAGGCCTTTTTCGCTTGCAGAAGTGGAGGGGGTGGCAAGGGCAGCTAAGGGGGGCTCGGCCCCCGGACCGGACGGGTTCGTTAACGAATACTACAGCATGTTCGGCGACATCCTATCCCCGTACTTGCTACGTCTCTTCAACAAGTGGCAGTTGATGGGCTCCATTCCCAGCACTGCGCTGTAAGCCACAATAACCACTATACCTAAGCCGGGGAAGGATCTCGATCGACCTGAAAACTTTCGCCCAATCTCCCTTCTCAACACCGACCTTAAATTGTACGCCAAGCTGATTGCTAACCGGCTTGGAGATGCAGTTTCGCTCCTGGTCGACTTCGACCAAGTGGGGTTCGTACGAAGTCGTCAAGCCATGGATGGCACAAGGAGGATGCTCGACCTGATAGAGGTGGCAGAGAAAAGGGGGGTCCCCACTGTATTCCTGTCTCTTGATGCCGAGAAGGCATTTGACAGGGTACATTGGGGATACCTCCGGGAGGTACTTTCCGCTTTCGGGTTTTCGGGCCCTATCATGTCGGCCATCCTCAGCCTATATTCTAACCCATGTGCCAGGGTTCTTGCATCTGGACAGGTCTCCAGGCCTTTCCGCATTACGAATGGCACCCGGCAAGGCTGCCCCCTCTCGCCCCTGGTGTTTGCCCTCCTCATGGAACCCCTGGCGATGTCATTACGATCTGACCCAGGGATCTCTGGGATTGTGGTGGGCTCCAGGAAGCATGTGGTGGGGTTGTATGCCGACAATGTCATAGTAATGACGGAAAACCCTTCCTCCTCCCTCCCAGTTGTATTGGAAAAGCTTGACCACTTCGCAGGTATCTCCTACTACAAATTGAATATTTCCAAATCGGAGCTCCTTCCTCTTGGTGTTGGGAGGGAAGAAACGACGTGATTGTCAGGAACATTCCCCTTCCGATGGACACCCACAGGGATCAAGTATCTGGGGATTATTTTAAGCTCCTCCACGACGGTAGCCCTACAAAACATCACGCACATCCTTGGTGACCTGTCCCGGGCCTTGGAAAGCTTTCCGCTATCCTCAATGTCGCTCATGGCTAGGATCCAGGCTGTGCGGATGATGTGGTTGCCAAAAATCCTCTACATGTTTCGTTGTGTCCCGATTCGTTACCCGTCCGGGTCGGTGGCGCGACTCCAGGCGCTCATCAGTAGATGTGTGTGGGCTAACAAACCGGCGAGAATTAAAAAATCGGCCATGTGCAAACACCTAACAAACGGGGGTATGGGAGTCCCTGACGTAGAAAGATATCGGAGAGCGACGATTTTGGAGGCGGCTGGGGGATGGTGGAGGGATACAAATCCCCAGGGATGGAGGCAGCTCGAGGAGGCGATGGTTGAGAAGGGCTCTATCTGGAGCCTCATTGTGGCAAAGACGGCGGGAGTGGTCTCCCCGATTGGGATCCCGGGTACCGTCACCGAGCTTCTCCGGGTGTTGGGATCTTTGAGGGGGGAGTGGACCAAGATCCCCACGGAGGCTTTTCCTCTGGGGGCCCTCAAGTGGTTCATCCCCTCCTTGAACCTCTCCCCCTGGAGTGGCGGCCCGCAGACCTTGGGGGACATCATGTCCGGCCCTCGCCTCATGTCCTGGGGGACTTTACCGTGAGCTTCCCAGCCCTCCGGAACACATTCCTATTGTTCCTGCAGGTGCAACATTTGATCCGTTCTTCGGAATTTGGACATAACCTGACCCCTCCAAGAGCCCCCTCGGCCCTGCGATGCAGTCTATCTGACGACCCGCCCCCGAAAAGGGGTCTCGCGCAGCTTTACGCGGATCTTGCAGAATTTGAGTCCTCCTCCATCCCTACACATGTCAGGGCCTGGGAAGAAGAGCTGTGCTTCACGGCGACCTCAGAGGACTGGGAGGACTCCATTCATTGCGTTCTGGAAGCGTCGCGTTGCCTCAACCATGTCGAGCTAACCAAGAAAATTCACCTTCGTTGGCACTCCTCCCCAGTGAGGCTAGCGAAGTTCACCAAAAACGCCTCTCCCCTATGTTGGAGAGAGTGCGATCAAACCGGTACTCTCTCCCACATGTGGTGGGACTGCCCGAAGATACGTCAGTTCTGGCTCTCCACGGCCTCCCTGTTGACGACGGTGACTGAGAGCTCGATCCCACTTGAGCCCCGGGTTGCAGTACTACACCTGGGCATCATGCCTTTCCCCCCAGTGGTCCGTAGACTGATGACCTATGTCCTGACGGCTGCCAGGCTATGTGTGGCGTCCAAATGGAAAGACCCACTTCCACCATCAATGAAAGATCTAACAAACAAAATCAATGTAATCTTTACACACGAATATTATCTGGCCTTGGAGCGGGGTGCAAGGAGATATGTCACAGAGGCCTGGGACCTTTGGGCCCGTCACCCTCTGGCGCTGCGGCTACCATGCTAAGCTAAATCATCCGTGCATCCGGACCTCTGGTATGGAGATGAAGGGGACGCAGCCGGTACTCACTGCCTCCTCACCTCCCTCCCCAACCCCCCTTTCCCATATTCCCCCCTCCTTTTTCTTCCCCACTCCTCCCCCCCCTGACCTAAGGCTCTTCTCCTTTTTCCTCTTTTCACTTTAACCTTTACTCTTGCCCTGATGATGTCACGCCTCTAAGTGGCAAAGATCAAAGTGGCGGTGGTGCCGCTTGGGAAGGATGAATGAAGACAAACTCATGGACTCCTATCACCCCTCTGCACCACTATGGGGACGAACCTGCTCAAGCTCTAAAAAAGACCACCGGCACATGAGTCATTAGAACAACTGAACTTGACCGTACTCTTTACTACACACGGTCACTTCGGCGGCCCCTCAATCTAGCTTGCCCCAAAAAATCTGCGCCCCAGCGACTCAGACTCCTATACATTAAAACACCTCGTCGCACGGGTGTAACCCTTCACATTTATACAGTGCCTGCGGTGCCGTGCCTTTGTGATGCCACTCTCAACTCAACCTATACTAGTACCCCCGTTCTTCCCCCACTTGATAGCCTCATCCTTGGTTTCTTTCTTTCTGTATTATTGTTGTACATGTTTTTTATTTGTCCATGTAAAGAAATTTACCCAATAAAAACCAAATGATGAGAAAAAAACGAAATGTGCCTCATCCTCCCGGACAGCACAAAACTGGATGGCAAATCACTGCCATCCGGCCCCATAGGAATACTATAGGGACAAAATTGGATCCGGTTCTGTCCGGCTCACACGAACAGCCCCGGATCCCTAAAATCGTGGTGTGAAGCCAGCCTTAGAAGACGCCTGTGTGAAGCTAATCTATTATCAAGAAGTTCCCGTAAAGAGCCAAAAAAAAGTACTCAAGTGGATTGCAATGTGCCAAAGAACACATCAACTGTCCTAAAAAGAAATGGAGAAACAGTTTGTTGACTGATAAAAGTAAAATTGTTCTTTTTTGGGTTCAGGGGCCGCAGACGGTTCATCAGACGACATCCCACACTCTGAATTCAAGCCACAGTACACTCTGAAGACAGTGCAGCATGGTGGTGCAAGCATCATGATACGGGCATGTTTCTCTTACTATGGTGCCGGTACTATTCACTGCATACCAAAGATCATGAATCAGTTTGCAAATATGAAAATACTTGAAGAGGTCATATTGCCTTACACTAAAGATGAAATACCCTTAAAAAAAACAAAATACAGTAAACCAGAGGAAATACAGTACCCTAAACACACCAGTAAAAAAGAAAAATCTTGGTTCCAGTCCATCAAAATTGAGGTTATGGAGTGGCCAGCTCAATCTCCGGATCTTAATCCGATAGAACGCTTGTTGTGTGACCTCAAAATGCCATTTCTGAGGCAAAGCCGACAAATGTAAATACATTGTGGTATGTAGTCAAAGCATCCTGGGCTGGAATAACAGTTGACAGGTGCCAGAAGTTGGTTGACTCTACGCAACATAGATGTGAAGCCGTTATAATTCACAGGTATTCCAAATCCTAAATAAAAAAATGCAGACACTGCTATTTTTTTGAACAGCCCAAAGTTCATTTTTTGATATTTGCTGTAAAGTATTTAAAAAGTATATACATTTCTCTTCATGTGATTAGAAGACAGTGTAGAATGTTACTAATGCATGGAAATAAAAACTATTATAAAGATTATGAACACAACTGGAGATGTGTTAGTATAAATCAGACTGTAAACCAGTCCATTGTTTATGACACAGACACGGAAGAAGATGGAGAAATTAAGTTCTCCATCTTTTTATCAACTGTGCTCCGATTCTCTCATGTGAGCGAATCAGATCACAGTAAATAACACTATTCTCTAATTCTGATCAGAGATTGGCAGTAGTGTCGTTAGCATAATAGGGCAGATTCTCTAGCGTGAGAGAATCAACGCTCATGTGACCTCAACCTTACAAGTCCTTTTATGCTGATTAGGCACTGTGTACAAGGAGAAATTTTCTCTCTTAACCTAACACATTCACACAAGTTAACTCTCTAAATATAGTATATATTACAATAAAAATAATATTTGATCTGCGCTGGTCTAAAGGAAAAATGAGAGGCAGACACTGAAGGCAGCAGCTCTAGGGGTGAGAATAGAAAAAATACACAAGGAATTGGATATTATCAGCTGCAAAAGGGCAGTCCACCTTTGGGGACATTCTTTTTTCTTAAATAAATGTACTTGGAGTTAAAAGTATTTTTTTTGTACCTGGGTTTAAATACAAATTTTGCATAGACTGGCTTTTACGGGCTCTTTTTTTCTGAGCTCATCCCAGCTAATTTATGATCACAGACAACAGCAAAGGTGAACATCCAGGGAAACAGAGATACAACAAAGTAACAAACTCTCCATCAGAATGTCATAGCAGTGCTGACTGATAAATTCTCCATTAAAGGGAACCTGTCACCTAATCTATGGCCCCTAAACTATCACTACCTGCCCCTACAGACCCTAACTAGCTCCCTAACCATCCCTGCCTGACCTAATATGGCTATATAGAAGATGAATAAAAGACTTTATAAACTTACAGGATTTGTGACAGTGGGGCGTTCTTGTCAGGAGGGCGGTGTCCCCAGAGCCGCGCTCCCCCGCCTCGCTGCATTCATAAAGCCCCAATGGGCGGCATTATCCATTTGAAGAGCGGGTGCGCCCATTGGAATCTTCCCGCCCCGCTCTTCATGACACGAGGCCGGCGACCGCGTCATTTCCGGCCCGCGCATGCGCAGTGCGGCAGGAGAAGCCGATGTCGAGTCCCGGCGTCGCCAGGCAACGATCGGGAGCGTCTTCGGAAGGTGAGTATCGGCGGCCCCCTCCCTCCCAAACCAGCACATATATATGTGTGTGTAATCCACATGTGTATATGGATTACACACACATATGATATATACTTCATTTGTAGGCATATTTATATGTGTGTGTGTGCACATATTATATATATATATATATATATATATATATATATATATATACACACACACACACAACTCTTATATATAAAACCCGAAGGCCACTTCCAGTGGAATCTGGCCAACTTCCGTGATGGCCTGTGCCCTGTGTCACAGACCGGAACCGGAAGTTCCAGACCTACGAGCGGTGAGCGCTCACGCACGCTGTCAAACCTGCATAGCGGCTCGCAGTGGGCGCTAAAGCGCCACCTCTCGCCGCTATCCCGCCACCGCCCCCCCCCCCACAGAGCCGTGTGCTCCCACCCACATCCGGTAAACGGCCCGCCCCGGCCAGGCCCACACTCCGGTGTGCAGCCTCCGCCGGCACCGCCCACTCTCCTCCTCCATCCTCCATCAGAGACCACCATTCTGCCACCGGCCCCGCACACAGCCCCGCCACTCTCCTCTGCCCCCCAGCCTCCCCTCTCCTGTGCCCCCCAGCCTCCGCTCTCCTCTGGCCTCCAGCCTCCGCTGTCCTCTGCCTTCCGCTCTTCTCCAGCCTCCGCTCTCCTCTGCCCTCCAGCCTCCGCTCTCCCTGCCTCGCTCTCCCTGCTCGCTCCCCCTGCCTCCGCTCTTCTCCAGCCTCCGCTCTCCTCTGCCTCCGCTCTTCTCCAGCCTCCGCTCTCCTCTGCCCCCCAGCCTCCCCTCTCCTGTGCCCCCCAGCCTCCGCTCTCCTCTGCCCCCCAGCCTCCGCTCTCCTCTGGCCTCCAGCCTCCGCTCTCCTCTGGCCTCCAGCCTCCGCTCTCCTCTGCCTCCGCTCTTCTCCAGCCTCCGCTCTCCTCTGCCCTCCAGCCTCCGCTCTCCCCTGCCTCTGCTCTCCCCTGCCTCCGCTCTCCTCTGCCCTCCAGTCTCCGCTCTCCCCTGCCTCCGCTCTCCTCTGCCCTCCAGTCTCCGCTCTCCCCTGCCCTCCAGTCTCCACTCTCCCCTGCCTCCGCTCTCCCCTGCCTCCTCTCTCCCTTGCCTCCCTTCTCCTCTGCCCCCCAGCCTCCCCTTTCCTGTGCCCCCCCAGCCTCCCCTCTCCTTTGCCCCCCATCCTCCCCTCTCCTGTGCCCCCAGCCTCCCCTTTCCTGTGCCCCCCAGCCTCCCCCTCCTGTGCCCCCCAGCCTCCCCTCTCCTGTGCCTCCACTCTCCCCTGCCTTCGCTCTCCCCTGCCTCCGCTCTCCTGACCCCTCCCTCCTCTAACCCCTCCAGTTTCTGCCTCCTCCGTCCTCTGCCTCCTCCCTCCTCTGCCCCCTCCCTCCTCTGCCCCCTCCAGCCTGTGCTGCACTCACTGCTGACCACTGAGCCACCGCACTCACTGCTAACCACTGAGCCACCGCACTCACTGCTGACCACTGAGCCATTCTTTAGAATCGGGCCACCATCTAGTATATATATATAGTTAGAGTATATTTATATTTATATATATATATGTGCACACACACATAAGGGCAGCATGGTGGCTCAAGTGGTTAGCACTGTAGCCTTTGCAGCACTGGGGTCTTGAAGTCCTGGGTTCAATTCCCACCAAGGACACCAAGGACAACATCTGCAAGGAGTTTCTATGTTCTCCCCGTGTTTGCGTGGGTTTCCTCCGGGCACTCCGGTTTCCTCCCACATTGTATAGATACAATCTAAATATCCTATCAGTATGAGCTCCAAGAGAGACAGCATTACTGATGTATGTAAAGTGCTATGGAATTAATAGCGCTATATAAATATATATATATATATATAATAATAATTTATTCATGTATATAATAATAATATCTATTGTATGTATACAGAGTATATATACATGGTGCATCTATAGATATATATATAGATTCACCATATGTATATAATCTATGTATATAATATATGTGTGTGTGTGTGTGCACATATATATATATATTATATAGAATATATACATGCACACACACACACTAACTATATATATATATAGTTAGAGTATAGTTATATTTGCATATATATGTGCACACAAACGGGTATATATATATATATATATATATATATATATACCCAAGTGTATAGATGTATCATATCTCTAGATTCGTCATATATATACAGTATATATATATGACGAATCTAGAGATATGATACATCTATACACTTGGGTATATATATATATATATACAGTGGATGAAGCTAATATATAGTGTATATATATACCATATATGATGCATCTACTGTATATATACAGTATATGTATATATATATATAGATTCATCATATATATAATCTACTGTATATATACAGTATATATATGGTGCATCTATAGATATCTACTGTATATATACAGTATATATATGGTGCATCTATAGATGTGTATATATATAGATTCATCATAAGTGTATAGATGCATGACATATATACTGTATATATATATATACAGTAGATGCATTGTATATATTATATATAGATATACACTATATATATAATATATATACAGATGCATACACTGTATATATACAGTATATACAAATATATGATGCACCTATAGATATGATGCATCTATACACTTGTGTGTATATATAGATGCATCTACTGTATATATACAGTATATATATGATGCATCTATAGAAATGATGCATCTATAAACTGTGCATATATATGCACAGTTTATAGATGCATCTATTCAAATGTATGTATACATATATGCGTATATATATATATATATATATATACGCACAAATGTGCGTGTGTGTGTATATATATATATATACACATGTGTACATGTGTGTGTCTGTGTATATATATATATATATATATATATATATACACACACACACACACACACACACACACATATATATCAGTATATATTTGTATATATACATTTACACACATATATAGTAAATTACACATATATATATGTGTATATATATACAGAAATATGCATAATATGTGTAATTTACTATATATGTGTGTAAATGTATATACGTATACATATATGTGGATACTTATACATATTTATATGTATGTCTATGTGTGCATATGAATATATACACACGTGTATACATATGATTAGCCACATATATACATAATGTGTGTATAGTAATTATAGATACACAGATATATGATATGTATATATACACGTGTATGTGTATATATACATATCTATATGCACAGAAATGCATATATATAAACACAGATACACACACATTTTTATACACACATACATATACGTGTGTATGTATATATATATATATATATATATATATATATATATATATATATATATATATATATATATACACACATGTCTGTATATACAGCTATGTATTTATACATATACGTATCAATATACACACATTATCTATGTATATATGTATGTGCATGTATATATATATATATATATACACACTTGTGTGTGTGTATAATATATATATATATATTTTTTTTTCGTTATATGTGACATAGAGCTGCAGATACTCTGCTGCAAATTGCACCCTCATCGTAGACAGGTGATGGAGGGTATAGATGGAGTCTGCCCACTGAGAGGTGGGGGAGCGGAAAAGGAGGACTTGGGTGTCAGCGTAGGACTCGTCGTGCCTGAAGTCACTTTGTCGCAGTCGACGAGCAAACAGACCTTGGCCAATGTTTGTACTAAGAACTTCAGAATTAAAAGATAAGATTTTGAGTTTTTTCAGAAAAACGTAAGTTTTTAAACTTTTTTCTCAACCACATGGCTTATAGCATTATGCAACATTGGTGATAGCTGTGTGCTGCAAGGAATTTTTTCTACTATATATATATATATATATAATGAGAGAGAGAGACTGAGGGTGAGAGGGTCTGTGAGTTTTGTGTAACGCTGGGACCTGGGTGACGCAGTAAACTTCACCTGAGGTCAGAGTTAATCCTCGTCACTCTACCTGACCTCAGGTGATCTACACTGATGTCACCCTGTTCACATCGGTCACAGCGTGACCCACATAGAGTGAATTTTCTGTTAAGTGGGAAGTTTCACATGAGGTCAGAGAAACACATTGCTTTATCCGACCTCAGGTGACATAGACCATGAACTCGCCCCCTTCACTGCACGAACCTTCAAATATAATTTTTAGGGAATCTTCACTAACGGACGGACCTCTACCAGGATCCTGGATGGGTATGTGGGAGTAATAAAGATGAAGTCAAAATACGTGTTTGTGTTTTTTGTTGTAATAAAAAAATTTTCTCGCTGTTGTGTCTTCTTTACTACTAAATAGAGATTCATAATGGCCGTGTCTAACATTGGCGCGACATTATAAATCTCGGGCTTAGTGCCAGCTGCTAAAAGAAAGGTGGCATTAACCCCTTATTACCCAGTCTGCCACCGCCACAGGGCAGCTGGAAGAGCTGGGTACAGCTCCAGAATATTGCGCTTCTATAAATGCGCAATTTTCTGGGGCGGCTGCGAGCTGCAATTCTCAGCGGGGGTGGCCCAGAACGCTTGGGCCTCCCTACGCTGGGGATTCCAGCCCTCAGCTGCCTAGTTGTACCTGGCTGGCAAAGAAAAATGCGGGGAAGCCCCACGCCATTTTTTTTCTTGTCAGCCAGGTAGACCTAGACAGGGGGTGGATGGCAGCCCACAGCTACTACCTAGGTGTACCTGGCTGGCATGAAAAAACGGCATCTGGCTTCACCACATTTTTCTTTGCCAGCCAGGTACAACTAGTCAGCTGGGGGTGGATGGCAGCCCACAGCTGTCTAGGCCTACCTGGCTGGCAAGAAAAAAAATGGCGTGGGGCTTCGCCACATTTTTCTTTGCCAGCCAGGTACAAACAGGCAGCTGGGAGCTGCCATCCACCCCTAACTACCTAGGTGTACCTGGATTCATCATATCTATAGATGCACCATATATATACTGTATATATACAGTATATATATGGTGCATCTATAGATATGATGTGTATATATATATATATTGAGACTTAAGTGTATAGATGCATCTATACACAAGTGTATAGATGGATCATATATATACTGCATATATACAGTGGATGCATCTATATATTATATTATATATAGATATACACTATATATATATATAATATAGATTATGCATCTACTTTATATATACAGTATATATGTGATGCCTCTATACACTTGTATATATATATATAGATTCATCATATCTATAGATGCACCATATATATATCCTATATATATATATATATATATATATATATATATATATATATATATATATACTGTATATATACAGTAGATGCATCATATATAGTATATATATATATATATATAAATTATATACTATATATTAGCTTCATCCACTGTATATATACAGTATATATATATGACGCATCTAGAGATATGATACATCTATACACTTGGTGCATCTATAGATGGGTATATATATATATATATATATATACCCATGTATATATACTCATATGTATATAATCTATGTATATAATCTATTGTATGTATACAATCTATACATATATGTGTGTGTGCACATATTTATATGCACACACACACATATATATAGTTATATTATATATATTATATATATATGTGTGTGTGCATGTGTGTATATATATATATATATATATCTATTATATAATCGCGAATCGGAAAAGCGCCCCTTCGCGTGCACTTTCCGATGTCGTCATGTGGACACGAATTTAACATTGGGCGCGAAGCGCCCAATGCTGCACGAGCAATGGCCGCGAGGCCATTGCGAGTCGCTGGCTCAGGGCGAGCAATGGCCGCGAAGCGGCCATTGCGAGCCGCTGGCCCAAAATCGATCCACAGGCTCGGCTACAACCTTAGCGATTTACCGCTCAGGTAGCGCGAGCAATGGCCGCGAGGCCATTGCGAGTCGCTGCCTGAGCCGCAAATCGCTACCCGGGGGCCATGGAGCGGAGGCGGCACTGACGCCTCCGCTCCCCGCTACCCACAATTCGCCACCCCCCGCCCCATGTCCGCACAGCCCGCCCCCAGCAATGTCCGCACAGCCCGCCCCCAGCAATGTCCGCACAGCCCGCCCCCAGCAATGTCCGCACAGCCCGCCCCCAGCTATGTCCGCACAGCCCGCCCCCTATGTCCGCACAGCCCGCCCCCTATGTCCGCACAGCCCGACCCCTATGTCCGCACAGCCCGACCCCTATGTCCGCACAGCCCGACCCCTATGTCCGCACAGCCCGACCCCTATGTCCGCACAGCCCGACCCCTATGTCCGCACAGCCCGACCCCTATGTCCGCACAGCCCGCCCCCTATGTCCGCACAGCCCGCCCCTATGTCCGCACAGCCCGCCCCCATGTCCGCACAGCCACCCCGCAAAAACACAACCCCCACTAATGTCCACACAGCCCCCCCATGTCCGCACATACTTACATGTCTTCTTTGTCATCTGATCCTCCGTCCGGCCAGGCGTCCTCTTCCTCCGGCCCCGGGGGTCTTCTCTCTTCTTTCCGCCATCTCCGCCTCTTCGTCCGGCCCCGGGGATCTTCTGTCTTCTTTTCGCTAACTTCCACCTCCGACGTCCTCTTCCTTCTCATTAAGATAGAATGGACGAAAAATCCGCCATTCTACCTTAATGAGATCTGAGGCCCTCTTCTGATTGGTCGCTGTATACTGCCCTCAGCCAATCAGAAGAGCCCCTCAAAACTGAGACGCAGTTCTCATTCAGGTCCGCCTTTTTTTCCCCATTGACATACATTACCGGTGTGTCGGCGATTTTATGGCCGCCCACCTGGTTCTATTTGTCGGCCCTAAAATCGCGGACACACCGCTAATGCATCTCTATGGGCAGTCAGCCCGATTTCAGATTGAACGCCGACCAATCAGAATTCGAGCTGACTGCCCATAGACATGCATTAGCGGTGTGTCCGCGATTTTAGGGCCGACAAATAGAACCAGGTGGCCGGCCATAAAATCGCCGACACACCGGTAATGTATGTCAATGGGGAAAAAAAAAAGGCGGACCTGAATGAGAACTGCGTCTCACTCTGACTTAAAAAAATAAATAAATTTAATAATAAAAATAATAATTTAAAAATAATTAAAAAATAATAAAAAAATAAATAAAAAATATTAAATAATTAAATAAAAATAATAATTAAAAAAAAAAAAATGCGGACCTGAATGAGAACTGTGTCTCACTCTCACTTAAAAAAATAAATAAATTAAATAATATAAAAAATAATTTAAAAATAATTAAAAAATAATAAAAACATAAATTAATAATATTAAATAATTAAATAAAAATAATAATAAAAAAATTAAATATATGCTAATTATATCAGCCCTTTCAGCGGACCTGAAAGAGAACTGGGTCTCAGCCTAAATAATAAATTTAATAATAAAAAAAATAAATTAAAATATAATAAAAAAATAAAAAATAATAAATAATTTCATAAAAAATAATAATTAAAAAATAAAATGCTAATAATAATGATATTACTGCTAATAATAATTCTATTAATGCTAATAATTATGCTATTAATGCTAATAATGTTATTATTAATGCTATTAATGCTAATAATAATGCTATTAATGTTATTAATGCTATTATTAATGCTAATAATGCTATTATTAATGCTATTAATGCTATTAATAATGCTATTAATGCTATTAATAATGTTAATAATGCTATTATTAATGCTAATAATGCTATTATTAATGCTAATAAGGCTATTATTAATGCTATTAATGCTAATAATAATGCTATTAATGCTATTAATAATGCTATTAATGCTATTAATGCTAATATTTATCCTATTAATGCTATTAATACTATTAATAATGCTATTAATGCTAATATTTATCCTATTAATGCTATTAATGCTAATAATAATGTTATTAATGCTATTAATAATGCTATTAATGCTATTAATTATGCTATTAATGCTATTAATTCTGCTATTAATGCTAATATTTATCCTATTAATGCTATTAATGCTAATATTTATCTTATTAATGCTATTAATAATGCTATTAATTATGCTATTATTGCTATTAATGCTAATATTTATCCTATTCATGGTATTATTAATGCTATTAATGCTAATAATAATGCTATTAATGCTATTAATGCTAATAATAATGCTATTAATGCTATTAATAATGTTATTAATGCTATTATTAATGCTATTAATGCTAATAATGCTAATAATAATTCTATTAATGCTATTAATAATGCTATTAATGCTATTAATTATGCTATTAATGCTATTAATGCTAATATTTATTCTATTCATGGTATTATTAATGCTATTAATGCTAATAATAATGCTATTAATGCTAATAACAATGCTATTAATGCTATTAATAATGCTATTAATGCTATTAATGCTAATAATAATGCTATTAATGCTATTAATAATGTTATTAATGCTATTATTAATGCTAATAATGCTATTATTAATGCTATTAATGCTAATAATAATGTTATTAATGCTATTAATAATGCTATTAATGCTATTAATTATGTTATTAATGCTAATATTTCTCCTATTAATGCTATTAATGCTAATAATAATGCTATTATAATGCTATTAATCTATTAATGCTATTAATTATGCTATTAATGCTAATATTTATCCTATTCATGGTATTATTAATGCTAATAATGCTAATAATAATGCTATTAATGCTAATAATAATGCTATTAATGCTATTAATTATGCTATTAATGCTATTAATGCTAATATTTATCCTATTAATGCTATTAATGCTATTAATAATGCTATTAATGCTATTAATTATGCTATTATTGCTATTAATGCTAATATTTATCCTATTCATGGTATTATTAATGCTATTAATGCTAATAATAATGTTATTAATGCTATTAATTATGCTATTAATATGCTATTAATGCTATAATAATAATGCTATTAATGCTTAATAACAAATGCTATTAATGCTATAATTAATAATGCTATTAATGCATATTAATGCTATTAATGCTAATAATAATGCTATTAAATGCTATATAATATGTTATTAATGCTATTATTAATGCTAATAATGCTATTATTAATGCTATTAATGCTAATAATAATGTTATTAATGCTATTAATAATGCTATTAATGCTATTAATTATGTTATTAATGCTAATATTTCTCCTATTAATGCTATTAATGCTAATAATAATGCTATTATAATGCTATTAATCTATTAATGCTATATAATTATGCTATTAATGCTAATATTTATCTATTCATTGTATTATTAATGCTATTAATGCTAATAATAATGCTATTAATGCTAATAATAATGTTATTAATGCTATTATTAATGCTAATAATGCTAATAATATATGCTATTAAATGCTATAATAATGCTATTAATGCTATTAATTATGCTATTAATGCTATTAATGCTAATATTTATCCTATTAATGCTATTAATGCTATTAATAATGCTATTAATGCTATTAATTATGCTTATTATTGCTATTAATGCTAATATTTATCCTATTACATGGTATTATTAATGCTATTAATGCTAATAATAATGTTATTAATGCTATTAATAATGCTATTAATGCTATTAATTATGCTATTAATGCTAATATTTATCCTATTAATGCTATTAATGCTAATAATAATGCTATTAATGCTATTAATAATGCTATT
Source organism: Allobates femoralis (assembly GCA_033576535.1). Classification (NCBI taxonomy): domain Eukaryota; kingdom Metazoa; phylum Chordata; class Amphibia; order Anura; family Aromobatidae; genus Allobates; species Allobates femoralis. The sequence goes on from JARQOC010000003.1 coordinate 363,287,647, forward strand.
AATGCTATTAATTATGCTATTAATGCTAATATTTATCCTATTAATGCATTATTAATGCTATTAATGCTAATAATAATGCTATTAATGCTAATAATAATGCTAATTAATAATGTTATTAATGCTATTATTAATGCTAATAATAATGCCATTATTAATGCTAATAATGCTAATAATATAATGCTATTAATGCTATTAATTATGCTATTAATGCTATTAATGCTAATGTTTATCCTATTATGGTATTATTAATGCTATTAATGCTAATAATAATGTTATTAATACTATAATAATGCTATTAATGCTATTAATTATGCTATTAATGCTAATATTTATCTATTAATGCTATTAATGCTAATAATGCTATTAATGCTATTAATAATGCTATTAATTATGCTATTAATGCTATTAATGCTAATATTTATCCTATTAATGGCATTATTAATGCTATTAATGCTAATAATAATGCTATTAATGCTATTAATAATGTTATTGATGCCATTATTAATGCTAATAATGCCATTATTAATGCTAATAATGCTAATAATAATGCTATTAATGCTATTAATAATGCTATTAATGCTATTAATTATGCTATTAATGCTATTAATGCTAATATTTATCCTATTAATGCTATTAATGATAATAATAATGCTATTAATGCTATTAATAATGCTATTAATGCTATTCATTATGCTATTATTGCTATTAATGCTAATATTTATCCTATTCATGGTATTATTAATGCTATTAATGCTAATAATAATGCTATTAATGCTATTAATGCTAATAATAATGCTATTAATGCTAATAATGTTATTAATGCTATTATTAATGCTAATAATGCTATTATTAATGCTATTAATGCTAATAATAATGTTATTAATGCTATTAATAATGCTATCAATGCTATTAATTATGCTATTAATGCTAATATTTATCCTATTAATGCTATTAATGCTAATAATAATGCTATTAATAATGCTATTAATGCTATTAATTATGCTATTAATGCTATTAATGCTAATATTTATCCTATTAATGGCATTATTAATGCTATTAATGCTAATAATAATGCTATTAATGCTAAAAATAATGCTATTAATGCTATTAATAATGTTATTAATGCTATTATTAATGCGAATAATGCCATTATTAATGCTAATAATAATGCTATTAATGCTATTAATAATGCTATTAATTATGCTATTATTGCTATTAATGCTAATATTTATCCTATTCATGGTATTATTAATGCTATTAATGCTAATAATAATGCTATTAATGCTATTAATGCTAATAATAATGCTATTAATGCTATTAATAATGTTATTAATGCTATTATTAATGCTAATAATGCTATTATTAATGCTATTAATGCTAATAATAATGCTATTAATGCTATTAATAATTGTTATTAATGCTATTATTAATGCTAATAATGCTATTAATGCTAATAATAATGCTATTAATGCTATTAATACTGTTATTAATGCTCATAATACTGCTAATAATGCTATTAATACTGCTATTACTGCTAATAATAATGCTATGGCTTATATTATTGCTATTGATGATGCGATTATTGTTTTTTTAAAGATTTTTAAATAATAAACATATTTTAGATACCCGATGCATTTGCATCAGGCTAACAGCTATAACTACTATAATCAAATTAATGCACGTTCTAGAATCCCGATGCATTTGCATCGGGCTCACAGCTAGTATATATATATATATATATATATAATTTGCATATATATGTGCATCTATATATATATAGATGCACATATGAAATATGCCTAATCAAAGTGAATATATATATATGTGTGTGTAATCCATATGCACATGTGGATTACACACACATATATATGTGCTGGTTTGGGAGGGAGGGGGCCGCAGATACTCACCTTCCGAAGACGCTCCCGATCGTTGCCTGGCGACGCCGGGACTCGGCATCGGCTTCTCCTGCCGCACTGCGCATGCGCGGGCCGGAAATGACGCGGTCGCCGGCCTCGCGTCATGAAGAGCGGGGCGGGAAGATTCCAATGGGCGCCCCCGCTCTTCAAATGGATAATGCCGCCCATTGGGGCGTTATGAATGCAGCGAAGCGGGGGGAGCGCGGCTCTGGGGACACCGCCCTCCTGACAAGAACGCCCCACTGTCACAAATCCTGTAAGTTTATAAAGTCTTTTATTCATCTTCTATATAGCCATATTAGGTCAGGCAGGGATGGTTAGGGAGCTAGTTAGGGTCTGTAGGGGCAGGTAGTGATAGTTTAAGGGCCATAGATTAGGTGACAGGTTCCCTTAAATTCATTCTGTAGCCAGCTTGCAATGCAAATACTATTTACAACAAAAACTGAAAAACATTTTAATGAACTAATTACAAAAATAAATGCAATTTTAATTGGGGTTAAAAAATTTAAGAGAAATAAATTGTTTCCCCCAAAATGGTAGACTCTCTCTTTAACTATTGTCTGTAATGGCTGGTTTAACTAATCACACTAATGTTCTCATAGCTGCGTCCCATATCCCATAACATGGATGTTCTCCTCAGGGTTACAGGGTTGAGGCTCAGCTTTTCAACCAAATTACTTTTTTTTAACTATTTCCTTACCGGATTGGTAATGTGCAGGCATTATAGACGCCTGAACATTGTCATTAAGCCCAAATTGGTAATCTGTCAATACTCAGCTGTCAATAACCCCTTCTATCACTCCAATGCCACCATGTCAACTCCCTCTTGCACACTACCTCTTCACACAGCCAACTACTATCAAAGCGATCCTGGTTGGGCAGTTCCTCAAAATGAATCGGATCTGGTCCACCGAGGCCTCCTGCAAGATGCAGGCAGATGACCTAAGATCTAGATTCGATCAGAGAGCATAAGGTAAGAGATCAATAAAAAAAATGGGTTTAATTGTGATAAGACCCCTGGTGACCAGCGATTAAACTCTAGTTTGAATAGGAAGTCGAAAGAAAATGGGGAAATCGTAAGATTTATTTCCACATACAATCAGGATTGGAGCACGATGTGCTCCATCATGGTCAGACATTGGGCGATTCTTAAGTCTGAACCATCAATAAGGCTACTTTCACATCAGCGTTCGTAAATGCAGCGTTTGATGAGCATATGGAAACGTCATTGCCAAATCCAGACATAATTCTGAGAACACAGCGTGAATTATCTGAGACAGAGACAGAGAGAGAAAGAGACCCCAGAAAGGGATTTAGGCAGGGAGGAGCTATGGATTACATCACTACACTCGCTTGCAGATGGCAGTGCGCACACATTGACTTCCATTCATTGTTTGTGTGTGACGGGCTGCTAGCGTACAACCCAAGCAGTCAGCCACACACAAAAAAATGCAACATGTTGTGTTCGGAAGGCGCGGACATTAAGCACATCTGAATGCAACACAGGAAAACGCAGGCAAACGCAGGTACCATATGTCTCCATGTTAAACATAGGGACGCGGTACGCATATGTTCCCTGCGTTTGCTTACGCTGCGGATGGAACGAACGTGTGAAAACGGCTCTAGAGCATGCCTCCCCGAGGACCCCGCGATGACATCAAGACAATCACGAAATCTTGGTGGTATGTTAGTTCATAGTCACTACATTTTCAAAACACCATTGAAAATGAATGAGCAAAATTTGTTTCCTTAAAAGATCTGGTTTTTACAGAACAACCTGATCCGAGTGTGATTTGAAAAAATGCTGGGGTGAAAGTAGGCTTACTGAACTATAAAAAGAACAAAATGGAATAATGTGAATCGTGATATTTTCGTGATGCCTTCAAGGAGATGTTGTTCCAAAATGCATGGAAATAAATCACCATCACCAGTTTGAAGAAAAATCCATCTGTGTTTCTCTCTGAAGATGGCAGCATGGTGTTTTAACCCTTTTCCATTTGCATAATGTGAATCATTGAAAGATAATGAAAAGCAAGGGTGATTTTAACCTCCTGAGGAATTTTCTCCATACATACATATATTATTTCTATCAATTGATAATATACAGGGTGGACCATTTATATGGATGCACCTAAATAAAATGGGAATGGTTGGCGATATCAACTTCCTGTTTGTGGAATATTAGTATATGGGAGGGGGAACAATTTTCCAGCTGGGTGGTGACTATGGCAGCCATTTTGAAGTTGGCCATTTTGGAGCCAACTTTATTTTTTTCAATGGGAAGAGGGCCATGTGAAACATCAAACATATTGAGAATTTCATAAGAAAAACAATGGTGTGCTTGGTTTTAACATAACTTTATTCTTTCATGAGTTATTTACAAGTTTCTCTTTGTTTACAGTCATTGACATGTCACAGAGGTTAACAAATGAGGAGTGGATAGAAATTGTGTTGATGTCTGGTGAACGCAGTACCCGGGTCATTGCAGCAGATTTTAATGCAAGACACCCTACAAGACCACCAATCTCCCATGCTACAGTTCGCAAACTGCTTGCCAAATTTCGTGAAGCAGGTTCAGTGTTAGATGTGCCAAAATGTGGATGCAAGAAAACTGTCACTAATGAAGAAACATCAGTGGCTGTCCTAGCTTCATTCAGTAAGAGCCCACAGCGTAGCACTCGCCACATGTCACTGGAGTGGCATCAGTCAGTGAGTAGCCAATATCCCTTCGGCGGATATTGGCTACTCACAAATGGCACCCTTACAAAATCCAACTGCTGCAGCATCTCAATGAGGATGACCCAGGTCGACGCACTGAATCTGCAGAATGGGCAAAACAAAAATTACAACAGGACCCTCAGTTTACACAGAACATTATGTTCAGTGATGAGGCAAACTTTTTTGTGAATGGTGAAGTTAACAAACAAAACCACTGCTATTGGTCTGACACTAAACACTAACTAAAAATGTATAGATCCCTCCAAAACAACACAAAAATTGATGGTATGGTGTGGTATATGGGGTACAAAGATAGTGGGGCCATTCTTCATCAATGGAAACCTTAATGTCACTGGATATCTGAAATTGCTACATATGATGTGTTGCCCTCTTTATGCACTGAAGATGGCACGCTCCCTGAGTTTTTCCAACAAGATGGTGAACCACATTATGGGTGTCAGGTCCGAGCATTCCTACATAAACAGTTTCCTGGAAAGTGGATTGGCTGTTGTGGGCTTGTTGAATGACCACCAAGGTCTCCCGACCTGACCCTCTTAGACTTTTATTTTTGTGGTCATCTGAAGGCAATTGTCTATGCTGTGAAGATTTGAGATGTGCAGCATCTGAAACAACGGATACTGGAAGCCTGTGCTAGCATTTCTTCTGCAGTGTTGCTATCAGTGTGTCAAGAGTGGGAGAAAAGGGTTGCATTGATAATCCAACACAATAGACAGCACTTTGAACATATTTTGTAAGTGGTCATAAACTTGTAAAAAACTTATGAAAGAATAAAGTTACATTAAAACCAAGCACACTATTGTCTTTCTTATGAAATTTTCAATATGTTTGATGTGTCACATGACCCTCTTCCCACTGAAAAAAAAGTTGGATCCAAAATGGCCGACTTCAAATGGACACCATCTTTCTGGAAACGTTTTCCCCTCCCATATACTAATGTGCCACAAACAGGAATTTGATACCACCAATCAGTCCCATTTTATTTAGATGTATCCATATAAATGGCCCACCTTGCATTTTAATAAGCAATTAAGTTGTGCATCTTTTTGTATAGGTTACATGTTTCTCCAAACACACCACAATTTATAATATATTTGATTTTCACCAATTACAACTTCTCTTTAGCGCAAGGAGACTTTACCATACTTCGGCAATTCCTGCTTGAAGTATTTATTCAGATTACCGTATATACTCGTGTATAAGCCGAGTTTTTCAGCCCAAAAATTGGGCTGAAAAGTCTCCCCCTCGGCTTATACACGGATCAATACGGTGGTGGGGGCGGTGTCCGGGGCTAGGGAGGATGCTGTATGAGCGCCCCGTCACGTGGGGCCGCTCATTATATATGCACTGCTTCCCCCTGTCAATCAGCGGCAGGGGGAAGTAGTGCATATCTAAATATATGGCCCCAAATGCTGGCAATCGCCCCCCTCCTTATAAGGCCCCCCCTGCTGCTTAACTTACCATCCCTGGTCTTCTGCACAGCGCCGGTCGTCGGTGCTCCGTCCTCCATGCTCCAGTCCTCGGCTGCATCCGGGGTCCCCGGCCGTCGCAGTAACGATAACGTCATTGTTGCTGCGACGGCCGGGGACCCGGATGCAGCGAGGACAGGAGCATGGAGGACGGAGCACAGAAGACCGGCGCTGTGCAGAAGACGACCAGGGATGGTAAGTTAAGCAGCAGGGGGCCTTACAAGGAGGGGGCTAGTGCCAGCATTTGGGGGCCTGTATACCACTGGGGCTGCTATATACCACACCACTGGGGCTGCTATATACCACTGGGGCTGCTGTATACCACACCACTGGGGCTGCTATATACCACTGGGGCTGCTGTATACCACTGGGCAGCTGTATACCACTGGGGCTGCTGTATACCACTGGGGCTGCTGTATACCACTGGGGCTGCTATATACACACATGGTGCTATACCTGGGCTGCATATACCACTGGGGTTGCTATATACCACTGGGGCTGCTATATACCACTGGGGCTGCTGTATACCACACACTGGGGCTGCTATATACCACTGGCGCTGATACCACTGGGGCAGCTGTATACCACTGGGGCTGCTGTATACCACTGGGGTGCTGTATACCACTGGGGCTGCTATATACACACACTGGGGCTGCTATATACCACTGGGGCTGCTATATACCACTGGGGTTGCTATATACCACTGGGGCTGCTATATACCACTGGGGTTGCTATATACCACTGAGGCTGCTATATACCACTGGGGCTGCTATATACCACACACTGGCTGCTGTATACCACTGGGGCTCTTCCCTGGGCTGCTATATACCACTGGGGCTGCTATATACCACACCACTGGGCTGCTATATACCACACCACTGGGGCTGCTGTATACCACTGGGGCTGCTATATACTACTGGGGCTGCTATATACCACACCACTGGGGCTGCTATATACCCCTGGGGCTGCTATATACCACACCACTGGGCTGCTATATACCACACCACTGGGGCTGCTGTATATCACTGGGGCTGCTATATACCACTGGGGCTGCTATATACCACTGGGGCTGCTGTATATACTGCTGGGGCATGTATATACCACTGGGGAGGCTGCTGTATACCACTGGGGCTGCTGTATATACTGCTGGGGCCTGCATACCACTGGGGAGGCTGCTGTATACTACCACTGGGGAGGCCTGTATACCACACTGCTGGGGGCTGTATACCTGTGCTGGGGTCCACCCTCAGCTTATACACGAGTCAATAGGTTTTCCCAGGTTTTGGGGGCAAAAGTAAGGGGGTCGACTTATACACGGGTCGGCTTATACACGAGTATATACAGTAGTTATTTTTCAATAAATTGCGCCCTCTTGCATATAAAATTAGATGGTACCCTATGTGGGTGGCAATTTTCACCTGCTCTATCCCATTTAGGCCCACTAAATGTTGATCATCCCACTCAAAGATATATACATTTTAAAATATGATGTGCACCATTCTTACCATTTATGTACAAAGTCTTGAAAGTCTGCTGTAAACATGGCAGAAGGGAGCTTGGGAGGGGCCTAGATAACAAAAACAAATTATGATGAATATGCAAGACATGTAGGCATACATTTGTATTTTTCAACTTCACCGAACATAATGCATCTATATATTGCACAATCCACCCACACTCCTACTTTACACAGGCTGAACTCCGGAAATGTGAATGCAGGGAATTTAAAACATGGTACACCTCAGCCTGGATTGTTGCTACAATGATGTTCTGCGAGTTGTTATAAGGCTGAAGGCACAGTCATGCATCAAAAACGACGTATTTTTGATGCATGACAGGGATGCGAGTGCTGTGCGTGTGGTAGTGTGAGAGTGGTGCGAGTATGGTGCCAGAGTGATGAATGTGGTGTGACTGTGGTAGGTGTGCAATGCGTTTTTAACATGGTTTTTATCATGCTGTATAACATGATAGAATAGATAGATCAGGTTTAATAAATTTCCGCTGCTACTTCCGGGGCCGCCTATTAAGTTAATTGCATATTCACTGCACTGTCAAACAGCCAATCAAAGGAGCTCACACTCTGTGAGAGCCTGTGTGATTGAGGAAATCCAGTCTGACTACAACAGCCAATCTGGACAGTGAATCTGCTTGCTTGCCGTACACATTCTGCTGTGACCGCAGCTGCTATATGTGCCGCTCATACTGCAGCCGCGGTCACAGCAGAGTTAACTCCCTGCTTACTGGTGCTGCAGTGATTGGTAAGCAGAGATTTAAATCCTGCAGCTTGTGAATGAGTCGGCTCATTCATAAGCCGCTGTGATGTCGGCAATGTTTAGTGTTGCTATAGTAACCGATAATTTGGTTACTATAGCAACGGGGTCAGCGGTGACGTTACCGCTTGTTGGAAGCCAATATGGACAATGTAAGTTTATTGGAATCGCTGAACTCCATATTGGAGTTTAGGAGAACTGAATATTTCCAGGACTCTTCAATCATATACAAGATTGTGATCTGTTAGGCCAGAAGGTCTGTTTTAATTTGTGTGAGATAGTAAAGGTTGCATTTACATACAAAAAGAACATTGGTCCTGCAGCCTCCTGGACAATACAGGAATACACATCCTCTGTGGATCTTCAATATAGACGCTGTTTGCCACCTAATCTCATCTACATGTGTATACAGCCTTTGTGGGTTTGGAGCATTGACCATTGCTCCTCAATTAGACACCCCGTCTCTGGCCTATGGAGATGTATATTGCTATACAATGCTTGTGGTGATTTGAATAATGAACCAATTATGCTTCAGATGGACATCTTGGAGCCAGCCAAGATGGTGGTAAACCCATCCTATACAAGGATTTCTTTCCTAATACAAGGACGCCATCCGCAGGCAGATGATTACCACTGCGACCAATAATGTCACATATGATTGCCACAGAAGATACTGAAGAAGGGCGGAGTCGAGGGTTGTATGTGGGTGTGGATGTGAAATCTGTACTATAAATGGAGGTGAAATCAAGACACTCTCTCTTTTTTCTACCTTGGAACATGGAATAAGACCATCAACATCTGGCCTAAGTATCACCTTCATTTCTAATCCATATAACTTTTCTCTCTCTATCTCTTTCTATTTCTCTCTCTGCCATGACTATTGATATATAGATGCATTTGTATTTTTCTCTAATTATAGGACATTGAAGATAGGTTTTATTATTATCTTTACTATAATTGTTATTTGAATTGTCTTATTTTCCTGTTATTAAACATCATTATTATTTTTCCAACTTGAGTTATTAATCATACAGGAAATATTCAGGACAGGAGACAGTGCGGGAAATCACAACCAACACCGCTTAATGCCCACAGCTTCACCGACTCATCACACAGCACAGGGAGTGCACTTCCGCCCCCTACTGTGTGATGTAGGAGTGCTGAATCAGTTCAACAAGAAGGAAGACAGAAGAGAGATGAAACAAGAGAGAAGACCTGGATCGTTGGAGGGATGCTGGTAGTAATAAAGATGGAGTCCCTAATGGTGTCTGTCTCAGGGGAGGCTGGAAAGGCTGGAGGGGAGAGCAGAGGCTGGAGGGGAGAGGGAGGCTGGAGGGGAGAGCGGAGGCTGGAGGGCGGAGGCAGGAGGCTGGAGGGCTGGAGGAGGGGAGGCTGGGAGGCAGGGAGGCTGGGGAGGCAGGGGAGGCTGGGAGGCTGGGAGGCTGGGAGGCTGGGAGGCGGGGAGGCTGGGGAGGCAGGGGAGGCAGGGGAGGCTGGGAGGCAGGGGAGGCTGGGGAGGCAGGGGAGGCAGGGGAGGCTGGAGAGGCAGGGGAGGCTGGAGAGGCAGGGGAGGCTGGAGAGGCAGGGGAGGCTGGAGAGGCAGGGGAGGCTGGGAGGCAGGGGAGGCTGGGGAGGCTGGGAGGCAGGGGAGGCTGGGAGGCAGGGGAGGCAGGGGAGGCTGGAGAGGCAGGGGAGGCTGGAGGGCAGGGGAGGCTGGAGGGCAGGGAGGCTGGGGAGGCTGGGAGGGCAGGGGAGGCTGGGAGGCTGGGGAGGACTGGAGAGGCTGGGAGGCAGGGAGGACAGGAGAGGCTGGAGGGCAGGGGAGGCTGGAGGGCAGGGGAGGCTGGAGGGCAGGGGAGGCTGGAGGCGAGGGGAGGCTGGAGGGCAGGGGGGCTGGAGGGCAGGGGAGGCTGGAGAGGCTGGAGGGCAGGGGAGGCTGGAGGGCAGAGGCGTAGCTGGGTGGGGGGGTGCAGACTTACCGCGGCCGGCGTGCGTCTGGTGTAGGAGGAGAGGAGGGGTGGGGAGAGGTGCAGGACAGTAAGTCCCGTCCTCCCTCCTCTCCGGCGCGCGGCGGGCGGCTGGCACCACGGGGCCCCCCATGGGGTGGGGGCAATGGGCTCCTCATGCCTTGGGGCACGGGGCGCTCGGCCCCCCTGCTTCCCGCTAGGTACGGTAGTGGGTGGAGGGGAGAGGCTGGAGGGGGGACCGCGCAGTGGTGACGTCACCACCATGGGTCCGGAGACCATCACGGAAGTAGTATTCCGGAAGTGGCCTTCGGCTTTTATATATTAGATGTAGAGCAACTGATTATAATAAACTTTTAAATATACTTTATTTTTTAAATCACATAATTTTTATTGAAATTTTATCATACATAAGTGAAAATAACAGTAACAGCAAAGCCAACTCCCACCCCTCCCCCTACCCCCCACCCTTTAGACATATTACATGCATTAATGGCATCACTCAGTAGCATAAAGGTGTCCACAGAGCAGCGACCCAGTCGCCTTCATTCATATGGGAGCGGGTCCCTAGATGGCATCATTCTCTCTCTCAACAGGGCTGTCGACGTAAGTCCTGGCCTATCCAACCACCCTCCCCACACGTTCTCAAATTGTGTACTTTGTCCCCTTTTCACATATATATTATGTTCCATCATAATAATAAAATTAATCTTATTTAGTAACTCTTGTCGGACTCGCGGTTTAACAGCAAGCCAATGAGCAGCGATTATTTTCCTAGATGCGTACAGAATCCTAGCTATGGTCAGTTTGCACCAATCATCCACAGCTATATCCTCCATGCATCCCAATATACAGGTCAATGGGTCTCTGGGAACATCCACCCCTGTCACCTCCTCTATAAGATCAAGAGTTTGGACCCAAAAGGTCTGCAAAACAGGACAAGACCATACTATGTGCATAAGATCTGCCTTATCCTCACTACAGTGTGGGCACCCAGAATCTCCTCTCAGACCTACCCCCTTCATCCATACCAGGGTCCTATATACGCGATATATTAGGTACAACTGTGACACCCTACTGGCTTCATTCATGGTAACCTTAGGGATGTATTGCAATATCCCCTCCCACTCGGAATCCGACATTGGCCCCACATCTGTTTAAATATACTTTATAAATGAGAACTGGTGGAAAACCATTCATAAACCTTCCAGAAGGTGTCCCCACTACACTGAGAATGAACATATATATGCTTCACACACAGTCAGATTCGTCTTCACACTGAATACGGGGCATGTAACCATATAAGGGAAGTAGTGTGGCCTACACAGTGCGAGTTCCTGACTACAGCTCATGAGGTAACAATGTATGAGATCATCTAAGACTATAGCACAGGGCTAAGCTTTGTCAGGTTCAGCATAAACTCCTCTACACAAGCTCTGTCATCTGGCTCCTTCTTTGCTCAGTCACAATCTCTGTTGACCCTTCTCTGCTCCATATCACACTGTTGACTCATATCAGGTGTCTGCGCCACAAAGCTCATGGGACCCTCCTCTGATGGCACTCTGGATACTATGCCCTCCACTGTGATGACCTCTATAGCTTATATACAAAGACAGGGGAGACTGTTATATCAGTGTGTGAGTGTGCAGTGTTATTAGAAAGTCCCTCCTGTGTAGCTGCATTACCTTGGGAACGGCTCTACACCTCAGCCTCCTCTCTGGAGCTGTGACTGAATAGAGCAGATGTGGGCTCCCAAGTGAGAGCAATGCAGTAGGTTAGGGAAGCTGTGGAAATACACACAGTGCTGGCAGACACTGGCCATGCCAACTCAGTCCTGGCAGATGCTGGCCATGCCTATACAGCCCAAAAATGCTGTTTTTAAAAAGCCCCAAAAAGTTGAGAAAATAAGTCAAATTGCACAAAAACAGCATTATCTTAGCTGCTATGTGACCCATCACTAACAATCAGTGCAGTATTTTTTTTTCAATGAAACGATATTTACACCTTAAACACCGTTTCTTGGTTTTTGCATGCTTTTTAAAATTTTAATACCAATGTATGTTCACATAGTCTTAATAAATTAAAGCACTTGCAAACTTACTGGTGTGAGCTTTCTATTACTTTTCTAGATATTTAATGGGCTGGTAATAACTCTGGTGTCGCAGTTTTCTACAATGATATTCCTCTTCACGCCCTATAGGACCGCGCAATTTTTGTTTTTGCGCCTTCACTTTTTCCTCCCTCTCTTACAAGAGCCATAACTATTTTTCCATGAACATAGCTATATGAGGCAACAATAATAAGGAAAACTAGGACATAGAAAGGGAACTATCCAATATAAACAAATGTGATGAAAGGGAACTATCCAATATAAACAAATGTGATGATCAGCAAGATAGTGATATAAAACTTAGCATTTAATAGAATAAGATAAAAAAGGACCTTTTAGTCCCTAGAAAAACAGAACCATGTGACAAAGTCACCTAAGTGCAAAATACAGTACAACTACCAACACTAAAATTTAATACAATTTGCGAGTGTCAAATAGTGAAGTCTCAGGGTAACAAATTTGAATTACCAGATCATACATAAGACTTCAATGGGCCCACATTAACCATAACAATCATAAAAGGTAATATAGAATGATTAGTGATGAGTGACTGTAATCATTACTATTCGCTATTCATACGAATAGTACGGTATTCGCAGTTCTCATTACTCGGCGAGTAATGCTGGTGCTCGTGAGTGATGTGTCGAGTGTTATCAGTCTGACACAGATTGACAGCTCCCTTCAGTACACAAAGTGAGTCGGCACCCCAGTGAGAGCAGATTGCAGTGCCCCCCAGAGAGACCCTAACATTCAAAGTGTTTCATGCATTGGAAATGCAAAAAAGCTCACCCTGTCGCCCTGTCCCAGAAATATTCGTTTTATAGCTGGATGTGTGTAGGCGGAGCCTATCACTAATTGAATAGTGATTCCATGTTATCAGACGAATATGCGAGTATTACAAAGTACTCGTTATGAGCATAGTGATTACAAATATTGCGCTACTCGCAGGGCTGTGGAGTCGGAGTCGTGGAGTCGGAGTTAGTTTTGGTTGGAGTCGGAGTCGGTAGAAATGTACCGACTCCGACTCCAGCTTTAAAAAATGTATTAATATTTCATAATTGAACTTTCATATGAATTTTATAAATGTTACTCAAATATATATGTTCTATCAAACTATGAACATCAGTGATAAGCAGTTCTGCTGGAAATAGAGACATTTCTTACTTCTTGTGTGTCACTGTTCTCCACTGCCCTTCTAATCTTATACTTGGTTAACCTCATGCTGCCCCAACCCCCCTACTTACAATGTATGAAACTGAAAGTGAAAATGCGTTGCAAATTCTTAGTAGTAAAGCTCCTCCTCGTCTAGACTAGATCATACTAGGTGATCATCTCCCAAGCATCTCATACAGCTGTCTGCTACTCAGAAGAGGAAGACTGTAAGAAGTATTGTCCTTTCAACAAACTTTGCATCAGTTAACTGTGAGTACATGAGGAATAACAACAATATTACTGACCACTATATCAGTTGTACGACCTGGCACTAATTTTGTCATTTGGATTGTGAATGCAGAATTAAAAACCTGAGAATGTCAAAGAGGCATCACATTAAATCAGCTGTATTTGAACATTTCACCATCACTCAAGATGGAAAACATTATGTCTGTCAGTGTATGACAAATGATCCAGATGAAAACAGATGCAGTCAAGCCAAGATCAGTGCATATTCAGGCAAAGATAAAAATGCTCCTACCAGAGCTTCTAATCTAAAGAGACATTTACAGCGCTTTCCATCCAGAAGTACTGAAAGCAGTGGAAGAGAAAGACTGCATCCAAACCAAGGAACCAGTGCCCAACTCTTCCAGCCAAACAAAGGAGCAGAGAACTTTGCAGCCATCAGTTGCAAGATATTTTGTCAGTGACAAAGTTACTGTGACAATGACACTAGATATATTTAAAAAATCAGATCATAGGCACACTATCCTTTACAACAAGCTCTATTTCATTATTTTCACGACCAGCTTTTATGTGTCTGAATGCGGAAATAGCCCGCAAGCTTGGTGTTTCTCTGGAGAGAGAGTGTATTAGAAAAATAGTAATCGAAGAAGCTTTTAAACAAAAGGAAGAACTTAAAAAAACTCTCAAGGGACGCCTTGTGTTTCTTAAAATGGATGCCTGCACACGTCACAGAGTGAACTATTTTGCCATCAATGTCCGATTTGTTTGTGACAAAAATGAAATAGTTACCAAGACATTGACAGTAAAAGACACCAAAGCTCATCACACCAGTGAGTTTCTCCAGGTGGAAAAGGTTCTGCAAGACTATGAACTTAAAAAAGAGCAAGTTCTTTCTGTCGTAACTGACAATGCTTCAAATATGATAAGTACTATTAAGCTAATGAATGAGTGTAATGATGATGACCAGCAGCTAGAAGTACATTCTGGGTCCACAGACACAGAAATGTGTGAAATAGAGGAACACAGTATTGTAACTGAGGAGCAAACTGAAGTTGCTTCAGATGATCAGCAACATGATAGTTTAGATGATCTAATTGAAACTGTGTCAATACGTTCTTTCATTCATCACATGCGCTGTGTTGTGCATACGCTACAGCTGGCTATAAGAGACAGTCTGCAAGATGGACATGCTGCTGCACTGATTGGAAAGGTGAGAAAATTGGCTACTGTTGCCAGAACCCCTAAAGTTGACACAATTTTGAAGAGACGTGCAAGGGGCAATTATTGATCAAGCCACACTATGGGGAAGTACTTACTTAATGATTCAGCGCTTGGTTGAACTGAAAACCTTTCTTGTAGACATGGCTACCCCTCAACTGACGCTAAATGAAAGTCAGTGGAATCAGGTGACTGAGCTGGAAAAATTGCTAGAGCACCCATTTACAGTGACTAAAAATTTACAAGCAGAGGACTTAACTCCAGGTATTTTCTTAAAGGAGTGGAAGAACATGATGTTTCGCCTGTCCCAAAGAGGAGGGTTAATTGCAAGTGGCATTGCTACATCAATGAAACGGAGAGAGGAGCTACTATTACAAAATAACATTCTTTTGGCAGCTGTTTATGTAGACCCAATGCATCGGATTCTTCTAGATGATCAACAGCTAAGTAAAGGAAAAGAAACTCTGTTAGAAATAGCAGTAAGGATGAAAGGGTTGCAGAACAGTCAGGAGGAACAAGAAGAATTTGGTCGTCCTGCCACATCTTCATCCTCATCATCAACTGATGAAGAATTTAATTTCGAAAAGTATTTGGATTACAAGGACCGTGCAAAGCGTTCCCGCATAGAAGAAGAGTCATCCCAATCAAAGAACACAGCCAGTACATTTCAGCAGAATTTTTCATGTGCACTAAAAGAAATTGAGAAATTTGACCATTCATCAAAAATAACAGTGCAACAAGCGATTCCTCTGTATCCTGACATTGTCAAAGATGTTGCCCGAGTGGTTACTGCTTTGCCACCAACCCAAGTTAGTCTAGAGAGGTTGTTCTCTGCTCTCAAATAATTAGATCAGATTTGAGGGCATCCATGAAGGAGGATCTGACAGAGACAATACTTTTTCTGAGGACAAATTTATAGATTTCTTCTTATTAACTGCATAACAGTGTTTATTGCATATTTACTTACAGTTTGGAAAAGTTTATAAAAGTTATTTGCTATATTCTAATTGTATTCTAATAAATATAGTTTTTGCTCTAAGTGGTCTGATTACTTATATGATGGTGAGAAACTGAATAAGCACGATGGTAATATTTTACAACAGTAAATTTATTGTTACGAAGTGGCCATTTATGAAGGAGTCGGAGCCGGAGTCGGAGCCGGAGTCGGAGCCAGAGTCGGAGCCAGAGTCGGAGCCAGAGTCGGAGCCAGAGTCGGAGCCAGAGTCGGAGCCAGAGTCGGAGCCAGAGTCGGAGCCAGAGTCGGAACCTGATAAAATCCAGGAGTCTGAGTCGCAACTGTGGCTTACCGACTCTACAGCCCTGGACTCGCTCATCACTAAGAACGATCTCACCAAAAACTGGAGTACTGATCAGAAAAGACCTCAGGTAGTCAGAATGGGGGGCCGTCATCTGTTCCAGAAAATACCCTGTTAGCTAGTATCAGTATAGTGTCCTGCTGTGCTCCTCATTCAGAAGACCTGAGGTCTGATGAATACTCCAGTTTTGGGTGAGATCGTTCTATATTACCTTATATGATTGCCATGGTTAATGTGGGCCATTGAAGTCTTATGTATGATCTGGTAATCCAAGTTTGTTACCCTGAAACGCCACTACTTGACACTTGCAAATTGTATTAAATTTTAGTGATGATAGTTGAACTGTATTTTGCACTTAGGTGACTTTGTCATGTTTTGTATTTGTTTCGGTTCTGTTTTTACTAGGGACTAATAGGTGCTTTCTTTATTAACTTATTCTATTAAATGCTAAGTTTTAGCTCACTATCTTGCTGATTATGACATAACTGCATGAGGTGTTTAGCATACATTCATAGGAAATCATGATCTTAGCTATATGTAGCAGATGATCGCAGCTTCAAGTCCCTTAAGAGGGACTGTCATATGCAGTAAAAAGAAAAAAATAAAGGTTATAACAATATGAAAAAAAATGAAAACAAAAGTTAAAATAATTCCCCATTAAAAGTAAACCATAAAAAGTATACATTTGGTATTGCTGCATTCGTAAGTCTTGATTCATGTGTTATGTTTTATTCCATAGAGCAAAACAAATATCTATAAGTGGGTTGGCAGCCCACAAAGGGAGAAAAATGCCAAAAATAATTCAATATGGTGGGCGATGCCAATTCACATTACTTCCAACAAAATAATGAGCTATGTAATATAGATAAAACACGCTTTATTTGTGTAATATAAAAGCACACATAAAATACTAAAACCGGGGGTGATGCAGTGAAACAACAAAAATACGAAAGTGTCCGCACCATTCATGTGTATGTTTATTGCAGCCATTGGCTCAATAGAACGAGGAAAGGCTGATATAGAACGTCACAACGTCTATCAATGCAGGAAGATGAGGGAAGATAGGAGAGTTTAACCAAGTCCAACCCAAAAAGAGTTCCGAGAAGCCTAGTACAAACAAGATATCCATTAAGACGTTTATACATTTTATTAAATAATTCTGTAATTTCGAACAAACTCTGGATAATAGGCAAATAAAAGTGTAATTCCACAAAAATGGATGTCTAGTATGTCACTATACCAAATTATGAAATTTGGGCTACTTTAGCTAAAAGTACATTATTGTTCACAGGGATTAATCGTACACCATATTTTTTTCTTTACCTACTGTATTAAAATAGGTTTCTGAAATATAATAAAGAACTTTTACAATAATATCCACATAAATCTCATGAACACTTGCCTCGTTTACGATATAATCCAACAGTTCGAAGATAGCCATAGCTGGTCGACTGTCCATACAATGACCTATAGAAATGAAATACAGAGCCAGTGAAGTATAGCAAGAGCAAGAGTAAGTGAAAGTGAGAATTATCGTTATGATCAGGCATAAAAGTCAACCTACCACTGATTGGCCTCCCAGGAGGCCTTGCACGAGAGGAAATGCTTTGAGATTCGCCATCTGCAGCATCCAACAAGGGGCGTCCAAATATGGCTTCCAGCTCCTTACCATCTGGTGGTGGTATGGGGTATCTTCCTATAGAAAGTTCTACCAGTGACAGACCCATGCTCCATATGTCTGACTGTACAGAATAATGTGTGCCCTGCAAGCGCTCTGGCTACAGGAAAAGAAAAAAAAAAAAAAGATAAAAATATATACTATATATAAATAAATACAGGGACAAACTGATAGGATATTTAGATTGTGAGCTCCAATTGGGACAGTATTGCAAATGTATGTAAAGTGCAATGGAATTAATAGCGTTATACAAATGAATAAATATTATTATACACAAATACATTACACACACTTTACACTCATATAAAAAGTTCAATTTGTAGCAGAAATACATACTTACAGACATATAAGACCTGGTCCCACAAAAGAGTTGGCCATGGAGTCAATTAGTTGCCCACTGACACCAAAGTCACACAGTTTGATCTCTCCACGGGAATTCACTAGTATGTTAGAAGGTTTAACGTCTAAAACACAAAGTTACAATTAATAACCCATATGACAAATACACTGGAAGGTAAAGTCATAAATGTATTGGTAAGCTTAATGTTTCCAAACATTTTTTGAAGTTCAATTTATTGCAGAAATCAACTTGAAGCATTAGCCTTCACCAAACACAAAACGTAACAGTATGATCTACATGGCACAGTTTCTGGAGCTACGCCTGCTACATACATGGCAAGTGATGGCTGTGTTTCATTCTGAATAAAATAACCGTGACTGTATCTTGCTGCGATCGGTGTTGTTTAATCCCTTTACTGCCACTGACAATTCCTGACAGCAGTATTTTAGGTACACAAGCCTGCCTAGCCATATATGCTCACATGCCCATCAATCAATGCAATAACCTCCAAGACTGCACTTCTGGTACTGTCGTGAGGCCCAGCCATAGACTGGGCTTCATAGGAGACAATGATTTTTACCATGTACTGCAATAAAAGTACTGCTACAGTATATAAAACATGCAATGAATAACAAAAAAAATTCAATTAAGTCATTTTTCTTTTATAATGGAATCTGTCAGCAGGTTTTAGCTATCTCATCTGAGAGCAGCATAATGTAGGAAGAGAGACTCTGATTCCAATGATGAATCACTTAGTTTACTGGCTGCAGAGGTTGTGACACTATCATAGTTTTTAGCTGTAGGATGAAGCAGAGCTCAGAAAGCTGACCCTGCAAACACTAGCGCTCACTGTATACATTGTCTATAGACAGTGAGCTGCTTATCAGTTGGCGGTATGGTTTGACACAGGCTGTGTTCTACAGTCATGGCCAAAAGTTTTGAGAATGATACAAATATTAATTTTAACAAAGTCTACTGCTTCAGTTTTTCTAATGGCAATTTGCATATACTCCAGAATGTCTTAGCAAGTAATTGCTGTTAAGCTGATCACTCTTTAAGTCAATATTTGCTTAGAAAATGAAGTTTAACCCCCAAAACACATTTCAACATCATTGCAGTCCTGCCTTAACAGGAGCAGCTAACATCGTTTTAGTGATTGTTCCATTAACACAGGTGTGGTGTTGATGAGGACAGGGCTGGCGATCAATCGGTCATTATTAAGTAAGAATGACACCACTGGATACTTTAACCCCTTCACGACCTGTGACGTCGTGGGACGTCATAGAAGTCGATGCGTTCCCGACCTGTGACGTCCCACGACGTCATGGCAGGATCGCGTTCCCGCGGCACCGGTGATCGGGGCCGGTGACATGTCACTGGTGCCGTGGGAACATGAGGACCTGTACTTTGTCCTGGGGGGGTGGCTTTTTCCCCCTCGTGGCTGAATTCGCTCTGATTGGCAGTTTAATCTGAACTACCAATCAGAGCGATTCTCCCCTCCAAATCTGATTGGATTTCTCCAATCAGGCTTGGAGGGGTGGGTGCGCGGGTGCCCTCCCCCTCCTCAGCCCCTCCGACACCAAAGTTAACCCCCCCACCCACCACCGGCACGATCCCCTCTCAGCAGCATGCAGGCGCTGCTGCAGGCGCCGGTGCAGGCACCGGCGCGGTCTGGCGCCGGTGGGTGCCTAGTGCCCCGCAACCCTCCTGCCCCGGATGCCCCGGGTGCCCTAGTGCCCCCTCCCCCACGTGTCCCCTAGTGCCCCCTCCCCCCCGTGTCCCCTCTCACCCGACCTCCGTCGTCCTCCGTGGTGCCGCGGCTCCTCGGTGTGGCGCTCCTCCTCTTCTCCCAGGCTCCTCCTCCTCACTGGAGGATCTTGAGAGAGAGGTAAGTATGTGTGTGTGTGTGTGTATGTGTATGTGTGCATGTTCATGGGTGGATGCATGGGTGCGTGCATGGGCGCATGGGTGCGCACATGGGTGCGTGCATGGGCGCATGGGTGCGTGCATGGGCGCAAAGATGGATGGGTGCGTGGAGGGATAGGTGCATGGGTGCGTGCATGGATGGATGGATGGATGGGTTCGTGCATGGATGGTTGGACGCATGGGTGCATGGATGGATGAACGCATGGGTGCGTGGATGGATGGGCGCATGGGTGTGTGCATGGGCGCATGGGTGTGTGCATGGGAGCATGGGTGCGTGCATGGGAGCGTGGGTGCAAAGATAGATGGGTGTGTGGATGGATAGGCGCATGGGTGCATGCATAGATGGATGAGCGCATGGGTGCGAGGATGGATGGGCACATGGGTGCGTGCATGGATGCGTGGATGGATGGGTGCATGTGTGTAACAAGGGATCAAGTGTCCTCTTGTTGTAGTCACTGGTGTCAGTCATGGTGCACGGTATGGCAGATCATTGCCATACAGTGCACCATGACTCTGACCCCAGAGACTACAACAAGAGGACGCTTGATACCTTGTTGTAGTCTCTGGGGTCACAGTCATGAAGCACGGTACGGCAGATAATTGCCATACAGTACTTCATGACTGTGACCCCAGAGACTACAACAAAGGATCAAGTGTCCTCTTGTAGTCACTGGGGTCAGTCATGGTGCACTGTATGGCAATGATCTGCTGTACCGTGCACCATGACTCTGACCCCAGAGACTACAACAAGAGGACGCTTGATACCTTGTTGTAGTCTCTGGGGTCACAGTCATGAAGCATGGCACGGCAGATAATTGCCATACAGTACTTCATGACTGTGACCCCAGAGACTACAACAAAGGATCAAGTGTCCTCTTGTAGTCACTGGGGTCAGTCATGGTGCACTGTATGGCAATGATCTGCCGTACCGTGCACCATGACTCTGACCCCAGAAACTACAACAAGAGGACACTTGATCCCTTGCTGCAGTCTCTGGATGTAGCAGAGGTGATCGAGCGTCGTGGTACCTTCGTTGTGGACTACGTCGGAGGCGATCGAGCGTCGTGGGACCTTCGTTGTGGACTACGTCGGATCTTTATAATAAAGATGGAGTCCGAATTTTGTTTGTGTTTTTTTTCAAATAAAAAGATTTTTCTCTGTGTGTATTTTCTGACTATTTATCAGAGATTCCTAATGGCGGGTCTAACATTGGTCCTATATTATGAATCTCGGGCTTAGTGCTAGCTGCCAATAAAAAGCTGGCATTAACCCCTTTATTACCCAGTTAGCCACCGGCACCAGGGCAACTGGAAGAGCATGGGTACAGCGCCAGAAAATGGCGCTTCAATGAATGTGCCATTTTCTGGGGCGGCTGTGGGCTGCAATTCACAGCATGGGGGGCCCAGAACGCTTGGGCCTCACTATGCTGAGGATTCCAGCCCCCAGCTGCCTAGTTGTACCTGGCTGGACCAAAAATATGGCGGAGCCCCACGTAATTTTTTTTCTAGGATTAGTTCTAGAAATTAAAAAAAAAAATGGGCTTCGCTGTATTTTTGGTTCCAGCCAGGTATGACGAGGCAGCTGGGGGTGGGTGGCAGTTCGTAGCTGCCAAGTTGTACCTGGCTGGACCAAAAATATGGCGGAGCCCTATGTCATTTTTTTTCTAGAAATAATTCTAGAAATAAAAAAAAAAAATAGGCTTCGCTGTATTTTTGGTTCCAGCCAGGTATGACGAGGCAGCTGGGGGCTGGTGGCAGTCCGTAGCTGCCAAGTTGTACCTGGCTGGACCAAAAATATGGCGGAGCCCTATGTTATTTTTTTTCTAGAAATAATTCTAGAAATAAAAAAAAAAATAGGCTTTGCTGTATTTTTGGTTGCCAGCCAGGTACAACTTGGCAGCTAGGGGGCTGGAATCCTCAGCATGGAGAGACCCAAATGTTTTGGGTCCCCTATGCTGCGAATTGCAACTACTAGACTAGTATGTTTTTCACAAAAAGTTTCTTTATTCATTTATACGGCTCAATTTGTGAAGCACATGGGGGTTCAAAGTGCTCACTGTGCATCTAGATAGGTTCCTTGGGGGGTCTAGGTTCCAAAATGGGGTCACTTGTGGGGGAATTGGAATTGTTAGCGGACACCAGGTCGTGTATGGAGAGACCCTGTGTGCCTAAACATTTGAGCTCCCCCACAAGTGACCCCATTTTGGAAACTAGACCCCCCAAGGAACCTATCTAGATGCATAGTGAGCACTTTGAATCCCCAGGTGCTTCACAAACTGATCCGTAATGAGGTAAAAATACTTTTTTTTCCACACAAATTTTCTTTTTTAATTTTTACGGATCAATTTGTGAAGCACCTGGGGGTTCAAAGTGCTCACAATGCATCTAGATATGTTCCCTGGGGGGTCTAGTTTCCAAAATGGGGTCACTTGTGGGGGAGCCCCAATGTTTAGGCCCACAGGGGCTCTCCAAATGCTACATGGTGTCCGCTAACAATTTGAGGTGATTTTCCATTCAAATTGTTAGCAGACACCATGTCGTGTTTGGAGAGCCCCTGTGTGCCTAAACTTTGGAGCTCCCCCGCAAGTGACCCCATTTTGGAAACTAGACCCCCCAGGGAACTTATCTAGATGGGTGGTGAGCATTTTTAACCCCCACATGCTTTACAAATTGATCTGTGAATATGGAAAAAGTACTTTTTCTTCACAAAAATGTTCTTTTAGCCTCAATTCTTTCATTTTCGCATGGGTAACAGGATAAAATTCATCCTAAAATTTGTTGGCCAATTTCTCCTGAGTACACCGATGCCTCATATGTGGTCATAAACCACTGTTTTGACGCGCGGCAGGGCTTAGAAGTGAAGGAGCGCCATTTCACTTTTTGAATGGAAAATTAGCTCCAAAAGTCAAATTGCGCTCTTTCCCTTCAGAGCCCTGCCGTGCGCCCAAACCGTGGTTTATGATCACATATGAGGTATCGATATACTCAGGAGAAATTGCCCAACAAATTTTAGGATCCATTTTATCTTGTTGCCTATGTGAAAATGAAAAAATTGAGGTTAAAAGAACATTTTTGTTTGGAAACAAAAAAATGGATATTTTAATTTTTCTATTTGCTTAGTTCCCGTGAAGCACCTGAAGGGTTAATAATCTTCTTGAATGTAGTTTTGAGTAGCTTGAGGGGTGCAGTTTTTGGAATGGTGTCACTTTTGGGTGTTTTCTGTCATGTACACCCCTCAAAAAGACTTAAAATTTGACGGGGTCACAAAAAAAATGGTTTTGTAAATTTTGGTGGAAAAATGAAAAATTGCTCATGAACTTTGAACCCTTACAACTTCCTAACAAAATTTTTTTTTTTTTCCAAAATTGTGCTGATGTAAAGTAGACATGTGGGAAATATTATTTCATAACTATTTTTTGTGTCACATAACTCTCTAGTTTACCAGAAGAAAAATTCTAAATTTGAAAATTGCTAAATTTTCAAACTTTTTGCCATATTTTTGATTTTTTCACAAATAAACGCAAAAATTATCGACCTAAATTTAATACTAACATGAAGCCCAATATGTCACGAAAAAACAATCTCAGAATCACTAGGATCCGTTGAAGCGTTCCCGAGTTATAACCTCATAAAGGGACACTGGTCAGAATTGCAAAAAATGGCCAGGTCAGGAAGGCCAAAACAGGCTGGGTCTTGAAGGGGTTAAAAGGAGGCTGGTGCTTGGTATCATTGTTTCTCTTCAGTTAACCATGGTTATCTCTAAAGAAACACGTGCAGCCATCATTGCACTGCACAAAAATGGCCTCACAGGGAAGAGTATCGCAGCTAGAAAGATTGCACCTCAGTCAACAATCTATTGCATCATCAAGAACTTCAAGGAGAGAGCTTCCATTGTTGTCAATAAGGCTCCTGGGCGCCCAAGAAAGACCAGCAAGCGCCAGGACCGTATCTTAAAACTGTTTCAACTGCGGGATCGGACTACCAGCAGTGCCGAGCTTGCTCAGGAATGGCAGCAGGCTGGTGTGAGTGCTTCTGCACGCACTGTGAGGCGGAGACTCTTTGAGCAAGGCGTGTTTTCAAGGAGGGCAGCAAAGAAGCCACTTCTCTCCAGAAAAAAAATCAGGGACCGACTGATATTCTGCAAAAGGTACAGGTAGTGGACTGCTGAGGACTGGGGTAAAGTCATTTTCTCTGATGAATCCCCTGTTCGATTGTTTGGGACATCTGGAAAACAGCTTATTCGGAGAAGAAGAGGTGAGCGCTACCACCAGTCTTGTCTCATGCCAAAGGTAAAGCATCCTGAAACCATTCATGTGTGGGGTTGCTTCTCAGCCAAGGGAATCCGCTTACTCACAGTCTTGCCTAAAAACACAGCCATGAATAAAGAATAGTACCAGAATGTCCTCGAAGAGCAACTTCTCCCAACCGTCCAAGAGCAGTTTGGTGCCCAACAATGCCTTTTCCAGCATGATCGAGCACCTTGCCATAAAGCAAAGGTGATAACTAAATGGCTCAGGGAACAAAACAGAGATTTTGGGTTCATGGCCTGGAAACTCCCCAGATCTTAATCCCATTGAGAACTTGTGGTCAATCATCAAGAGACGGGTGGACAAACAAAAACCAACAAATTGTGGCAAAATGCAAGCATTGATTATGCAAGAATGGACTGCTATCAGTCAGGATTTGGTCCAGAAGTTGATTGAGAGCATGCCAGGGAGAATTGCAGAGGTCCTGAAGAAGAAGGGTCAACACTGCAAATATTGACTTGCTGCATTAACTCATTCTAACTGTCAATATAACCTTTTGGTACTCATAATTTGATTGCAATTATATTTCTGTATGTGATATAAACATCAGACAAACACAAATAAAAACCAGAGGGCAGCAGATCATGTGAAAATATCATTTTGGTGTCATTCTCAAAACTTTTGGCCATAACTGTAGCTCATCACAGCAGTGTTTTTTTGCTTAATACCAATTTTAGTATTTTAAAACTACTTAAAAAACAAGCTAAAAATAAAAACTCAACCATAAAACTTTGGCATCATTGTATGGTTAGATTTCTATTTTTGACTTGTTTATTTAAATGCGCTTGTTAAACCTACCGTACTTGTTTTTAAAAATGCAATGCATACAGATATGGAAAATGAGGTTTCCAGATAATTTTTACTACACAATGAACACTGTAAAGACAAATTCAAGTGCCTATGTTTGCTGAAAAAGTAAAGTTAAAACTCCAAGTAAAAAAGCCCAAGATGGGCAGAGGTTAATTACCTCTGTGCATGATCTGATGTTTTTCTCTTAGGTAAGCAAGCCCCCGGAGAACGGCAATGCTAACTTTTCCTAGAATGTCCTCTGGTATACGACGAGCTGCTTTAAGAACTTGGTCCAGAGATCCTCCATCCTATCGGCACACAATATTTACAGTAGACATAAAACAGGAAAAATAACAAACTCAACATTTTTACTAACCATCACGTCTCACCTTCTAAGTACTGCTGTAGAAATGAGTAAGGGTGCCTAGTGTTTTTTTAAATATAAGAGGCACAGTAAGTGTGTACAGTATATAAAAAAAGTAAGTACACACCTCACATTTTTGTAAATATTGTGTTGTATCTTTTAATGAGACAACATTGAAGATATCTATAAATTCAAGAATGCGCACATAGGGTGATATCTTCTTTAAAAAAGGCAAAAAATGTTTATACAAAGAGGCTGCTCACCTGATGTAGTTGTGAAAACCCACAACTGGTAATGATCGCTCAAATACAAGTAGCTGCTGCAGGACCGGACTTTCCACAGATCCCTGTGGTTTAATCAGCTCCCAGGACACAGTACCTCGAGGTCCGCGCTGCCACTTCAGAAAAGGAACAAAAGAAGCCAGTACAAGGGAATGTCTGGATCAACGATTCTTCTTTATTATCCTACGCGTTTCAGAGTTATTTCCCAACTCCTTCATCAGGGAATGATGAACGAGTTGGGAAATAACTCTGAAACGCGTAGGATAATAAAGAATAATCGTTGATCCAGACATTCCCTTGTACTGGCTTCTTTTGTTCCTTTTCTGAAGTGGCAGCGCGGACCTCGAGGTACTGTGTCCTGGGAGCTAACATTGAAGATATGACGCTTTGATACAATATAAAGTAGTGTAACACCTGTAAAACAGTGGCTGTATGTTGATGGCAAACTAAATTTACACTAATGTCAAAACCACTATGGGTCATTCCATGTCAAGTGAACCAATGATTATTACCTCTATATTTTTTAATTCTTTTGAGATTTTGTTATTTGATAATAGCATGTCAGACATTGCAAAATGTGAAGAGAAAATTTTTTTAAAAAATTTATTTTTTTTTTAAATGATTTTCAAAGTTCGGAAAAAGTGCGAATTTCGCTGTTGCCTGCCTTTACGTTTCTCCTCATAACTAAGACTAGGAATAAGATAGAGAGACAAAATAAACACCATTCTACTCAGAACTATACAGGCTTTCACCAGATATGTCACAAGAGGATCTTTGTTAATATTTTACCCATGTGATCCCAAGCGCAAAACTTTAAAACTAATTTCCGAAAAATCGGCGCGCTTTAAATATTTCAAAAACTGCCCATGCGTCTGCTTTGCTCTTAGCCACATCTGTACCAAATTTCAAGTTGGGATCGCGATGCGATCATATTTTAACATATTTTACTATTAATAGCGTCAATGGGTCATTCCATATCAAGTGATCTAAATATGAATATTTTTTTTTACCTGACGTCTTTAGATTTTTTTTATTTTTTTTCCTTTATGAAGTACTACTTTAGTTAATTACAAATTAAAAGTTTAGAATTTTTTTCTTCATCAGTTAATTTTTTACAGATATTTAAAGTTTAAAAAAAGTGTGAATTTTGGCCTGGTATGACTTTACATTTTTTTATCTTGGGCTAGAAATAAGATAGAGAAACAAAATAAACACCATTCTACTCAGAACTGTCCAGGCTTTCACCAGATATGTCACAAGAGTATATTTGTCAACTTTAATTTTTTACCCATGCGAACGCAAACGCAACAATTTGAAACGCATTTCTGAAAAAACGTTTTAATAAAAATTTTCCAAAACTGCCCATGTGTCTTTTATGCTCTTAGCCACATCTGTACCAAATTTCAAGTTGAGATTGTGATGGGATCATATATTTTAAAATATTTAACTATTATAGTGTCAATTCAAAAATCTTGAATTCAGATCTGTTCACCTGTGGTCTAAAAGCGTGGGTCTATATTTATCAAATCCATTATTTTTAGACATTACTGTATTATTTTGATATGTTACAGCTTAGAAGCAGGAGAAGACACATAGCAAAAAGCTTTGTTAGGGCTCAACCTGAGAAGGCACAGGGATAGACCGTGAATGCAGAGCAGATGATAGGCCAGCAGCTCTCTCAATCATGTTAAGTGTCTACCCACTGGATTCAGGAAGTAAGACAGCTCATTCAGACCTTTCATGTCCTGACATGTCTAGACATCTTCACTCCTGAACAAACAATAGTCTGTACAAAGCCATCAAGGCTGTGTACTAAAATATGGGTGAGTAAATATATTAATAGTTTAATGCTTTTATTATTAAGGGCCAATATACACAGTGCTATTCTTAGGGATCATCATTCAGAAAAACAGCCCCATTGATTTCTATGGGGTTCACCACATGCAGTGTTTTTGGAAACACTCAAGAGTGAGTAAATCACTGCTTGAACTACTTTTTAATCACTGCAATAAACGGAGCATTTATCATTTATATAAAAAAAGCTGCCATTTTTTTCACTAGCGATTAAAAAAACTAACGCATATGTGGTAAAAACGTGGTAGAAAAACAAGCTGCCAAAACGGCAGCGTGTATCTGCAGACAGAAAAAACTGTGCACGCTAGCCCTAAAACTCACTTTATAGTAATACAGTTCTATCTCAAGTGTACTGTAAATCTTTATTTTTATTACCTATCTTCCTTACTTAATATTAACGGTATTTTTCCCACACAGCAATGGCTGCTACTTCTCAAGAAACAGCATTTTATCATAGACACTGTTGCAATCCTTTTGAAAAAAATATGAATATGATTGGCGCTGGTGGCTGGCTATTGTACTCTCCAAAGATTGTAAAAATGAAGAAGTAGAATTGACTTTATTGCATCCTTCTGGTCCAGCGCCATCCTTTGTGTATCCAAGAAAGCCAGACATTTTAAAAGTGCACAAAAATCAGATATTAACTCAGGCGGAGCCTAACACCGTGACAGGCCGGACATACTCTTTGACACACAAGGAAATGGCGATTGCTAGTAAGCGTTTATGGATAAGATTACATTTCACCCACTAGAAGGGACAAATTGATAAAATGCCACTTTAAAAACATACTATTAATTGTTTGATTAGTTCATAATTTATAGGCGGCCGTCACACAGTTCAATATTGCGAACGATATCGTTTAAGTGATCTGCTTTTTGATCGCTTAAGCGATATCGTTTGTGCGTCGCTACGTGCGATCAAGCGATTTTACAATGTAAAATCGCTTGATCGTTACATCGCAGATATGTGAGCCGGAGCTCATATCAAGCGATCATCGCTTGTTCAATCTGCTTCATCGCGGTGTGTGACACCACGATGAACGATCTCCCAGCGGCAGAGCCTATGCTGGGAGATGGTATCTATGGTAAACGTCGGGTTACTAAGCGCCGCGCGGCGCCTAGTAACCCGATGTGTACCATAGTTACCAGCGATCTCGCTGGTCCACATCGCTGGTGAGTCTGTCTGTGCGACAGCTCACCAGCGATGTGAGCGATATTGTTAGCGATCGCGCGTGCACATGATCGCTTACAATATCGCTCACGATATTGTAGCGTGTGACGGCCGTCTTAGAACGATGATTTAACTACTGTACTATTCTTATTAAACACTTCATAAATCACATGTTTAGTGATAGAATAGAAAACAAATTTATATGTATAAATAGGGGTTAACATTTTTGGTTCTTTTAATCTTGTTTAATCAAACTTGAGGATATGATCACCTTTCTTCTTTTGGTTTGTTCAATACATTCAAGTTGAAAATGCTGAGCGTTGTGTTCTGATGATTAAGATGTATTTATCCTGGCACTTATGGGATTTGTTTTTTGTGTTTCTTTTTTGTTGCATATAAATGTTTTATTCAATAAGTTGTGATAACTCATACAACCATAAAATAAAAAATATATAAATTTGACAGGTCCCAAGTTGAATCTCTGCACAAATATAACCAAGAACACAATCAGTCATTTTTTCACAATTGCCCGTCAATAGTTTGAATTTGATATAAAGAAACATAGTCTTGTAACATCTCAAATGAAAGCTGTTACCGTTCTGAGTAAAATGATGCCTCTCCCACTTCATTATCTTATTTCTAGCCTGAGATTAAAAAAAGGTGAATTTTGGCCTGGGTGGTATGACTTTACATTTTTTTTAACTTTAAAAATCTGTAAAAAATTAACTGATGAAGAAAAAAATTCTAAACTTTTAATTTGTAATTAACTAAAGTTGTACTTCATAAAGAAAAAGAATTTAAAAAATCTAAAGACGTCAGGTAAAAAAAAATATTCATATTTAGATCACTTGATATAGAATAACCCATTGACGCTATTAATATTAAAATATGATCCCATCGCGATCCCAACTTGAAATTTGGTACAGATGTGGCTAAGAGCATAGCAGACACATGGGCAGTTTTTGAAATATTTAAAGCGCGCCGATTTTTCGGAAATGCGTTTTAAAGTTTTGCGCTTGCGATCACATGGGTAAAATATTAACAAAGATCCTCTTGTGACATATCTGGTGAAAGCCTGCACAGTTCTGAGTAGATTGGTGTTTATTTTGTTTCTCTATCTTATTTCTAGCCCGAGATATGATAGACAATGTAAAGCCATACCAGGCCAAAATTCGCACTTTTTTAAAACTTTAAAAATCTGTAAAAAATTAACTGATAAAGAAAAAAATTCAAAACTTTTTTTTTGTAATTAACTAAAGTTGTTCTTCATATAGAAAAAAAATTAAAAAAATCTGAGGACGTCAGGGAAAAAAAATATTCATTTTTGGATCACTTGACATGGAATGACCCCTATCAACAAAAGTGAATACACCGTTAAGTGAAAATGGCCAAATTGTGTCAGTTAGCCACTTTCCCTACCAGACGTCATGTGACTCATTTATTTTTAAGATCTCGGGTGTGAATGAAGAGCAGCTGGGTTACATTTGGTGTTCTTGCTCACACACTCTCTTATGCTGGTCACTGGAAGTTCAATATGGCACCTCGTGGTAAAGAATTCATTGAGAATCTCAAAAAAAAGAATGGCTGCTCTACATAAAGATGACCAAGGCTATAAGGAGATTGCCAAAACCCGGAAACTGAGCTACGAGTTTTTCTCGCATTGCACTCGTGCATGTTTCACGCCAGTGTGCCTTCACCCTAAGGGCCGCTTTACACACACCAACTTCTGTGACCAACTTCTGAACAGATCTCTGGTTGCAGTGAAATCATGGACACATTGTTACATTTGTACACGGCAACAAAATAGAACAATGTGTCCATGATTTCACTGCAAGCAGAGATCTGTTCAGAAGTTGGTCACAGAAGATGGTGTGTGTAAAGAGGCCCTAAGTGTTTGCTCACTGCCTTAAGAGATTGGCCACATCCAATAAGCTACTGGTCACTTTAGAAACAAAAACGATACAATAAAAATGACTTGTCCTTCAGAATGGAAAGGTTATTTAATAGGAGACAAGTTGCAAAGTAGCTTGTGTTTAGAATGTTCAATTTTAACAATTTATCATGTGAACACAACTCACTACATTTAAAATATAACATTTTTGTAAAAATTGTACATATCCATTTCAAGTTGTTTACACAGAGACCCTGGCTCTACTTTTGGTGGTATATTTTATTGAGTTTTTTATGTAAATCTTACAAAAAAGATGTAAAAAGAAATTAGTTTTCCTGAATTTCATGAGTAATAATTTTAAGTAATTTTTTGTTTCTACTTTTATATTTAAACATTTTTATGGGTTTTAGAACAAATTTAGTTTAAATCGGAAAAAAGAGGTACCGTATTTTTCCTTTTATAAGACGCACTTTTTTTCCTCCAAGTTTTGAAGGAAAGTGGGGGTGTGTCTTATAAAAGGAATATAACATTCTAGCATCCTCAGTTGCTTGGGAGGGGGGGACAGCAGTGAAGTGGGGACAGAAGTGACAGGGAATGGTCCCTGCTGAAGAGTCAGGCGGCAGGAGCACCACGTGTCCCCGGCTCATTATCTACTTAGATATTCACTTCACTTGCTCCCAGTCTCCACCCACCTCTCTGCACTGAACACAGCAAGGAGAGATGAGAGCACAGGGAGCAGGAGAAGCTGCTTAGCCGGCACACATGGTCTCTCTCCAGCTTCCTGCAGTGGCTGGGGAGACTGTGTGCTGGAGATAGTGAGAATGGAGGAGCGGGGCACAGCTGCTGTAAGTGAATCAGCACTGAGCTTTGTGCTGATTCACTGCCATGTAGTCAGGGGCAGAGCAGGGAGATCGGTACCTTATCACAGTGTGGTGCCTCACCCCCTCTGCTCTCTGTAATGTGTCCTGCTGAGCCCTGACACAGTGCAGAAATCCATGAAGCTCGGTCTGCAGTTGAGGAGCTTCTGTGTATGGAGAGCAGGGCTGGAGCCTGCAAAACCAGTGTACAGCTCCTGTATCTACATCCTGCATCTACAGGTCAAGCTCTGCTGTGGTGACTTGTAATTAGGAGACAGGGCTGGAGCATTTCAGCACAGTGTATAGACCCCCTCCCTGGCCCTCCCTCATACAGTACATCACATCAGAACTTGATCTGCAGACTATCGCCACTTCCTTGATTTCAGCAGGGTGATGGCAAAGCAGGATACATTAAAGTGAGTGCACATGTATATGTAACATAACCACTAATAAAGTTAACACTGCCAATACTGTGCTTAACTAGACCTTCAAGCATGCTATAGGATCTACAGTACATGCTGGGAGTTATAGTTCTTAAAGGGGTTGCCACTACATGAACAAATCCCATCTCATTCACCTTTTTGGCCCTTGTATAATTAAGGCTGCCTTCACACTTGTGTCCCCCTCTGCGGCATCCTGCGGAGGGGGACCGCAAGCTGAGCGCAGGCACTGCAAGTCCCTATGTTTAACATGGGGACGTGGGTGCCTGCACTCGGGTGCAGATTGGCGTGCGCACCCATTCACTGCAATGTATGATTTGTACGCAGGCGGATGCATGCGCACAAATCATACAGTCTCGTCCGCACTAGGAACACATGTCGCATTCAGGGTGTGGACGAGAGTGTGTGATTTGTGCGCAAGTATACGCATGCGTACAAATCATACATGGCGGTGAATGGGTGCCATGCCAATCTGCCCCTGAGCGCAGGCACCCGCGTCCCCATGTTAAACATAGGGACTTGCGGTGCCTGCACTCAGCTTGCGGTCCCCCTCCACAGGAAGCAGCGGAGGGGAACGCTAGTGTGAAGCCAGCCTAAAAAAGACCATACTTACCCACGATGCTGCAGCGGTTCCAACATTGTCAGAAGTTGCATAGTCATCTCCCATGTGACATTGATATGAGACTCAGCCCTCCAACCAGTCAGTGCTGGCATCTGTCTCCCCGCCATCAGACACTGGAGCAAGAAGTCATTGGTGTTGCTCACATGCTGCTCCTGCAT
The DNA here is from genome assembly GCA_033576535.1 of Allobates femoralis. NCBI lineage: Eukaryota > Metazoa > Chordata > Amphibia > Anura > Aromobatidae > Allobates > Allobates femoralis. The sequence continues at coordinate 363,320,720 of JARQOC010000003.1, forward strand.
CCGAAGGAGACAGATGCCAGCGCTGACTGGTCACAGGGCCTGACTGTCATATCAAAGTCATTTTTTGCTTCAAATATTTTTTTCCCTATGTTCCACCTCCAAAATCTGGGTGCGTCTTATAATCCGGTGCGTCTTATAAAGCGAAAAATACGGTAAGTATAGGGAAACGAGGGAAAGTCAAGGGAAATGCAAATAACATATCAATGAAGGGGAAAAAACAATATAATGAAAAGTATTTACAAGTTGAGTCACAACATGTTTACAATAAAAGTTGTTTTCACATATTATGAATATTAGAATTTCTAAATACATTATTACATACCCTGTTTCCCTGAAAACAAGACAGTGTCTTATATTCATTTTGCTCCCAAAGATGCACTATGTCTTATTTTTCCATGATCCTCATCATCCTCATGCTGCCCCCAATATCCCCTTCATCCCCATGAAGCCCCCAATATTATAATCATTCCCATGCAGTCCTCAATATTCCCATGCAGCCCTCATTATCTCCATCATCCCCTTTCATCCCCCAATATTCCAATGCAGCCCACCACACTCATACACTCACTCTCACACACACCGATCTGCCGCTGCATGTACTGTTCAGGTGGCCAACTGAGTTCTTTCAGCCACTGTCCAATTTCAAGAAGCAGATGGCCAATCAGACGCTGGCGGCTGCAGGCGTCTGATTGACCGTCAGTTTTTCGTACATGTACGGAGGCTGACTGAGCCAAGTGTCGGAATAAATACAGCAGCGGCGGACAGCATATGAGCTAAAATGTGTAAATATAAGAAAAATATAAGTTTTGACATTACTTAAACCCGGGGCGAAGAACTCCAGTCCTCAAGGGCCGCCAATAGATCATGTTTTTAGAATTTCCTTAGCATTGCAGAGAGGTTGGAATCATCACCAGTGTAGCGATTATATTATAACTAGTGATGAGCGAATATACTCGTTACTATTCGCTACTGATACTACCGTAGTTACTCAGCAAGTATTGATGCTGCTTGTGAGTGATGTGTCTATCGCTATAACAAAAATTGACAGTTCCCTTCAGTAAACAATGAGAACTGGCTCCCCAGTGAGAGCCTCTTGAAAGTTATGGTCTCTCTGGGGGGCACAGCAAGGTGTTTTATGCAGTAGAAACACAAAAAAGCCCACCCTCCAACCTTTCTCGAAAAGACTCATTTTATGGCCGGAAGTGTGTGGGCAGAGCCTATCACTAATTGACTAACATTAGACTATTCGGACAAATATGTGAGTATTAAAAACTACTCGCTACAAATATCCCAAAGCAGAGTATTTCACTATCCGCTCATCACTAATTTTAACCTATGCAGTGCTAAGGAAATCCTGAAAACATGACCTGCTGGTGGTCCTTGAGGCCTTGAATTCCCCACACCGGACTTAAACCATAGCATAAATGTACAATCTCAAATCTAAAAAAGTTGGAACACTGTGTAAAATCTACAGAAAACAAGCAAGAATGCAATGATTTGGAAATGTGTTATGGCCAGATTTTATTCACAAAATAACATAGGACACAAATCAGAAGATGAAAGTTAAACATTTTTTTTTTCATTTAATCTGAAAAAATAAACTCATTTAAAAATGGATGGCAACAACACATCAAAAAAAAAAAATATAAAAAAAAAAAAGTTGGGACAGGGTTAAGTGAAACCTGTATAATTGCAATGACTTTGAATATCCCATCATCGACAGTACATTTAATAATAGATTCAAGAGAAATCCATGTGTACATGGGACAAGGCCAATGGTCAATATTGGATGTTCATGATTACAGACCCCTAAAGCCACATAGTTACTACTTTCAGTGTCTCCATCAGGGCTCGAGTCTGAACCATGGCAAAACAGTATTCGGGGGTATGCAACAACAGGGCCATTTCCTATAATGATGCAGAAGTAGTCACAGTGTGCTATATCATGCAGCATTGCTGGTCATATAAGGCTAGTGGAGGGGGGCAGCAAGACATAGTTGACTATGTCTTGCTGCCTGCCTCAGTTATGCTTATACGGCTGACACTGATGCATGACATAAAAACTGTGACAATTTCTGTATCATTACAGTCAATGGTACTGTCAGCTCATACTCCCAAATCCCATTTTGCAGGGTTTGGACTTAAGCCCAATGGAGACACTGTACATAGTAGCAAATACTATGCGAACTCAGCCTAACCCTATCCAAGTTTGTAAGAATATGATTTAGCGGTCTTGTAGAAGCGCTACTAAAGCTCAGGCACCAGGATGATAGGGTTTATGAACAGCAATCTTTATTTTCCCCTCACAGCTCCACAACATGTTTCAACTGCTCAAGGCAGTCTTCCTCAGGTAACCCTATCCAAGGATAGAAAGAAATCTTAAACCGCTTATTAGAATTGATTATTTTCAGGGGACTTTTCTTTTTTACACTGTGTACTGCTCCTCAAGGTCTGTGCCTCACATCTCACAAAATTACAAGTGAGATGTGAGAGGAGAAGCAAGATGCTGCAGGGGAGCAGAGCGCCCATTGGCAGAACAAAAACTCACAAACTCTCAAACTCACTTTAGTTAATCTAATGTGCATGAGCTCCTCCCCTGATAAACGGTATTGGGGGATGGAAGAGTCAAGCATGTAAGGCTGCTTTCACATCAGCGTAAAGATCGCGGCAGTTGCGGTTAAAAAGACGCAACTGCCGCGATTACCACATAACGGCCGGGCCGCACTTGCGGTTCACTAGCTGCAAGCCCCATACAATGTCTATGGGACGTGCGGCATCAGGCACTTGCGGCAGATGCGGCCGCGAAAAACCGCGGCATACCGCGTTTTTTTCGCGGCTCTACCTGCCGCAAGTGCCGAAATTGCACTTGCCGCACACTTACCGCAAGCCCCATAGATATTGTATGGGGCTTGCCGCAAGTGTTTTATGCGGTAATCGCAGCAGTTGCGTCTTTTCCACCGCAACTGCCGCGATCAGCGAAAAACGCTGATGTGAAAGGACCCTAATACTTAAGAAGACTAATCCATTTGTTCTTGAGGAAAGTTGCCATAGGAGTAGATTTACTTTATTGAAAAGTTTAAGCAATTATTTTGGAGGTGAAAATGGAAAAAACATTCATTATTCAGAGCAAATTACAGAATACGATTTTCCTATGTAGAGGGTTTAGATTTTTTGTTTAAATATTTTTACACAATGAAAATACTTTAAAAAGGGGGGAAGTAAAAAAAATAAAATAACAAGAGGGAAAAAAAATACACTCGCCACACGTTTGTTCACCAGCATCACAGCTGAGTCAAGTGGGGCGAGATGCAGTTTTTTTAGTTCCATTTCGGAGTACATGGGAGTAGGGAAAAGAGTGTGGGGAAAAATATTTGCTTTTGCGGTTAGCATTTTTTATGAATCGCATCATGAAATTTAAAGTAACATGTTGAACAAGTTTGGACATCACATACATCTATGCCATTTTGTGTTAATGGGTTAAAAAGTTTTCTCCACAAAGTACATTGGATTAATGGATCTTGGAATAAAAATATTTTCTTTTTAAACCAATAGTTATTTATTAAAATTTTTTCAAACAAAGTTACAAGAAATTAAACCAATCAGCAGGTAAAGTAATGAGCACGAAACCCAACATTCAGTAATAGTTAAAGATAGGGGGGGGGGTTAGGTTGGGAGGGAGGAAAGAGAAGGATTGCGGGGAAAGGGGAAGGGTAACAGAAGGAGGTTGTCATGAAATCGATTACACATGAACATTATTATGTACAGAGGAGACCCAAGGGTCCCACCAAGTAAGAACTCTATTTCTTTTAGATAGTGAGTGAGCCAAGGTCAATTCGTACTGAAAGTGTGTGTTAAGTCTAATCACCAGGTCTGCCAAGGAAGGAGCCAAAGTTGATCTCCACTTTGCCACGAGGCATTGCCTAGCTGCAATAAGTGTATTAGTGATAATAGGTCGCAGTGGGGCAGGGAAGTGTTCCAGGCCAATGCCTAGTATCGCCAGTTGAGGGGGAAAGGGGGTGGAAAATCCAGCCAATTCCACCAACAAGGACTCCACCGTCCTCCAAAACTGCGAAATCACCGGACAATACCACCACATATGCGGCGTGTCGCCAAGGATCCGACAACCTCTCCAACAAAAGGGAGTGTTCCGAGGGGAACCCCGGGCGAAACGTGCCAGACGTTCAGGAGTATGATACCATTGCATTTGAGTTTTTTTGGACTGTTCCAAATGCGTCACACAGGAAGAGTAGTGAGACGCATGTGACGCAGCCAATCTCCATTCCTCACACGAGGCAGAGAAGGAGTGTCTCCCATTTCAGCATGTAAGGGAGTTTAAGGTTCCCCTCAGAGCACTGTAGAGCTTTATACATAATAGACACTCCGTGTCTAGCGGAACTCCCAGCCTTCATGAAGGTCTGGAGTCCTGAATCCGTGGCCATCAGGTCCGAAACCGGCCACACCAAGGAGGTCAGGAAGTGTCGGATCTGCAAGGACCGGTAAAACGTGGTTTTTGGTAAGGCAAAGGAAAGAGACAGGGTAGAGAATTGCTGGAGATGGCCAGATGTATCCAGCAGCTCCAACACGTACCGGATCCCCCTTCTCCTCCACCTCAGAAGTGACAGGTCGGGCACCAGGTTCTCCACAGCAACTAGAGACACATATCGGTAAAGAAAGGAGAACTGGGATCTACCAACCTTCGCCCACATCCCCAACAAGGTGGTCATAACCCTAAGAGAGTCAGGAGGAGGTTGATACTTGAGTAGGTTCATCTCCAATAGCAGACGGGTAGAGCCCCCCGGAGAGAAGCAGGATTCCATCTGCATCCACCTGGAGGAGGGAGCATCAGACCACCAATCTCCAGCTGCTTGAAGGACAGCAGCTCTCGCGTATGCTGAAATACTAGGTAGTCCCATTCCCCCCCTAGAATAAGGGAGGAAGAGGACCCGTCTAGCAATTCGTGGGGGTCTACCATTCCACACGAAGCGACCCAAGGTTGCCTGTAAGGCATTTAAGGAGTTGCTTGGGAGGCGCAGAGGTAGGCACCGGAGCAGGTAGAGGATCTTCGGGAGAATGGACATTTTGATAATCTGGATCCTAGCAATCCAAGAAAGCTGCAATCCCGAGAGCCTCTCAATTTCCCTTCTAACATCACCATGTAAGGTTTCCCAGTTGCGTTTAACAATCGCAGAGATTTTGGTAATATATATCCCCAGATATTGGAATCCTTCCCTGGCCCAGGTGAACGGAAACAGACGCTGGAGAGATGTTTGATCAGTAGCAGGAAGATGTAGAGAGAGAAGAGTAGACTTAGAGAAGTTTTGCCTCGTATTACAAACTAGAGAGAATTCTTCCAGAACTGAAAGAATGGCAGGCAGAGAAGTGTGCAAGTCAGTGCAAAAGAAAACCACATCGTCCACATAAAGTCCTATTTTGTGTTCAAAGGTGCCAACCTCAACCCCTGGTATGTCCGGACAGTTTCGGACAATGGAGACAAGTGGTTCCATTATGAGGGCAAATACTAAAGGAGAAAGAGGACAGCCCTGCCGGGTGCCATTAGTGATATTGAAGCGTGGAGAGTGGAAACCTGAAACACTGACCGCCGCACAGGGATTAGAGTACAAGGCATTAATTGCGTCTCGGATCGGCCCCCGAAGTCCAAACCTCAAGAGGACCTCGTCCAAATATCCCCAGTGCACCCTATCAAAGGCCTTCTCAGCGTCCAGAGACAGGAGTGCACTGGGGAGTTTCTGACGCTCAAGCAGATCCAGAATATTCAGGAGTCTGCGTGTACCATCAGAAGTCTGGCGTTCAGGGACAAAGCCCACCTGATCCAGTTGAACTAAGGAGGGGAGGACAACCGAGAGGCGGGCAGCTAGGAGTTTCGCATATATCTTGAGGTCGCAGTTGAGTAGAGATATGGGCCTAAAATCTCCAGGGGAGGTGAGAGGTTTCCCCGCCTTAGGGATAGTAGATATAAGGGCCTCCAGTCCTTCCGCACGGATTGAGCCCCTCTGCTGCCAGAAAGTAAACAGTTTAAGAAGGTACGGGGAGAGGACAGTAGAAAAGGAGGAATAGTATGCGTAAGAAAAACCATCCGGGCCAGGGGAGGTACGTTTTTTAATTGACCGTATGGTCGTTATTATTTCCCCTTCAGTAATCGGGGCATTCAGGGATCCCAGTTGTTCGTGGGAGAGGCAAGGGAGGGAAGCTTTGGACAGGAATGCCTGTATGGATTCGCTAGAGGGTTGAGGAGTATCCTTCGAGTCCCTTAAGTTATATAAGGCATGATAAAATTTCCCAAATTCCTCCGCAATTTTAATTGGATTGCGTACAGTCTCTCCTGATGGGGTCCGCAAGGTAGAGACTCTTGACTGAATTTCCCTCTTTTTAATCCTTCTAGCTAACAGGGCGCCTGCTCTATCCCCCATTGCGTAATACCTGGATTTGGTTTTCCTCAGTTGTTTTTCGGCATTCTCTAGTAGACATGCTCTTAGATCCCGTCTCGCCTCTGTCAGTTCTTGCAGAACAGAGCTTACGGGGGAAGTCCTGTGTTTTGTTTCCAAAAGTTTAATCTTGGAAAGTAGAGAGGCAACTGTAGCTTCGCGTTCCTTTTTGGCTCTAGACGCTAGTTGGAGGAGAACACCCCGGAGTACTGCCTTATGGGCATACCAGAGGATTTCCGGGTCAGTCCCAGTCACATCATTAGAGGCAAAGTACTGCTCCAGATGTTCATTTACATGCTGACATTTGATGGGAAGGACAAGAGAGTCATTCAGCCTCCAGCGAGCTGGGGGTCTGAGTGAGGTAGGGTCGGCCACTTCCAAAGAAATCTGTGCATGGTCCGTCCAGGTAATGGAGGCGATGCTGGCAGTAACACAGTGTGAAAGAATGGAATCATCCACCAGGAAGTAGTCGAGCCTACTCAAGGTTCCGTGTCGGGGAGACATAAACGTATAGTCTCGTTCCGAAGGATGAAGGTAGCGCCAGATATCATGTAACTGAGACTGAGCGAAAATAGGGCCTAGATCACCTCGATATATCGAGGGGTTTGAGCAATCAAGATGCTTCTCCATAGGGGCGTTAAAGTCTCCAGCAATTATCCTGCAGCCTTTGGTGTGTGATGCCAAAATTTTAAGAAAGCCCTTTAGAAAGGTGCGTTGTCCTGCGTTCGGGCCATAAACGGAAGCCAACGTACACAGGACACCGCCTAGTCGTGCAACAACTATAATATAGCGTCCTTTAGGATCCGCAAATACTTCAACAGGAGAAAAATCAACATTTTTATGAACAAGAATCTCCACACCTGCCCGTTTGGATTCAGCTGAAGCAAAGAATTGAGAGGGATAGGACTGAGAAGCCATTCTGTGATAGTCTCCACTCAGGAGATGTGTTTCCTGTAGGAACAGAATGTCGCTACGAGTTTTTTTGAGTTGGCGCCAAACCACACTCCTCTTGCCAGCTGAATTCAAACCATTGACATTAACAGAAGCTAGCGAGAGTGTCATGGTGGTCCAGGGGATGCAAAAACAACTATGTGTGTACAAAGAATAAAAGCAAAATCTGAGAGAGAACCAGTGTACAGTATAGTCCTCTGCAAGTTAATACAACCAAGGGGAAGGAAGGGAGGGGCGGTAAGGGAGGATTAGGGAAGAATAATAACAGTAGAAACAAATTCAATAACAAATGACAGCAAGTTGCGACGCAACGAGGCTATCTCTAGAATATCAGTGATATTCAGTACAGAGTGCAAGAGAAGCCAGGCACCCAACAGGGGAGGCTGAGACCCCAATTAACCAGAAAGGAAGAGGTCAGAGCCAAAGAGGGTTGCAAGGATAGGGGGGAATAGATGGAAGGAAAGTTCAGAAAGTCAATTCCATAGGAGCCAGAGAATTCAGAGTGAACAAGAGAAGGGGAAAGTCGTTCAGTCAGAACAAGAGGATATAGAGGTCAGAGAGAGTAAGAGATAAAGTTGGAGACTTAGAGGTGGGGGGGGGAGGGCAGGAGCAGAGGGGGGGGAGAGAATGGAGAAATAAGGGGGAGAGAGAAAGGGATAGGAAGAAGGGGAGAAGGAGAGCAATTAGAATTGAGAGTACAAGCGTGCAAGCGTGGGTTGGAGGGAAAATAGAGGAGTCGGTGAAGGAACCACAATAGTGGAGCAGGAGGGAGTAGAGGAAGTGAAGAAAAGAAGAAGGTGCAGTGAAAATCAGCCATTAGCACATATATGCATTGAGTAGAAGAAACCTGTAGAAGCAGCCAATGTATCAGTCCTTAGACCACTCTGGGTTATTACTGCCTCCAGGGCCAGGCCATGGTGAGACCGCAGGGGAATGAGTCTCTGATGCAGGGACCGGGGGCCAGAGTCCCCAGCGGGCAAGGTGTTTCTCAGCCTGTGGGGGAATGAAGCATACAGTTACTTTGCCGTCTCGGCAGATCAGGAGTTTAGTGGGGAATCCCCAGCGGTACGGAATGTCTTTGTTCCTCAGGACTTCAGTATAGGGTCTGAATGCCCGTCTCAGGGCTAGTGTCCCCGGAGAGAGGTCCGGAAACACCTCCAAGGATGCAAATGTGTCCAGCAGTTTTGGTTTCTGGCGTAGGGCTCGTAGAAAATTCTCCTTGACCTCATAATAGTGGATCCGTGCAAGCACGTCCCTAGGACGGTCCTCCGGGACTGAGGGGGGTTTCGGGACTCTGTGTATGCGGTCCACAGTGAGGAGCATTTTGGGGGTGTCAGGTAGAACTTGAAGGAGGAAGTCCTGCAGCAAAGAGCGTAAATCCTGAGGTGCGATCTGTTCCGGAATACCGCGGATCCTCACGTTGTTACGGCGTGAGCGATCCTCCAGATCAAGCGTCTTGGCTGAAATCCTGTCTGTCCTGGCCAAATGCCGCTCATGAGTGTCCATCAGCTCATTGTGTGCCTCCACTAGTTCAGCCATCTTTTCCTCCAATTTGTCCACCCTGGTACTGAGCTGCGTGACCTCCCCTCTCACCTCAGCGACCATTACACGCATGTCCTGTTGCAAGATGATTCTGAACCCCGCCAGGAGCTCCTCCATCGCACCCCTGGTGAGCGGTGCTTCCAGAGGGTCGAGGGTCAGTGTTCCCGGGTCTCCTGTGTGTGCATTCCCGCGTTTAGCCGCGCGCTGGGCACGGGGTGATGAAGGAGGCGCCATGTTGGATGAGGAGAGAGCTTTCCCGCCAGGGAGAAAGAAGTCTGAAACCCGCCTCGGTGAGCGCTGTGCGGGAGGCTTCTGCTTGCCCATAAGGTGCCCTGTCACCCCAGGAATGTAGGCAGAAATTAGGGGCTGCACAGGAGTCTGTTATCGCTGGGTATAGCCGCGTTTGTGCTGGGGCTGCTCAGAGCTTACTTACTGTGCGACCGGTGCCATTGCTGCCAGGACACGCCCCCCGGAATAAAAATATTTTCCACAACTATGATATGTTGAGTTGTGCTGGGATAATCTTATATATGTGCCTCTGCTATGTGCTGTGTAATGGATGTCTATTTGTAGAAAGAAAGCAGGCGGCACTCACCACTGATGGACCCATTGAAGCTGTAGTAACAGTGAAACGGCTCGCCGTCGTCCGCCGACCGCACACTCCCTCTCCTCGCATCCTGTCATGGATTGAAGATGTCCTTTGACTGAACTTGAATAATGGAGTTCTTGCTGCAACTGTTCAATGGTGAGTGCCGCCTGCTTTCTTTCTACAAATAGACTTTATTATGTGTACATAGCGTGCACCCCAGCAGCTAAAGGGAGTAATTAGTGGTGAAGCAGCATAATATGCTTTCCCTGGAGTGAAGCAGTAGTGCCGTTTTTTTCTGCACTTTTTCTGTGTAATGGATGTGTCTGACCGTACAGAAACATGGTCTGATCATACCACATCTCCTGGGCTGAGATAATCTTATATATGTGTCCCTGCTATGTACTGTGTAATGGATGTGTCTGACCATACAGGGACATGGTCTCATCATACCACATCTCCTGTGTTGAGATAATCTAATATATGTGCTCCTACTATGTACAGTGTAATGGATGTGTCTGACTGTACAGGGACATGGTCTGACCATACCACATCTCCTGGGCTGAGATAATCTTAAATGTGTTCCCTGCTATGTACAGTGTAATGGCTGTGTCTGACCATACAGGGACACGGTCTGATCATGCCACATCTCCTGTGCTGAGATAATGTTATATAATGTGTCACTGCTATGTACTGTGTAATGGATGTGTTTGACCGTACATGGACATGGTCTGATTATACATCTCCTGTGTTGAGATAATCTTATATATGTGTCTCTACTATGTACTGTGTAAAGCATGTGTCTGACTGTACAGGGACATGATCTCCTCATAGCAAATCTGCTGAATTAGAAGTTTCTGAAAGCATGAGGGTTTTCGGCACGCACAGAAGAAACTGGGTAACATTGCAAGGTCAATTTTCTTGTACTATCCCTTATAAAAGTAAAAAATAAAATGGGGCTAAAGAAACATTTTAGAGGGAACATTACAATAACAGTTACTGGGCTGGGGAGGAAACAAAAAACAGTATACAGACAGGACAGCATGGGATCGCAGCCGATTCTTTGTGTGAGGTAAAGCATTTGCAGTCTGATTTTAAACATTTTACCTCACAAAATAATCAGCTGCAATTCCATGCTGTTCTCTCTGTATACTTTTTTGCTGTTTACTGAAAGAATAAACAGAATATGCAGCATGTGCAGCAATAAAGGTCCCCTGATTAATACTTGATTGAACACCCTTCTGCACTGATGACAGCCTCCAAACATTTCTTGTAGCCATCTATAAGCTTCTTGCTCTTCTCAGCTGGTAGTTTCTCCCACTCCTCCCTTGCAATTTGTTCAAGCTCTTGAATGTTTGCAGGGTTCTTTTTCCTAATGGCACATTTCAGCTCACCCCAAAGATTTTCAATGGGATTGAGGTCAGGACTCATTGCTAGCCATTTAAAAAGACTCCATTTTATTCTTTTTCAATCATTCTTGGTACTTTTGGATATGTGCTTTGGGTCATTATCTTGCTGGGAGACCCATGATCTTTGACTCAGACCAAGTTTTCATATACATAGTAACATAGTTTTTAAGGCTGAAGGAAGACTTTACGTCCATCTAGTTCAACCCATAGCCTAACATGTTGATCCAGAGGAAGGCAAAAAAAAACCATGTGGCAACACTAAGCTCCACATTGGGGAAAAAATTCCTTCCTGACTCCAGATATGGCAATCAGACTGGTTCCCTGGATCAACGCCCTATCAAAGAATCTAGTATATATAACCGGTAGTATTATAGTTTTCAAGAAAGGCATCCAGGCCCTTCTTAAATGTTAGTAGTGACTCACTCATTACAACATCATGTGGCAGAGAGTTCCACAGTCTCACTGCTCTTACAGTAAAGAATCCGCGTCTGTGATTATGATTAAACCTTCCTTCCTCCAGACGTAGAGGATGCCCCCTTGTCCCAGTCTCAGGCCTAAGAGTAAACAGATCATTAGAAAGTTCTCTGTACTGTCCCCTCATATATTTATACATTATTATAAGATCACCCCTAAGCCTTCGTTTCTCCAAGCTAAATAACCCCAAGTTTAATAACCTGTCTTGATATTGCAGACCCCTTAATCCTCTAATGACTTTTGTCGCTCTAGTTTGACAGGAACGGTCCCTCATAAAACCATGTTGATAATGGGTCATGAGGTTATTTTTCTTCAGATACTCCAGTATAGCATCTCTTAGAAAACCCTCTAGGATTTTACCCACAGTAGAGGTTAAGCTTACTGGCCTATAATTTCCAAGTTCAGTTTTTGTCCCCTTTTTGAATATTGGCACCACATTTGCTATACGCCAGTCCTGTGGTACAGACCCTGTTATTATGGAATCTTTAAATATTAAAAATAATGGTCTATCTATGACAGTACTTAATTCCTGCAGCACTCTGGGGTGTATCCCATCCGGGCCCGGGGATTTGTCAATTTTAGTGATTTTTAGACGATGCCGTACTTCCTCTTGGGTTAAGCAGGTGACATTTAATTGAGAATTTTTGTTATCACTGATCATATTGTCTGTCATGGGATTTTCTTGTGTAAATACTGTTGAAAAAAAGTCATTTAGCATATTGGCTTTTTCCTCATCCTCATCCACCATTTCACCCAGACTATTTTTAAAGGGGCCAACACCATCATTTTTTAGTTTCTTACTATTTATGTAGTTAAAAAATATTTTGGGATTATTTTTACTTTCTCTGGCAATGAGTCTCTCTGTCTCAATCTTTGCTGCCTTAATTTGCTTTTTACAGATGTTATTTAATTTACTGTATTTATTTAATGCTTCATCACTACCTACTTGCTTTAATTCCCTAAATGCTTTCTTTTTGTCACTTATTGCACCTCTTACCGCTTTATTTAGCCATAGTGGTTTCCCCCTATTTCTAGCATGCTTATTCCCATAGGGTATATATTGTGCACAGGTCCTATTTAGGATGCTAATAAACATCTCCCATTTGCTTTGTGTACTTTTATGTCTCAGTGCAATAAACTGTGACGATGTCCTAAGATCATCTCTCAATTGTTGGAAATTTGCCTTCCTGAAGTTTAGTGTCCTTGTAGCCCCTTTACTACACATCTTCGTAAAGAATACTTGAAAGCTTATTATGTTATGATCACTATTACCCAAGTGACCTCCAACCCGTATATTTGATATGCGGTCCGGCCTGTTGGTTAATATTAGGTCCAGCAGTGCCCCCCTTCTTGTTGGGTCCTGAACCATTTGTGAAAGGAAATTGTCTCTCATAGTTTTCAAAAACTTATTACCTTTGCTGGAACTGCAGGTTTCTGTTCCCCAATGTATTTCAGGGTAGTTGAAGTCCCCCATAATAATGACTTCTCCCTGAGTCGCTGCTTCATCTATTTGCTTTATGAGGATATTTTCCTCCACTTCCATTATTGTTGGGGACTTATAACAAACCCCTATCAGTAATTTATTATTTTTTCCCCCTCCCCTTATCTCCACCCACAGGGACTCTACATTTCCATTAGATTCACCTATATTATCACGCAGGATGGGTTTTAAGGATGATTTTACGTATAAACATACACCTACTCCTCGCTTATTTGTACGGTCATTTCTGAACAGACAATAGCCCTGTAAATTAACAGCCCAGTCATGGCTCTCGTCCAGCCAAGTCTCCGAAATCCCCACCATGTCATAATTATTTTCCAACAAAATCAATTCTAATTCCTCCATTTTGTTGGTGAGACTTCTGGCATTAGTGTATATGCACTTTATGCATCTCTCTTTACCTCTATTCCTTCGTACTATATTGACTGTTCTAACCCCACCCCCCATACCACCCCCAATTTTATTACTTGTGCCCAGGTTACTATTTACACTATCTTCCCCTCCTATACAATGAATACCCTCCCCCCCAATCCCTAGTTTAAACACTCCTCCAACCTTCTAGCCATTTTCTCCCCCAGCACAGCTGCACCCTCCCCATTGAGGTGCAGCCCGTCCCTAGCATAGAACCTGTAGCCAACAGAGAAGTCGGCCCAGTTCTCCAGGAACCCAAACCCCTCTTTCCTACACCAATTCCTGAGCCACGTATTTATCTCCCTAATCTCCCTTTGCCTCTCTGGTGTGGCACGTGGTACAGGCAGTATTTCAGAGAATACTACCTTGGAGGTCCTTGCCTTAAGCTTGCAGCCTAATTCCCTGAAATCATCTTTAAGGACCTTCCACCTACCTCTAATTTTGTCATTTGTGCCAATGTGCACCATGACCGCTGGGTCCTCACCAGCCCCTCCCAGTAATCTGTCAACCCGATCAGCGATGTGCCGGACTCAGGCGCCGGGTAGGCAGCACACTGTTCGACGATCCCTGTCTTTGGACAGATTGCCCTATCTATTCCCCTAATAATTGAGTCCCCCACTACCAGCACCTGTCTGGCCTGCCCTACTCTCCTGTTTTCCCCCTTACTGGAGCAGACACTCCTCCGGCTTTCAGAGGTCATGCCTGCTGCAGCAGTGCTGTACCTGAACTCACACACCCCTCATCTGCCAACATAGCATATTTATTGGGGTGTGCCAGATCAGGGCTAGCATCCTTGGCACCCTTCCCTCTACCCCGCCTTCTGTCACCCAGCTAGCTACCTCATGGTCCTGCAGCTCCATACTACCATCCTCCCCCACATCTATCCCATTGAGCAGCTGTTCAGTGAGCAGCAGACTCCTTTCCATATTGTCTATGGATCTCAGCGTTGTCAGTTGCTCATTTAGATCCAGTATCTGGGCTTCCAAATGCACAACGTACTCACATCTCACACAGCAGTATGCACCCTCGACCGGCTGTTCAAGGAATGCATACATGTGGCAAGATGTACACTGGATGGCATTGCCAATTATGGAGCTCATTTCCTAATGGGGATTTCACCAAACAGAAATGATAAGTAAAAAGAAATGCAAAGTATTAATTAAATACAACCAGCAATTTAGTAAGTCCTCCCTTCCAAACTCCCTGAATCCAAAGTCACTGAATCACAAGTCACACACTTACTTCCGTCCGCACTTACGCTCCGTCACACGCAGCTCGTCACACTCGCTAGAAAATCAGATTTAAATTATTCTTTTTTTTTTTTTTGTCCCTTAGCAGAAAAATCAGCCTACAGCTCAGTGTACTTCCAAAGGATACTGAGTAGGGCATTTCTCTCCACATTTGTTAATAATTTTCTGATTTCATGATACCTGTGATATGGTCAAGGCTTCCAGTACCAGCTGCAGCAAAGCAATCCAACAGCACTATGGATGCCACCATCCTTACCTGTTGGTAGGGTGTTCTTTTCCTTATAAGCTTCTTTGTGCCATCTGTAAACAAACTGTTGCTTTGCATTGCCAAAAAGGTCTATTTGTGTTTCTTGTGTCCACAGAACAAGTTCCCAGAAGTGTGGTTTGTCAAGGTACTATTTGGCAAAGATCAGGATTTCCTTTTTATGTTTATTCGTCAGCAATGGCTTCTTCCTTGGCCTACACCCATAAAACTCTGCTTACATTAATAAGCGGCGTATGGTACTTGTTGAAACCATGACCCTAAAATATACCAGGTTGGCCTCCATGTCTTTGAATATTTGACATGGTATTTTATCCACCATTCGTATCAACCTCTGAAGATATCCCTCAACAATTTTCCTCATTCCTCCATGTCCAGGTAGGTTCCCGACTGTTCCACGCTTGGCAAATTTCTTAATAACATTATGCAATATTGAAACTGGGACACCAAGATCTTTGAAGAACAGAGCCTAATGTGTGGCTTTTCAAACCCTGAAGTCATCATTAATTGCCTAGTTCATGTCACATGGGCATCGACAATTTATCACGGTTGATTCTCATTTGTGATTTACCACAAGTGAGTCAAAATGTGTGCTCAATACTAATTTAATGTAAAGTAAAGGGTGTCAAAACCAAAGTCACAGCAAGCTTTAAGTTTTTCGATTTTCCTTCCCATTGTTTTAAATTGTTATTTACCATTTGCTCTTTTGTATTTAACATGCGTGCTGTATACAGAAAAGCTGTTTCACTGGATTAATTTTTTTCATGAAGACATTCCACATTATGCACTTAAACTTTATGGGTGCCAATAACGATGAGCAGGACTGTATGTCGTTAGAGCACACGGCTGGGCTTCTTAGGAAGGAGCTCTATTTGGCTTTTGGAGCACAGATTTAGGTAGAATAGTTTGCGGGCAACATTTAAGGAGCCCCTAAGGTGCCAAAACAGCAGAAAAATCCCAAAAGTTACCCCACTGTAGAAATTGCACCTGTCAATTAATTCATTTAAAGCTGTAGTGACTGTTTTGTGACACCCACATCACTATTTTATTTGGAGAATTGAAAAACATGCCAGCCTAGCGCTCATACATTGTGCCCAGCTTGTGCTTCTGGAGAAATGCACCCCAAAAATTGTTCATTGGGCTCTTCTTACTACAGTAATGCCAAACATGTGACCACTTAGTGAGGCTTAAGCTCAGAAGAGGGGGAGGGCATTTGAATTTAGGAGTGCAAATTTAATTGGATGTTATTTGAAGAGGCGGTAACCATCACTTTTCCTGAGTCTTTGTTTCTTTTTTATCACTTTCAGACTGGGATCACAATCTTGTGTTCTACTTTGAGAACTGTACTTTTTTTGGTTTATTTTTGTTATTGCAAATTCTGTTTATCGCAAATGCTGCACTTTTAGTGGAGAAAAGAATTTGTGATTTTTGGGTGTTTGTTTGTTTCTTTCTTTACTTTTTTTTACATACACTACCATTCAAAAGTTTGGGGTCACCCAGACAATTTTATGTTTTATTTATCAAATGAGTTGCAAAATGAATAGAAAATATAGTCCAGACATTGACAAGGTAAGAAATAATAATTTTTATTTGAAATAATAATTTTCTCCTTCAAACTTTGCTTTCGTCAAAGAATTCTCCCTTTGCAGCAAATACAGCAACTGCAGACCTTTGGCATTCCAGTGGTTAATCTGCTTAGGTAATCTTGAGAAATGTCACCCCATGCTACCTGAAGCCCCTCTCACAAGTTGGATTGGCTTGAGGGTACTTTTTGCATACCATACGGTCAAGCTGCTCCCACAACAGCTCAATGGAGTTGAGATCTGGTGACTGCGCTGGCCACTCCATTACAGATAGGGAAGAAGCAGGCAGCTGGTATTCTAAATAGTTCATGCATAATTTGGAGGTGTACTGTGGGTCATTGTCCTGTTGTAGGATGAAATTGGCTCCAATCAAGTGCTGTCCACAGGGTTAGGCATGGCATTGCAAAATGGAGTGATAGCCTTCTTTATTCAAAATCCCTTTGCCTTGTACAAATCTCCCACTTTACCAGCACCAAAGCAACCCCAGACCATCACATTACCTCTACCATGCTTGACAGATGGCGTCAGGCACTCTTCCAGCATCTTTTCAGTTGTTCTGTGTCTCATAAATGTTCCTCTGTGTGATCCAAACACCTCAAACTTTCATTCGTCTGTCCATATAACTATGTTCCAATTTTCCCTCTGTCTAATGTCAGTGTTCTTTTGCCCAAATTAATCTTTTCCTTTTATTAGCCAGTCTCAGATATGGCTTTTTCTTTGCCACTCTTCCCTGAAGGCCAGCATCCCGGAGTCGCCTCTTCACTGTAGACATTGACAGTGGCGTTTTGCGAGTACTATTTAATGAAGCTGCCAGATGAGGAGCTGTGAGGCGTTGATATCTCAAACTAGAGACTCTAATGTACTTGTCTTGTTGCTCAGTTGTGTAGTGTGGCCTCCCACTTCTCTTTCTACTCTGGTTAGAGCCTGTTTGTGCTCTCCTCTGAAGGGAGTAGTACACACCGTTGTAGGAAATCTTCAGTTTCTTGGCAATTTCTCGCATGGAATAGCCTTCATTTCTAAGAACAGGAATAGACTGCAGAGTTTCACATGAAAGTTCTCTTTTTCTGGCCATTTTGAGAGTTTCATAGAACAAACAAATTTAATGATCCAGATTCTCAACTACCTCAAAAGGAAGGTCAATTTTATAGCTTCTCTAATCAGCCAAACCATTTTTAGCTGTGCTAACATACTTGTACAAGGGTTTTCTAAACAACCATTATGGTGGGTTTACACACACCAATTTATCTGTTCAATATCTGAACCAATCTCTGGTTGCAGTGAAATCATGGATACATTGCTCCATGTTGTACACAGCCACAAAATGGAGCAATGTATCCATGATTTCACTGCAACGAGAGATTGGTTCAGATATTGAACAGATAAATTGGTGTGTGTAAACCCACCATTAGCCTTCTTACACAATTAGCAAACACAATGTACCATTAAACACTGGAGTGGTGGTTGTTAGAAAGGGGCCTCTATCCCCCTATGTAGATATTGCATTAAAAACTAGACGTTTGCAGCTAGAATAGTCATTTACCACATTAACAATGTATAGTGTGTATTTCTGATTCATTTAATGTTAGCTTCACTGAAAAAAAAGTGCTTTTCCTTCAAAAATAAGGACATTTCTAACTGACCCCAAACTTTTGAACGGCAGTGTATTTTGCATAACTTTTTTACTTTTTAATTTTCTCCCAACTGTGGGACAAATATTTTTTACTTTGAATGTTCAGTAACTCACTGAATGTATGTTAGACCCAGCTTATAGCAGGATCTAACAGACCACTGTACCATGAGATGATCAAATGATCTCTGGGTACTATGGCAGCCTTTAGCACCCTTCATTACAATTGCGTCAGGCCGATGAAGTCAAAGGGGTTCTTTTAACCACTTAGTTATCGCAATCGTGATTGATATAACCCCTTAAATACTTCTATTTCTAGGGTTAATCAGCGCCCAACGGTTCCATAACTGGTCGTGACCAATGCTGCAGGATGTCAGGATGTCATATACAATTGTGACCCATGGGGGAGCAAATTCACTTATTCCTCACTCATTTTAAAAAGGCAGTGAGGAATAAGACTCCTTGCCTGGCGATTTAATAAGTACTGGTGGTCAATAAGGGGTTAAAAGTCAATGCACAATGGTCACTCATGTTCATCAGATTTTACGCTACTTTTCTCTTACCATGTGCTCCATGCAGATACTGATTTCTCCATCACTGTAAAAAGCACCATAGAACCCGACAATATAAGGAGAGTTACACTCATGAAGGACTTGAAGCTCTCTAATAATTTGATTTCGGATTGCAGGCTTGATTTCCAGGTGAATCAGCTGTAACAAATCAATTAGGTATTAATCTTTGCTGGATCATGGAAGGAACAAAAAAAATTAAAATATATACACACAACACACACACACAC